>JBAMCM010000866.1:0-130722 GCA_037075145.1 Scaptodrosophila latifasciaeformis | reverse complement strand
ACGGAGAATGAATGTAGATCTTTTGCAATTAATTTTGTTTTATCACTTTTAATATCAATTGAATTTTGTATTTCTTGTCGCGACATTGTATGTAAATGCTTTCACTTTACTGATATTTTTATAAGTGATGTGCAATTTGGTAGCAAAAGTGGATGAAAACTATCGATTTCAATTTCAATTGTGAAAAACAAGTTCAACTTTCGCTTCTGTTTTTTGGGCATTCGGGCCTGATTTTGGGCTTTCGGGAATGAAGCCCGCACGAAACACGAATTTGAGGCCCGAGCCCGATTTTTTTGGCAAAGGCCCGCGTGGCACGAAAAAAAGCCCGGCTCTCGCCCACCTCTACCATCGATAGTTTCCCAGCCCTAGCTTGGCATTTCTGAGGGAAGCTTTCCAGTACATTTTTGGCGTATTCGATGGGAAGCGCCTTCCTAATGAGTCGAATTTGTCTGGAGAGTTGATTCAAAGTGGGATTTCAATGGGATTTGCATCCGGCGATTGCGATGGCCAATTGAGTGTGACACTCTGTATTTCTCGTTTCTATTCACTACAGAGTCGGTTGGGATCATTATCTTCTTGCCTTATCCACTTTTTTTGTGATAAACTCTTGTTAGGCAGTCGGTCAAAGAGTTTTCTCATTGATTTTAACCATCTTGGGAGCTTTGACGTTCTCGGTTCTTGTGGAAGACCAGGCACGTGGCATAATTGTATAATCCCAAACAGAAACTTCGGCAGAAAAAATTACACTACTCCCATAGCGATCCAAGTTTTCTTAAGCTGAAGCGAGCCGTTTGACCACATGATGTTCATGGTGTTATTTTCAGAGCGAAAACTCGATACTATCGATAGTAACGTTTTTTTTTGTACGGCAGTTTAAAATAAAATAAAAATATAGGCAATTCCTCATATTCTCATATTTTTCTATATTTAATGCTATAACTCTAACTTAAAATATAAGAGATCAAAATTATTTTATCATTTCAGTGTGATGTACATACATAAAAAATAACTACAAAATAGCCTTGCTGAACATACGCTCAGACTAGGTAGACGTGGCGGGAACACATAAAAATTTAGGTACTATTTGTTTCATATTAGAATCACTATGCTGGAATAAAGAAAATTTGATATATGCTTCTAAAGGTTAGTTGATATTTACCTTTTTTTTTTTTTTAATAATACTTTTATTTTTATACCTCGTACCTAAAAAGGTACAAGGGTATATTAAGTTTGTGCAAATGTATGTAACATAGAGAAGGAGACGTCGGAGACCCCCCAAAGTTACCCACAATATGATCAGGGTGACTAGAGAAATTGATATAGCCATGTCCGTCCGTCTGTCCGTCTGTCCGCGCGTACGCCTAGATCTTAGAGACTATAAGAGCTAGGATAACCAGACTTGGGATTCGGACTCCTTATGTGTGTACGCTGGTCAAGTTTATTTTTTTCTCCCCCCGCCCCCCTTCCACCACCTCATTTTTTAAAAGCCACATAATTTCTAAACCTTTCGGATTTAGGTATTAGTTGCTTCTGAAAAGTTGTTAGGAATCTAAAAATCTTTCGATTGATATCAAACATGACTAAAATTGGACCATATTTACTCGAGATATACAAAAATCAAATTTTGAGGGTCAAGATTTTAATTCCCCTTGCCTAACCTGGCAATCTGCCAAATGAGCAGTCCGATAGATGGCGTGCCTGCAATATTGTGAGCAATGTGTTTTTTGGATTCAAAGGAGTATTAAGACCAGAGGATTTATGTGAATGAAGGCGACCAGGGTTACCACCCGACTAGGGTTACCGCCTTTTCTTTTTCAATTCCGTCTACTAGGTACAGGGTATCCCTAGTTTAACGTTTGGCTTCATTTTATATTGATGTGGTATAAAAGAATTGAATATGTTATTAAAGTGTTTTGTTAATCTGTTTTTTAAAGTTGGCAATGCGTGCCTAATCATTGGGTATGATATTCTGTCCAAACCTGGTGTGTGACCTTTAAGGGAGTAGATGGAGCTGAGAAGTTCGATTGAATTTATGTCGGAGTCTATCCTTTGAACTGCTTGGCTAGGATTTAATTTGCTTAGTAATAAATTTATATTTGTTTTAGATGTAACAAAGGTATTGGAGAAGTTGCTGTCGGTTGATGATTCAGACCAGAACTGTGCGAATGTGTTGGCTATGGTGGCTGGATCGATACTTGATGTTTTAGAGTAGGGGTTGTAAATAGAATGTATTGATTTTGGGGGGTTGACGCCACAAAAGGACCGAATATTAGGCCAAAATTTTTGAGCTTGGTGTTTTTGGGTTGATTTGTGATGTGAATTCTGCTGTTAATAATCTTTTTGCTTCCCTAATGTTGCGCCTGTAGATCGCGTTCTTTTTCCTAAAGTCAATTATAATACTTCTATTTATTTGTTTCCAAAAGGAATCGTTCAGGCAACTCCTCTGAACTTAACCTAATGAGTGTATAAGTGGTATATGAGACCAAGTGGTTTCTTAATTATTATGTACAAAAATCAAGAAAAATTCATCTAGTTATGAATTACTTAATGTAAAATAATATAATATAATATAGTTATATAATCCTCAGGGTAGGGAGATCGCTGAGGTGTACCCTCTTCAGCCTTCGGAGGGAGATGGGGTTTATTAGCATGTTTGCCAGTCGGTTCGGATGGACCTCAAGCCTGTCAGCATAACGGCTGCTATGGAAATTGATCTGATCCCCAAGAAGGGTAACTTTCAGAACTCTTTCGATTACCTTGTTCGTCACGTACCAGGGGAGCCCAGATGCGTGACGTGCAGCTCTCGACTGGACCACTCGGAGCCTATTGAGCTGGGATTTGGCGGCAGTTCCCCACACCTGGATGGCATAGCTCCACGTTGGAGCTAGTATGGCTTTGATTAAGAGAACCTTAGAGCTCGTTTGTAGCTTGCTGGAGTGGAAGAGCCAGTCGAGCTTTTTAGCTTCGCCAGAGACTTAAATTTGACCGACGTGATGTGGGCCCTCCAGGTCAATCTCCGATCCAGGTGTACACCTATGTAGCAGTGAGATGTGACATTGCTGATGAGGCTTCCATCGAAAGTCAGACCTGTGCAAGTTCCGGGCCGCACGGAAAAAGTTACACAGGCTGACTTTGAGCAGTTAATGGCCACATTCCATTTGGCAGTCCATTCTTCCATTGCATGCAGCCATTCCTGGACTGCATTGGAGGCAGTTTGCAGTGAAGAATGGGACGCCAGCATAGCGGTGTCATCGGCATAAGTGGCCAAGAGCAGTTGAGCCGCGGAAACTTCGGTGTTGTTGGCGGGAGATAGCAAGTCGGCAGTGTACAGGGTGTACAGGAAGGGCCCAAGAACACTTCCCTGTGGAACTCCTGCGTGAATCTCTTCCAGGCTGGACCGAGCATCACGCACTGCAACGTCGAACGTCCGATAAGAGGCGAAGGATCTCAGGATGGCATAGTAGGGAGCTGGAAGGAGAGCTTTCATCTTGAATAGCAGGCCCTCATGCCACACCCTGTCAAACGCTTGCTTCACGTCTAGAAAGACGCCGACCGTGTACATTTTGTGCTCGAAGCCATGCGTCACCTGGTTTACCAGTCGATGTATTTGTTCAGGACAGCCATGAGACTTCCTGAAACCAAACTGGTGTCGGGGTAAGTGGTTCACTACTTGCGGCAGTTCCATCAGTCGGGCTAAGAGTATTCTCTCAAAAATCTTGGAGAAAGTTGACAGCAAGCTGATTGGGCAATATGCATCGCTCTGCTTTGGCGGCTTTCCGGCTTTAGGTATCATGATGATACGTGCACGCTTCCACTGCCTTGGAAAGTGCCCCAGCCTTAGCATGGCATTAAATATTTTTACTAAGGCTAGGACTCATTTGCGTGGCAGAGACTTCGCAGCAATGATATTTACCACTTATCAAATATTGTCATTCTTACATATGTATATGTCGCCGATTAGTTATCAGAACTCAAATAAAACGACTCTCTTGTCTCCTTGGGCATGCTTGTTGTTAATGCCTTTTCTATTCTTTAAGGCGTGACAGAATACCGCTATAGTTTCGGTCGAATGTAGTCTGGCTGCGAAATCGTTGATGTCTTACGAATGAAGAACTGTACCTGGAAATGCGAATGTGCACTGGTATTGGCGTATGGGTAGTAGAATAATTCTCCAGAATATGCCGATTGTTTTTGTCGCTATCGATGGTGCTGTGAAAAATTCTCACATCAATGACTACAGCACAGAGAAGAAGGTTTCAGAAATTTGGGTAAGAACTATAGGAACTATTGCAAATCCATGGTGGTAGGGTGAAATTAGAGACTTACATAAATATTGAAGATGAGAAGTTAAAAGTCTCTCAAAAATCTTAGGAATAGCTGACAGTTTCGATATGCCTCTATAGTTTTAAGCATCAGATTTGCTACATTTTTTATGGAGAGGAATAATAAAAGACTCCTTCCAAATAGCAGGGAAAGAAGAGAGACTGATTGATAAGTTAAAAAGTTTGAGAATGGGCTGGCACAGAGATTCAGCACAATGCCTTAATACGCAACTGGAAACCCCATCCGGTCCCGGGGAAAAAACTGGTTTGATTAGCTTAAGTTCATTAAGCAACTGAATTTCCGTAATTAAAGGAGAGTAAATATTATTTGACCGAGGAAGGTCAAAGGGATAGTGCCGATCCAAATTAAAATTTGACGTCGAATAAGTAGATTGGAAAAAGGTACCAAAAAGATCAGCAATAGACTGGTCAGTATTTGCTTTCTTATCCATAAAAGATAAGGAAGAAGGAAAAATAGAGGTATTACGCTTTGAATTGACAAAATTAAAAAATTGTTTGGGGTTACGGTGAAATTGAATTTTACAGCGAGAAAAGTAGGCCTTATTGCATATTGTGCTAGAAACTGAAAATTGGGATCGAGCCAAAAGATAAAACTAGGATTCCCGGATAATTTGAACTTTTTGAACAACCTAAGCTTAACATTTTTTAAATTCATTAGCTTAGGTGAATGCCACACAGGTCTATTCGTGTTACTATGACAAGAAAAGGGAACACATTGTGTAAAAATAAATTTAGAGCATTATAAAATAAATATATTGCGATGTCAAGATTCTTAGACATGTACAAGTTTGACCAGTCGAAGTCATTAATAAGCTCATTTAATTTTCGAAAATTAGATTTTTTGGAAACAGTATGAGGCAATAGACGGACAAGCAGACAAAATATTTTTTCGACAAGGAAAGTCAATTGATAAGCCAATTGAAGGTTGATAAGGATCCTCAGGAAGAGAAAGAGGATCGATTCTAGATACAAGCGCATTAGAAGGATCCAAGCAAAAAATCAAATCCAATTGCCTACTCAGAGAGTTTTTGACAAAATTGACCTGGGATAGTGACAATTAAAGCATACCATCAATAAAGTTGTGACTATTACTGGGTAATACCGAATTGGAATAAGGAATATTGGACCAACATATTTCTGGGAGATTGAAATCGCCCAAAAGGACAAGGTAGTCCTTATCGGTTACAAAATTCGAAATATATTTAATAGAGTTTAAATGGCACATATAAACAGAAAGATCAGAAGAAGGAGGAATATAGGAGACTGTTGGAAATAAGAAAATTCCATTCAAATCAATTTTTACACAAAAAAATTCAATATCTACAGGGTTAGTAGAAATAAGTGCCGAAGGTAAGGCCGAGTTAACAGCAATAAAAACGCCGCCACCACGACCAGACACACGGTCACGTCGAAAAACTCAAAAGTTATTACCTAACACTTCAGAATCCAAAATGTTAGGCTTAAGCCACGTCTCGGTTAATACTACTATGGAATAACTGAAACCAAAACTACTAAGAAAAAAACGACTGAGTTTAGATTTAAGTCTCTGCTCTGGCCAAAAATCTCCACAACAAATAAGCTCGAAGAAGCAAGGGAGAAGGCTAATTTTAAGAGATGTGATCTCCCTAGAATACGAAAACTTGAATTTATCCACAGTTAAATTTGAGACATGGGCTTTCGAATTTATATCCGATATTACATCTTCCGAAGTAAGAAAACAAAGACTTGCTTCCTCTGCGGAACCCCCACCAAAAGTTTAGGATTCACATCAACTGGGGCAGAAGAATTAGCAACGGACTAGGTGGATTTGCTGAAGTCCCAGTGTCCAGTGTGCAAGCATTAGGAGCTACCAACATTTTATTGTTAGCAGACCTAAATACCGGCCCATTTGCCGGGACTTGGAGGACACGCGAATAATTCTGTGTTTCCAAGCCAGACTTCTTACGCTTTGGAGAGCTATTTAAAAGCTTTAGGCCATTAAATTGGCTCTCCAAAACTGAAAAAGCATGACTGAGTTTTTCAAAGCCTAGGTGAAGATCTTTAAATCCACACCTAGTCTGCCGCATAAATGTTCGCATCTCCATCTCAACTTCCCGGCAAGCCTCACAACTCCACTTTAAACCCGTACGAGCCTCTATGAAGTCATTGACGCGACCTGTGTAACCAGCACACTTCACATGTAAGAGGTTATCACACAGCCAACACCCAATGACCGGCATAGAGGTAGATTTTGCACTTTGGCAATTTTTTTTAGCACAGGCAAACATTTCTTATTTAATTTTTTTGTTAAGAAGAGGAAAAAACAAATTATTTTTTATTAATTATGTGGCGATTAACAAACCAAAACAAAAGCCTAAAATATAAAAAAATAAGCACAACCAAGGGTTAATACTACTAAGAACACAGAATCGGACTCAGGAGAGCCACACGAAAACAAAACACAAAACAAACAAAGATAAATAAAAAACTTAGTGCAAAAGAAAAAAAAGACTGAGCGTTGAAAGGCTCCGCAGAGAAACGCGAGGCAATTGAAAACCGAAAGAGTAAAAGCAAAGTTAATTTGTTTATTTTAAGGCAAAGATTATGCACAGATGCACTAAAAAAAAAAAATGAACAGAAATTAAGCGGGGTAAAAAGTAATTAAGTTTGTGAGCACAAACAAACACGTCCAAGCGCGACGACAGACAATTGCCAATTTGATGTCACAAAAAGGCTGGAATCGTTCATTTCGTTATTGATGACTTATATTCTGAATATCCAGTGCTACCGTCAAATCCCAATTAGAGGTAGGCTTTCAACGAAATCATCTGCAAGACCGCCAAGAACATAATGCTGAAGTCTTACAATCCGTGATGCCGTGTGATCGAGCAAGGTCTGCAGCTCGACTTCAACTTGTGATTCACTCACACTAATTTTGTCAGGGTAGCTGGATGCTTTTGCTAAGACCTCATCAATGACAGCTTTGGTACAAATTTGCTTTGCTGGAATGTTAGACGATCTTAAAGCCGATGCAGTAGATTTATCGCCTTTTGACAGCTCAACAATTCTTCTTGTTGAGGTCTACTCTCGGTGCGCTCTATTAAAATAGATTATTTTGCATTCAACCAATCCCAGTAGCTTTTTTTCTTTTGTATTGAATCCAAAATGATGGATTTTTTTTTACATATGTATCCAATACATTTCGAAAGCCCGCTCATCTCGTGCACATAGCCGAGATTTTCAGTACAGCTTTGCACATGATCCAAAGCCTTCTGTAATTTTTCTGCATTGGTACCTAATTCTATGCACGAACGATTGAAAATACATAATCGCGTAAAGACACAGCGAGAAGATTCATTAATTATTAATAATTATCATTTTAAGCCAATAAGAATGCAAAACACGAAAGTCGAAAACACACACAAAGCAAAAGAAAGCAAAGCAGCCGCTTTGCAATGAAAATTTAACCTTAAAAAAAGAAGACGGCGTTAGAATATTGTAGATTACGCACTCATCTGCAAATATTTGCAGCTAAGTTAAACTCTCTCTTATTAACTTAAGACCCACACTAATACACTGAAAAAGATCACAAGGGGTGAATCGGGGGGGAACACAACTAAAACTTTCAATTTGAGAACTTAAAATAAATACCTTCAACTTTAAAATGCCATTTAAAATAACTCAAATTCATAAACGTTTTTAGGTGACTGAACTGATTGAAGTGCGCTTTTGTTGTGACATATTTGCAATTTCGGACACAAAGTAATATGTTATCGACAGGTAGTGGTCGTTTCCTCGACTTGTCCAGCCATCCAGCCAAATTGCAAGAATCTTATACAGCTTAAGTTACATATCTTCGTACATATTTTTCAATAGAACATTACTTATTGTAGTTCTGCTTGGCAATGTATATTTCGGGTCCAAGCAATGTACGAAGTTTCGGAAACCGGAGTCCTCCACTGTTCTGAACGTCTGCATGTCCATTGCAATCATTTTAACAAGTGCATCGTCTAGTAAAGTTTTGCGACACGATCCCGATTCATAAGTTTTACTTAACGACACTACAGAATGCATCCATTGTCAAGCTTGGCTTTGAAGTTGTAACCAAGGTTGTAAAAGGAAATAGCTAAGACAATGAGTGATATTTTACTGTGTTTTTTGTCAAAGATATTTTATCAATCAGCTGCAAAGTATACTGACAAGGGTAAATAAGGGTAAATAAGCCAAAGAATAAAGTCGAAATCTAAGTTTCTCTAAATATGAAATAATTAATTTACATATCTTAATATTCTAATTGGAACTATAAAATTTGTTGTATGCATTAATCTTAGTTTATTAAAAAATAGTTTAATAATACTTGTTTTGAGGATTATAATATTTTTTAATTCCTTCGCGCCAAACAAAGGGTGACAAATCCGATCGCCGAATAAAATTGCGTATATAAATTTATAAGCCCGATTTATTTTGTATTTTATATTAGTGTTTACAATTTATTGTTCTTTACTTAGAATTTTCATTTATTAGTTTTTTTTTTTTATATTAATGAATTTTATTTTATTTTACAAAGTTTTATGCCTCCGCGTATGCACAAGAAGAAGTAACGAAAGTAACAATGATAAAAAGAGAGAAAAAAGTGTGTAGGCGAAATCAGCTGTGAAGCTTTACGCATGAGCTTTTGGATTGTGTTGGAGGGCGCGCAAGCTCATTGCATTTAAATATCGATTTAAAGCTTTTGCGGTCCACTCCGACAATGCTTGCATTCATATTACAAATATTAAACCCGTTCTGGAACATGGTTTCGAGATTCGATTTTTGTTGCTAACTTGACATATACTGGCTGAAGCTGTTAGCTTTTGTATGTGAAAGTGCTGCCAGAAATATACAATTTCTGATGATGTGGCAGCTTAGTCAGTTTTTGTTTCTTCATTCAAAACAATGCGGGGCGCTCGAAGTTGTATTTAAAATATAAAGATAAATTTATTTATGTCAGTTTTCATAATTTTAATAACTAGGCACTCACAAAAAGTAGTTCAAGATGGAAGCGTATTTCTTTTTAATATATTTTACTTGGTGTAAGTGGAGAAAACGAAGTGAATGTTTGTTTTTGTTTTTATTTTTATTTTTTTTTTTTTTGCGTATTGGTAAGACCCGCAAAGTAGAATAAAATACATAGTGTCTAGTATTTCGATTTTGTTTTAGCATCAGCGGATTATTTTTGACATTTCAATATTTCTGCCAATTTATATGTGTTTGAGAGAAGAAGAAGGAGAATAAGACACTTTTTTCAACTTGCATAAATGTGAGAAAAGAGGACGCAAATAGTTTGCTTGACAATTTAAAACAATTTTCTAGCTCAGGGGTACCGTTTGTTTTTGTAAAAAAAAAAAACAGTTTTGCATAAAGGCATAAAGTTTTATTCTAATTATTATTATTTTTAATTGCAACTTAGTATTACTTCATATAGTTCATTATTTTGCTGCTTGTGCATTTGTAAGAAAGAGATAGAGTTAAATTTCAACTCTGCTTTGGTAATTAGCACGCGTTTTGCTAATTAACACTTCTTGGCGTCTTCGAGTTTGGCATCTTCTTTAGCGCGACTTAACCCCGGCAGAAGCTCAAGCCCAGGCCAGCGCCTGCTGTGGCTACCACACTTTACTAAAAATTCCCTCGGCGACTGCAAATTGCACGCGTGGCACTGAGACAATGCCGCCTGCCCCCTGCGGCCCACTTCTTTCTCTCTCTCTCCCTCACACTCAAAGTGAAAATGCCGCCGCACTTTTTTTGGCTGCTTGCAGTCCCAAAATGGTCAAGGTGTTTGGCGGCCTGTTTGCTGTTGCAGCCGCCGCCTATGTTGTTGTTGTTGTTGTTGTTGTTATTGGCCGCTTTTGGTCAGGCATGAACGCCGTCGTGGCTACCCCACCCCCGTCCTTAAATGTCTTAAAAAAGTGCCTGCCACCAACATGTCCCCAGCCAAAGCGTGAAATTTTAATTGTGCCTTTCGGGGCGTTGTCATCGTCCTGGTCGGCGGGAACTGTGGAAGTTGCCGAAAATAAAGATCTTGCGACTGCCAACAGCCACAGCTCATCTAAAGACTCGACTAGACCCTGACTCTTCCGCCCCCTCCGCCACTATATCACTAACCCACCATACCAAGGCTGCCAGAGTTGTTCATGCCAAAAAGGTGCAAAAGGCCAAATAGTATTCTGTTGTTTATGTTGTTACATGCCTCCTCGATGTTGCTGCCTCTGCCTCTGCCATTGCCTCTGCCGGCTGCCAAAGTTGTTTTTGTAGCCTACAAAAAATTCCTGCTGGAATTTTACTAGCTGCGGCGGTACTATCGGCCACCTGATGTCATCCAGTCTTCTTAGCTGGCTTCGAATCTTTGAACTTTTTTCCTTTCTTATTTTTTAGGGTTGCAAATACTATTTGCTTCTCCTTGTTGTTGTTGTTGTTGCTGTTAATAGCGCTGCGGGCCAAATCAATTTCAATTCTCTCCTGCTTCTTCTTCTTCTTCTTCTTCTTCTTGAGAATCTGCAGACCTGAGCACTTTTATTGGTTGACAATAAAAGTGAGCCAATGCCAAATGGCAGGCACCTCGCCCCCTCTCAGCCCCCTTCCAGCACTGTTTTTTTTCACATTTTCATCTATCCTTCTACTGCCATAATAATTATAATCCATTTCATTCTCTGGACTTTCCATGCAATACCATCGATCATGCCACTGCCACAACTTGCTGCCTTGGCCAAAAACACACACACACTCGGGTCACATGTGTGCGCTGACCTGCCCAAACCATGGACTCCCAAACTCCAAAGACTCTTCACACACACACACACACACACACACATACATACATCTCCACCTCTTTTTTTTTGCATTGTATGTCAGTCACTTGGCGGCTGTTGCCGTTATTGTTGTTGTTTTTGTTGTTGCTGTTATTGGTTTTACTATACGCCAAAATGCCAAATATCTAATACGCTTCCACCAAAATGATCAAATTCATGGAATTCGCATAAAGCAGCAACAAGTGAAGTTGGCTCGGGTCGTGGTCTTCACCCCCCCCCCCTCGCTTCCACAACCCTACAGTTTCCATCCACCTCCTCCTGCTGCAGATCTGCCCCTCTCTACCCCTCCCAACCAGCCATCAGTCTAGGAGGCTGCGTAAAGCAAACAAAACGCGCGACAGGTGAATCGGCCGCCCGTTGACTCGCCCCATACGGTCAGCCAGGCAGCCAGTCAGCCAGGCAGTCAGCCACAGCCCATACTGGGATTGAAGATTGCAACTGCTAGCTCTCGTCGAGTTGGCTGGCTGGCTGGCTGGCAGCACATTGGCGTTTCACATGTGCCAGCGAGTTTGGCAGACCGAAAGACCGATAGTCTAGAGCGGCCGACCAGCGATTGAATGTTTCTTTTCCTTTTCACAGTGACTCGAAACTCACTTTTTGAAGGATGTCAAAAAGTGAAAGAAAATAAACAAAACAATTTTTACTTTCAAATCGAAACTTGATCACTTTTTTATTTCTCTCTTTCTTTTTTTTATTTTTATTCAGGATGTGTCGATAGCACAAATAATAAGAAGAAGAAAAAAGCTTTCGGAAAAATTTTTCTTTTGGTAAATTTTGACTATTTCAGACTAGTCTGGACTTGATTTTAAGTTCGTTAAATTAAAAAAAAAGAAGACTGAAATGAAAAAGCTTTATGAAAATGGATGGAAAAAAGATTTATATAGCCATGATAAATCAGATATTAAAAGATACTAAATAAATAAAGTTTAATGAAACTTTGAAAAATAGTGGATTCCGATTTAGTTCAAAAGCTCTGTAGAGGTTATTGTATAATAAATGAAATTAATAAATGAAATTTTGGATTAACAAATCATCACAAATATTAAAGATCAATAAATTCGATTTTATAATAACTTTCCCTATTTCTTTATTTGTTTTATACTTCAACTCTAATAGATTAATTATAATATCTCTACGCTAGATGGCGATTAATATCCTGATAGACCAAAGCTGCACTTATCCAATACGCTATAGAGGGATATAGATGGTAACAAGAAACTATTAAAAGAAATTCAAAATTTGGAAAAAATAGTGGAGGGAGACCTAAACCATGAACCTGATCGTCGCATTATAGAAGACAAATTTAAAAAATAAGAAATGCGATATAGATGGACATACGAGACTATAAAAAGAAGTGAATAATTTGGAACGAATGGAGAAGGGAAAAAGGCCTAAGCCCTAAAGGTGATCATTATAGAAAAC
Organism: Scaptodrosophila latifasciaeformis; assembly: GCA_037075145.1. Classification (NCBI taxonomy): domain Eukaryota; kingdom Metazoa; phylum Arthropoda; class Insecta; order Diptera; family Drosophilidae; genus Scaptodrosophila; species Scaptodrosophila latifasciaeformis. The sequence goes on along the minus strand of JBAMCM010000866.1, from coordinate 118,133 downwards.
AGATTTGAAAAAGGAGAAGAGTTACATTTGAAGTGATTTATAGGTTATTCAATACATATCAAAATTAGAGTTATATTGAAAAAAAATTGAGGTAAAATTAATCCATAAAATCTTCGATCTCGATATTTTCTTTTTCAAGAAAAGTGGAAATAAAATAATATTCCGAATTTCCGCACCACTGTGCGAATGGTCTACGTGTAGAGTGATCCATACACGCGTATGCATTTTGGGTCGTCTTCTCTCAGGTTAAACATCCCCCACCCATTTCAGAATTCCAGTACCACCAGAGTTTGGGATCTCTAATGCGGAAAGTGCACCGAAGATCGATCGTTGTGTTTGACCGTTGCCGTTTCAGCCCGTTTCAGGTCGTTGTGGACGTCGACTTGGTTTGGCGTTGTCGCTCGATCGATCGAATGGTTGGATGGCTTGGCTGCCGTCGCCACCACCGCCGCCGACTGACCGACCATTACCTAGCTTTGGCCTGGCCCGGGACGGCCTGGCCTGGCCTGGCCAATTGATGACCAGTTCGATTAGTTGTTGCTTTGGTCGGGGTGTTGTTGGCGGCGCTGGTTACAGCCTTTTAGTCTTTACACCTTCTTTTATTATTTGGCTATTAATTTATTTTTTTGTTTTGCTTTTTTCGGCACTCTCAATGTTGTAGCTATTTTTTTTTTGTTTGGTGTATTTAAATTGGCTACATAAATTTCATTTGCAATATTTGCTTTAATGAAGTTTTGTCTTCAAACAAATAAAACACAAGAAGCTCAAATTTTCTCGATATAAGAAAAACACAACAAAAAAGATTGTGGCCAGCGCCTCATCAAATCGTAAATTGGTGAAAATTGTACCCAATTTGTTAGCACATATGAAGAAACAAAACTTCAACCACATTTGCCATTGTGGAATGCATATCGGCTGGCTGAGAAACCTAATGAAAATAAAATAACCGCCCAACTCGACTGTCTGTCCTCGGCGTCTCGACTGGCCCGGTCCGACTATTAAAATCCACCACACCACCACAGTCGACGGCGAGGGCACCACCCATCTCAGCTATGAAGTTTCATCACGTAAGACTAATTAACAGAAAATAACCTGAGCCTGGGCACTTGTTTGTGGCTGTGGTTCTGTCTGCCCTACCCCTCCCAATGCCTCCCCCAAAAGCTCAAATATTATGCCTAAAGATCAGTCTGCGAAATTCGCCAACCCCTGGCACTGACCAGTGTGGATTAGAGCTGCTCTCTTCGGCTGCTTAAACCGCAGCTCAAGTCATAATTAACTTGAAGGTTGGCTCGGTTTTCGGCTCAACTACGCGTGGCTGCAGCTTCTCTACAAAATAGTCAAGAAGGTTTATTATATTTTTAGATACCATTTTCAAAGAGTCCAAAGTCGATTTGTTTTTAAAGAAACCAATTCTTTTTGATTCAGAGTTTTCTTACTTTGCATTTTCAGCTTAGATTTCAGGGAACTAGTTTCTGTTCCATTAATAATGATCAAGCCAATACAATATTTTAATAGGTGTATTTATATATAATTCTTCAGTTAATAACCTGGAATGGTAAAGGTAGACTTATTAGTACAAGATTAAATTATCGGATCAGAGCAGAATTGCTCACTTTCCTCCTTTGCCTGTGTGTCTTTTAGAATTAGGCTAGTTTGTTTGCTATATACGAATTAATCGGATCCAATCATAATGTGTAGCAAAATGTATTTTGATCCTCCTAAGGCCTCCTTAATAGAAACAAAATTATGTTTAAAATTTGATATTCCCTAAATTATGATTTTATCTGGTATAATTTAGCAAGACTTCAAATCGTAGAAATTGGCGCTTCGAACATTTTAAATTAAGTTGTCTCCCTCAGATTATGATAGCATCTACATAGACCATAGGGTCTTGCTATAGAGCAAATCAAATCAAATTAAAGTGTCTCACTCAGATTATGATAACGTCTATATAGACCCATATAGCAAGGCTTTTTCAGATTGTCATATCAGCTTATATTCCCAGGATACAATTCGGGGAATTGAGACTTTGAACTTATAAAATGAAAGTGGCTTTCTCAAATTATGATATCAGCCATATAGAGCCATATAACAAACCCACACGTCAGGTCTCTGGGATTTTGAATCTTTGAAATTTTAGCGGCTTAGTTCTCATAAATTTATAAGTCTGACATAGACACAAATTGCATTTCAGACTCTGTTCAGGACTTATGTTAAAACGAAATACTTAGATATTCTCAAAATTAATTGCGAAACTTTATAAATAGTATACAGATTTCCAGATATCAAAGTAGATTTAAGTGTTCTCTCAGTTTTAGTTATTTAACTTAAGTGTTGTTCGGCTGGTGAAAAATTTAATTTTCAATAAATCACCCAACAAGGCTGATCTAGTAGAAGCAGCGGTGGGTCCAGCTCTAAGCTGATGGTGATGGTGGTGGTGGTGTTACCGGTGGAGTCTTTGGAAGAGGCTACACAAATCATTTGTGTATGACATGTTGGAGTTGGGCCATGTTGTTGTTGTTGTTCTAATTATATTCTATAGATAATAAAAATACTTATAAACTTTAGCCCCACCAGCATATGTTGGTCGAGCAGTTCAAAATCACATAATTTTAGTTACCAATATTTTGTCGGACCAAAAGTTGGGGATGTTGGCTTACTTGGTATTAGTTTTTCCTTTTTTCTATTTTTGGTTTTGTTGTTTCTATTTTGGCTTGTAAACTTTTATAGGCCTATCGTTGGTGGACTTTATGCACATTGCACAATGTGCGGCGCGCACAGTGGGGAATCGACGCGTTTTATTGGCAACGCAATTAATTGCTACATTTTCTAAAGGAAAATTATGAACTAACATCAATTAGGAGACCAAGGAAGAGAGAGGGGAGAGAGAGAGAGGGGGAGCTGAAACCCTGCATACTCCTGCACCAATTTCTAGCCGAGATTCCAACAAAAGACGCAAGCAATGCAACCTGCTCAACTCGAAAAGCCAAAAGGAAAAGCTAAGCAAGGCAAAAATAAAAAGAAGAGCAGAGAGAAAAAAAAAACAGAAAGAAAGAAATGAAAAGAAATACCACTTAATGATTCAGGCTTTTTAATAGGCCATAAAATCTCAAAATCGGTATATAGCATCTTAGTTTTTTACTTCTCCCTCCCTCTCTCCGCCACTCATCTTCTTGGCTTTCTGCTCGCGCCACATTTTTCACATGTTTTTATTATTTTGGTGAAATTTTGCTATGGCATTTTATAGCTTATTTTGCTATGTTTGTCAGTTATTTTATGCTGCAATATGTTTGGCATGTGGTTTTATTTATGAGAATCGCTTAAAAAGTGGAAGACAAGTCATTTAATTGATAAGATGTCAATAACAACAACAACAACAGAAAACCACAGCAAAAACAAACCGTTTTGAATTGCTAAAACTTAGTCATGCTTTTTGACTATTGACAATTTCATCTGTGAAGCGAAAGAAACATTTGCAAAATCAAAGAAGAAAAAAAAAGAGTTTACAAAAATTGATTAGTTTTATTTAGGGAAAGTTGATATGGCTGATATGGTAGATTTTTAATAGACAATCCATCACAGAGTCTCTTCACTCGCCGGGGGGTTCTCTCTAATCTATATAATAAATCGATCGCGAATCTGAAAAGAAACACAGATTGATTCATATTAATTATGACTTAATCAGAATACCCAATCGAAGAGAAGAGAGTTGTTCATTTTGTTCCGTACAAGAGGAGATGTCGGAGGCCCCGAAAATGAAGTTAAAGATTGATCGGCATTCCCTGTGCAGTCTTTCCGTTTTGAAGCTGGAATTGGGTTACTTTATTATAAGTTCAAGTTTCTTAAACTTGAATAAGATTTGGAGTTCAAATTAAATATTGGAAACACTTATAGATAGTTACACATCCAAACTTTATTTCACTTTAATAAGAATATTATGTCATATACATTTTATTCGGATATCAGTAATATTTATAGACCAATCTCGATTAAATTAAGTGCATGAAACACTTATAGATAGTTGGACATTACATCCTAATTTCACTTTAATAGACTACATTCGGATATTCAGATATACATAGATATAGATATAAATATAGATATAGATATAGATATAGATATAGATATAGATATAGATATAGATATAGATATAGATATAGATATAGATATAGATATAGATATAGATATAGATATAGATATAGATATAGATATAGATATAGATATAGATATAGATATAGATATAGATATAGATATAGATATAGATATAGATATAGATATAGATATAGATATAGATATAGATATAGATATAGATATAGATATAGATAAAGATAAATGTCTACATTTATAGTCCAATTTCAATTTCACATTAATAAGATAATATTCGGATATTCGAATATCTGTGAGATATAAAGACTAATTTCCTTGAAATTAAATATTTGAAATACTTATAGAGGGGCACACACCTGTACTTAGTTTTAGCTTTATCGAACTATCATATCATATATTATTATATTCGCATATCATCGACTTTTATTGATCAATCCAACTCTGGTCTTACCCTTATTCTAGCCTTATATCAAATAGATTATAATTGATATAGTTAAGAAGGGGAGGCATTTTCTTTTTCGTGTTAATTTATTTAAAGATTATCTGCGGGGCCTCGAGATTAACAAGGGCAAAAAGCAGCTACCTTTTGGACTTGTTACCCAATCATCAAATCACCTGAGTAGTGTTCAGGTTTTCTCGCCTGGCCCAAGCCAAATCTTAATTCTCAATTAGAAGAGCAGCCCAAACAAATTATGAGCTCAGCTCATAAAAATAACGCTTAAGGAATTTCCGTATTTGCTTGCTGGTGACCAAATTCCAACAAAAGATGATGATGATGCCGATGGTGAGGCTGTTGTTGATGAAGCCGATGGTGCGTGGCAAGTACCGCAAATCTCGGGCATAATTTGCATACTTAATTAATTCAAGAGAATCACATAGCTATAAATATGCACGAGAAATCCGACGATAGACCAAAAAGTACTCTAATTTGGTTGTCAAAACGGCTTTGGTTTCAGTTTTAAATATGCCGATAAAAAGCACACGGAAAAGTAAACACGAGTAAAACAAAAACGTTCACCTTTCGGCAAGGCAAATGAGCGCTGTCATCGCCACCTAAAAATAAAGAATACTCAGGCGCCAAATGATTTGCCCATTTAAAAGTTAATAAAACCATATTATCGATAAGATTTATTGGTTCGATGTGAAATGAAATGGAATCAAGAGCAACAAAAGCAACAAGAAAAAATCACAAATCACTAAGCTATTCGCTCTCGAAAAATATATATGTATATATAAATTTTAATTAGTGCTCTAGCATAGATAGTTGATATTTTTGAGATATCGAGATTGAGATTCAAAGAAGGAAGACTCGCATCGTGTGCATGGCAAAGTCGTTGCCATGTTTCACTAATTAAGCCAAAATGGGCGCGTGTTTTTTTTTTCTTCATTTTAGGTTTTGTTTTTGGCTTTTTGATTATGTGGTTATATGATTATGCTTTTGTCTATACACTTTGTTGTTGTTGTAGATGTTTGCATGATCTTTAATAATTTCAAAATATTTGTGGCATTTTTGTGTGGTAGTTTTTATCTTGGAGTTTCCCAAGCATACAGATCTGATCTTGGCTTGTTGTTGTTGCTGTTGTTTTAATTTTTTTTGATGATATCCCGCTGTGTGAAATATATTTTTGATGAGAATTTATCATTGTGTATTTTGTCTTCTTCTTAGCATTGAGGTGAGGCACACACAGACACCCTCAGCTGGCCGATCCTCTACTTGGTAGTCCTGTTGCTCTGTCCATCATAAATTGGTGCAGCCAACTCCAACTCCAGCTCCAGCCACCTCATCACTTGGCTTGCCACAAGTCTGCAAGTGGCTGTGTGTGCCTCTGCTAACTGATAAGAATCAGCACTCATGCTGTTGCCGGGTGCTGATTACTGGCTGACTGTCGTCTGACATGATGAGCCTTGATTCTCTAGTGGCTTACCAGCCTGTTAAAGTCTCGCCAAATATATAAATTATGTAGGAGCAGAGCCGAGACATTTATGATACGTTACAAATTTTGAAATTCAACAGGAAAAACATGGCAACCCATCCCAGAGGGTAGCTAATTTAATTGGGAAATCATAAATTAAATCATGACTAGTCCAGGGCATTCAGGGTAGCAATTATCAATCTGAAAATTATACAGTCAGAAAAAAATTGTTGATTGCTTTGATTTAGAATAGCAACTGAAATTATTAATTGCAAATTTATTGCTTTGTAGTTTTTGTTATATTGAAATTATTCAATTGCATAATTTTGTTAAATTTTATCATAAATTTTTGAATGCACTAAATCAAGCCACGTGTTTCCTTTTTTTGTTGCAATTCTACGCAAATCCAATTAACACTTATTGCGCTTCATTATGCTAAATGCACAATGGCAAAAATCACGCCCCTAATTGCTGGTAAGCCAACAACAACAACAACAACAACAAAGCTCAGCCCCAGTCAGGTCATGGCAGTTGAGTTTTGTTGTCCATATTCACGGTGTGTTTATTTCAAACAAAATACAATAAATAATAATAAAAAAAAAAAATTCGCTTATAAATTTTTTTTCTTGCCATTTTGTGGAAATAAATTGTGCGAACTAACAATTTTCGTAGCCACAGTGGCGGACAAATTTTCACACTAGAGAGTTTTAGGTTCTCATCATTTGACCACCGCCTCCACCGCCTGCGCCGCCACCCGGGAACGACACCTGCTGTTCATAGACCAATTTATCATGGACCTCCTTAAACGCACATCCATTATCAGTGGCAATGCCGCCGCAAGCTACCGACAACGGCAACCTGACCAGGCTAACCAGGCTAACCAAGGCTGACCAAGGCTGACCAAGCTAACCAGGCCGACTGGCCAAAGCGTTTCTTTTTTAAGCCTTTAATTGAACAATTTGTAACAATCATGTGCACAAAATAGCCCAACAATTTGGCTAAATAGTTTTGGCCATTTTGTCCATTTTGCCCATTAAATTCAACAAAGGCGACACTACTCAAAAAATAGAAAGAGCGAGAGAAAAAAGTAGAACAATGTATAGGCAAAGACCATTCAAATATAATGATGAAATTTGATTCTGGCCATATAGAATTATTTATGTTAAGCCGCCACAAGTGGTAGAAAGCGAAATAATTCCCAAGAGACCGGCATGCTGGTTGACTTTGCTCTATCGGTTTGTTATATTTAAGAGGGTCATTTGTATGAAAGCCATTGCCCATTTGACCGCCTTGGTCTAGGCCAATGACTAATCGCCAGCGATAAGCTATCGCCAAGCGCTGACATGTTTCACGCATTACAAGAAGATATTCTCTTTCTCACCCTGCCCCAAGAAGATGATGCGGTTGCTTCCTGCCCGAGTCTCTTGGGCTTTATGTGGCACGCGATTTTCACACCAATTTTCAATTACTTCCAGGCACTTGCTTGTCTATCAGTCTGTCTGTGGGGCTATGTAAACATGCTCCACCTACTTGCCAGCCCCTAAAACCCATTTTATGAATTTGATTAATAAAACCCCCCAACACACACACACACTACGAGTGTGTCTTCCCCCACTCTCTTCCTGTGAAGATTTTGTGTGGCTGATAAGCCTTCGTCGGCTGCTGCAACCGGGAAGAAGCTTGAGACTTGAGAAGAGATGCAGGCAAACTCTGAAAGGTGCTCTTCGGCTCTGTTCTAGTCTATTCTGTTCTGCTTTGTTCTTGTGTGTGTGTGTGGAAAGCTAATCTTTCAATTATAGACAATTTGTCAAATGACTTACAGGCAACAACAGAACCAAACCTGGACTGACTGACTGCTTGCCTGACTGCAAGAGGGTGCAGTGCCAGCCAGAATGCGTTTCATCGACTTCGACGGTGACGACGACGACGACGACAACGTTCCCTGAAACTGACGTAAACGAAGTCGTCTGCGCTCAATCATAGACCCATTTATAGGCGTCGAATTACAAGAACAAACTAATCGAAATCATTTATCACGTCACTGGGAGAGTGCAGTACAGACCACTTTTGTTGTTGTATATTCCTTTTTTTTTGTAGATACTTTTTTTTTTGCTATTCTCTTTAGATAGCTGCGGCAGGTCGGTGGGCAGCAATCAGCACCTATTGTCAGGTTGCCTAGTTCCCCGCTTTGCTTTACTCTCTCCGCCTTGGGAACCATTGAAATTGAAGCAGTCTCGGGCGTGAGTTGAGATCCAACGTTGTTGAGTAATATGATTAATTGGTAAATTATTGGAACTAAAAGGTGGCCCTTTTGTGTCGGCTGATTGGGGTTCGAGCTGGGTTGGGGGAGAGTGTTAAAAAATATATGACTATCATTTGCTTATCAGAAACGTGAGTATCTCTTTCTGCTTCTCAGGCACAGTATGTGGGCTAATTTGGCGACATTTGAGAAGCTTGAATAACATGTAGACTTGAACTCAAAATAAAATGGAGACCAAGAAGAGAAAATATCATAAAAGATAGAGAGTTCTCCAACTTGAGAAAGACTATCTAGCTTGAAGTGGAATTATAACAATCTATTTAGCACTTCATCTTGGAATATCTCGAGAGAGGATAAAGTTTCAAAGTTTATCGTGATTATCTAAATTTCTCAAAATCATTCCGGGTTTCAGACTATTAATTAAATTCTTAAGGCTCACAAATTTCATGGAGGCCCTTAAGATTGATTTCCAGAGTCTACGGATTCATCAAAACAAATTTGAAACAGGATGAATCTCGATCTTTAAAGATGATTTGAAATGGTTAGGTAAGGTTGGGTTAGGTAAGGTTGGGTTAGGTTAGGTTAGGTTAGGTTAGAACAGGTCCTCGCAGGATCACTCGAAACCCTTAGGGCCCATTGTTCTCCTGTAAGGGGTCTAACAGCCTATCTCATACCGATCCGTAATAAAACTCAAGACTAGTGAATCGAACTAAAGTACTTGAATCAATTTGAACAAAGTTTCTGGTAGATTCTTTCAATTTAAACTTTCCCGATAACTGCTAATTTGAAAGACCTCAGGTAAAACAGTTCAAAATTTGATATCCACATTAATTTCAGCAACCAAAAAGTCCCGGTCGAGCCACGATCAAGCAGTCTCTCAGCTTCGAGCTTCCTTCAGCTCCTTTGCCCAGCTCCCTGCTAATTGCTAGCAATTTGTTACCAAAGTCAAGAGACACAACCGACAGAGTCAGCTCGGCTGTAATGAAATTTAATTATGTTGTTTATCAACTTATTTGCATATAAGGAGGCAAAAGGTTTGCTTGTGTAAAAGATAACAAGGCGGTAAATGAGCAATCAGGTAGTCGACAAAGGTGAGGAAATTCAAGAGATTTGCATATGTATCTCAAAGATAGTTGGAAGTGATTTTATTTGCGAAATTTGTTAGCTGCTTTTTTTTTGCTTAACTCTTTTCGGGTTGGTCTAAATTCTCATCTAAATTCTGAGATCTTTTTAATGTAGTCTTTTTTTTTTGGCTAGATTTAGTTTCTGTTATTATTTTGGCGAATCTTGTACTTGTGAATTACTTCAGCTCAGACGGAAATAGTTTTTCTCTCGGCTTGTCTAACAACAGCGGAAAGCTTTTTGGCCTAACTGTGCGTTGACCTTTTTTTTTGGTTTTTGGTGGAGGGCTTGTTCTGAGAGTGATAAATATGCAACAATTTCAGCTTGATTTGGGGCCAAGATAAGAGAAATAAAATTATTTGCCCAAAAATGTTGGTACACAATTTTCATCTTCTGTTGGGCGCTCTCTCCCTGGACGCTTGTGGCTCGCCACTTGTGGCTTGTTAAATGTTTGTTTTAGCAGTTTTAATTGCTTTAATTATTTATTGTTTGGCCAGCTTGTTGCTGGTTTTGTTGTTGTTGCTGCTGCTGCTGGTGCTGCCAGTGGACTCTGGCGACTTCATTTCCAAGCTGAGACACGCGGCTGGGCGCCGCATGAAGACTGAGGCAACGAACTTGGGCGCTCAATTTGTACGCACAACTGGCAAACGGCCTGGCAAATGGCTGCGTAGATCTCAATCAATAAATCAATCAATAATTGTGAAAGCTGTGCAGCTTCAACTACAGCAACTATACAGACTAACCATAAGCAACTTTTGCCAACCACCCCGACTCTGACATGCTTCGTCCATCATTCATACGCATATTTCAATTAACATTCATGCCGAGCGTTTTTCCCGTTGGTTGGCCTGTCAGTTTGACCGCCTTTTGATTTGGATGGGACGTCAACGTCTCTCTCGACTCTCTCGACAACTCTAAGATGATTTTTGCGCCTATATAACAATTACATTTTGTTTGTCGGGCTGGCCACTGTGCAACGGTAGCCAGCCGAACCGCCAACCGCCACATTAGCCACCGCGGGGCATTTCAATTTCCCTGCCCAAAAAAAAAAAGAAGCAAGTAACAAACTTTGGGTTTGACTTTTGCTTTTGGCAGACTTTGCATAGTTCAGAGCACTGCAATCGGTTTGTCTGAGCTGACCGCCCTCAAAAATGCTGGGCTCCTCTCCGCCTGCTGGCCCTGCCTCAACCTCCGCCCCCGTCTTGTTTTTGACAGATTTTTGTCAAGTCATCAAAAGGCAGACAACGGGACGTCTTTTGGTTATTACCTGTGACTGATTAATTTGGCTATTATGGCATTTTACTTCACCTCTCTCCCCAGCTCACAGCCGCCTTCGCTCACTTATTCACTGATCAATCTGGCAATCCGCCTTTGATCGTTTCGTTGGCTTCGATCGATTCGTTTCGATCTTCTTCTGCTTGTAGCATGTCAAATATGTTTTATATTTTTTGTTGAGGTTTTTGCCCAAAGTCTCTCATAATAGCCCCAGTTAATTGCTAATAGCCAACGGTGCAGATTTCTATGTCAGGCTCACATCAATGAAATGGTTTTTATATATTTTCATTTCTTTTTTTTCGCTTATTAAAAGTCTTTGGTAATTTGTAATTTTTGGCTGTCGCTTTCTTACTTTTTGGGTTCTATGCAAATCTGCATAGCCTGAGCCACTATACCAATTCACTCTGTGTTCGTTTCGGTTACAGTTTGATGATAACAAATTCATTGACCTAAAAGGTTTTCATTACTCGTTCCCAGCTTAATTGCTAAGCTTCTTTAGCTTCTCTGCTTGTTGTTTTCTACTTTGAACATTTGGGGCGGTGAAATTTGCGGCGGTTGCCTCATTCAGTCGGTCGGTGAGTTTCGGCGGCTTTGCCAAATCACTTTATTTAAATTGGGCGCGGCATATTTGGCCTTTATTTTTTGGTTTTCGGTTGTCGTGCGCCAACTTGAATTCGGTCATTAACATATATTTTGTATTTGCCGCCTGTCGATTTTTGGTCTGTGTAATTAAATCATCTGCTCTGTGAAAATTCACAGCAATCCAGGGACTGGTGTCTCTACGCCCGCAACAAGAACAACATCATCAACAACAAGTCCAATTCGATTGGCAATCACATTTGTCAGTGCATTGTGGCTAAGCAATTACCATAAAATTTTATCGCTTGCTCCACTTTATGTGCTGCGTCTGTCTGGCAACGCTCTGCCTGCCCGCCAACTTAAGCATTTAAATTATGGCAGGCAAACAATAAAAACGCATAAAACGCAAAATAATGCGCCACTTCTTATACTTTTTGGCCCGCTTTTGACATTCAACGTAAATCAACTTGCCAGCCTGCGTCTCTGTCTCTGCCACTGTTGACTGCAGCATCGCTGTTGACTTGGCTCGGCTCAGCTCAAAAATATTTAGTACTAATATCGTAAATTGTCACAAGTTGGCCCCAATTTGCCGGTCGCGTTATAAATTGTTCAGGCAGAATGCAATAAAGGGCAGAGTCAAGCCAAAGTCAGTCTGGGCCTGGCCTGGCCAGGCCAAGCTTTCAGGCTATGTTTGCTGACTCTTTACATTTATTGTTCAATACACTTCACCAAGTGCAAAAGAGTCCTGCGGATTTGTCGAATCTAATGAGAAAATAATGAAAATTTGTGTCTGCTTTCACTATTTGTCCAATTCGATATTTTTTAGCTATCGTTCTGTCGTTCACAAGGTTGTACTTTTAGTTATCGATTTATTTTGAATTTAAATAATTTTTCGATAACAATCGACTTATCTTACAATGAAGGGCTGCCAACTTAGTGGGTGCTTGAATTTGCTTTAAATTAATTGCTTATATTTGAAATAATGAAAAACAAATAATATATTTCTAAATTAGAAAAAAATTATTTTATTTTAATATGATGTTAAGATTTTCTGAAATCTGAAAGTTTTCTAGGAATCTTTCAAGTTCAAAAAGAGTATTGCAAGTGCGCATTATTCATTTTATGTTATTTTTATTGTGGGCGTCCCTATGGAGTGTGTGTCTTTGCTGTTGTTGTTGTTATTATTTTTGGATATTGGTATGGTATGCTGCAAATTGAGTTCTAATTGTGCGACTGGCGGCGGACCAGCATCAAAACTTGCGTGTGTAGATTTTTCTACCCAATATGTATATATTTCTGGTTGCTGTTGTTGTTATTTGTTGTTGTGGATTTCAGTTCATAGCGCGTATTTTCAATTAGACCTCTGAACTTTAAGTGTGTATTGTGTGCTGGCTGATTCGATGGATGCGATGATGCTGATGCTACTTCTGCCTCTGATGCTGCTGATGCTGCTCCAACTCCAGGCCAGCAACAGTAACAACAACAACAGCAATTGGCACGCATTTTCTGCGTTCACCAGCTGTGTTGTGGTCGATCGGTTGGTTGGCTTGGTTGGTTTGGTTCAGCGGGCGGCACAATCGCACCAACACGAATTTTTATAGTCAGTCTGACATGTTTCGGGCTTAAACTGCTTGTGTTTCGAATATTTTAATGAAGTCCATTGAAGTCTATGCGAATGAAATTGCATTTATAAGCCGAGCTTAGACTTTTGCTTGCCTTCTTTTTTTTTTGTTTTTAATGTTTCTGTCAGTTTGACTGTTTGGTAGTTGTTGTTGTTGTCGTTGCTGGTGTTGGGGTTGTAACCAAATCGCGTTTATTACAAACTAATGAAGTCTAGCCTGGCACTTAACGGTTGTTGTTATTGCTGGTTTTCTTGTTGTTGTTCCAGCATTTATTGTGATGCAACTCTGAGCCCGGGTCAAAAGAATTGAGGCGTTGAATGGCAGTTATCTCCTATAGAAATTTATGGTAATATTTTGACAAAAAGATCTGATCTGCCATCATCTGAATTATCATTAAATATTGATTGTTAAGTAAGCGAATTCTAGTAGATGCGATTTGAGTGTCTCAAAAAATCGATGGCCGAAAATAAATTTAGAAAATCTTCAATAATTATTACTTTTTTTTTATTTCTGAGACTATGAAAAAATGTATTTAAAATACTTCAATTAATTTATTTTGTATATTTATTATTTTTTTTTTGCACATCGACTTTAACTTTACCAAAAAATTGAGCTGATTGGATTTTTTTTTTTTAAGAAAAGAAAATTTAAAATAAAAATATCAAATTATATAAAGAATTACAGGGCAATAGATAAATAAGTTATATATCATGCAATTGACAATTTTTATTACTCATACGTCATGTTGGAGCGTGTTATTATTAGTTCCAGCCTTACTTACTTCCACACTGCTTTCTTTTTTTTTAATTTTTTTTTCTCTTCAGAAGTAAGAACAGATTTTTTGTGGCAATATTTCTTTTTTTTCTTCTGAGACTTGAACTCAGACAACCAGAGTTAGAGTCAGAGGCAGAGCCCAGCAAAAGACATAATAAATAACTGCTGTCATTCATAATGTCAACAGTGCTGCCAACATTTTGCTGTTATCTCTGCACAATTCTAACAACAACATTGCCTGGCTTTGCCAGGCCTGGACGAGCTGGCTAGTTGGTTCATTGGTTGTTTTGACTGGCTTGCTGGTTGGCTTACTGGCTGGTCGCTTACATGGGAAAGAATTGGCCAAGGCAGTGAAAAAGAAGCCCAAAAACTCTATATATATATATATATATATAAATATATATATGCCCAGCCGATTCAGCCACTTTGTCTGTCTGCTTTTGGGGCTGCTGTTTGGGGTCGATCCGTTCGCATGTGTGGCTCGCTAAGGTTGTTTCGGTTTGACAGTAGCGACCGCGATCGCTTCTTCTTGCTTCTTGAACGTTTTGGCAGCGCACAATTTTTGCTGCGTCTGCTGCGCTTTGACATCTTACAGATCAATTCATGATAATCGCCGAGACCACCGCCAAAACGTACCCACAGCCAAGGCAGAGACAGAGGCGAATGTAGAAGGAGAAGCAGCATAGAACCTACTTTGGCATTTTGGGTGGCGGTGGCTAAGCCTTCATAGATGCCTTAGTAAAAGAAAAAAAGAAAAAACTTTTACCGGAATTTAACTGTTTTCATTGGAATTGAATTTCCAACCTGATGGCTCCGCTTATTGTTGAAGTTGTTGCAGTTGCCACAGAGTCACGTGTAATCGATATTTCTCGAGCAATTCAAGTCGTCGTCTTCGTCTTCATCTCCGTCTCCGTCTCGACTGCAACTACGACAATGACCGTGTTGGTGATGTTGTGTGTATGTTTGAGAGCAAGAAGTGTTTTCGGAGGTGGGCGGTGGGCCAGTCTCATGGAAGTCTCTGCAGTTAAAGGGTCAGCGCATGTTTCTGTTTGGTGCAACATGCCACCGAGTTGGGTTTTCTTTTCGAGTATCGCCAGAGCAAAAGAAAATTGTGGCAAATGAAATTATAGAGTTTATTAGAGTGTTGCGTGTGGCAATTGGCTACTGGTCTTTGCTCTTGGATATTATCGCCATTCTGACCATATCGATGGCTCTTCTGATTGTTATTTTTTCTATTCTGAGCCAAGGAAAGAGAAGAAGAAAATCTTACTTTGGAAATGCATAAAATTGGCAAATACATGAAAATTAATTATAAAAAACAAAACTGGCAACATCATCAGCCACTTCACACGAGACCAGCGGCTTCAGGTAACTTTAGCAGTTTTATTTTATTTATTTATTGTTTTCCAGCTCAACTTCATGAACGGCCAAAGTCGTTACACGGCTGTGTAAATTTATGTTGCGGCTCAGATGTAAATCATTTCGCTATGCCACGCTTACAACCGAACCAGTCAACGCTCATCGCCCTCTAACCCTACATAAATCCAGAAGGCAACTGAGCAGACTCAGAAGCACCGGACAAGTGGCATACCTCGGCATTGGGCACTCGAAATAAAAGAGAACAGCCACGTCAACTAGTCTAAACATCCTCCAAGTTATATACTGTTCTACTCTCTTTTAACCTCAGCAGAGAACTAAGCAAATATGCAAAATCGTTGAGAATTTAACTGAGGAAAATTCGAGTGTGAATTGATTTTTCTGACTCTGTTTTTACCATGCACCTTAGGGCTTCGCGCTTCGTAAGCATGGAAAAAATATGCTCAACCTTTGCTAGGCAACAACCGACTTTGAGGTACTTTAGGTTACCTTCAATGGGGAAACAAAAAAAGTTCTTCAGTAGGTAAAATATGATAAGGTTGTGACCTGCCTGATTTAATATAGCCCTTCTACCGAATCATATGAGATATATATAATTGAAATAATTATTTCCGATATAACTTTACACTGTTTAATTTGAGTGACAGATTAAATAGGATTGACTTATATAATCTGATTTTATGATATAGCCAACTGATTGAAGAATTGATATGAGGTTTGAAGAGTTACCCATAACTGAAAGATATAAGGAATTCCTGGCCACAAATTTCACAGTTTTTAAACTAATTTACTATTTCTTTCTAAATCAGATAATGAAAAAATAAGATAGATATAATCTCCGTTGTTCTAACTTTCTTAGTTTCTCGGTTCTAACAAATTGTCTATGTCGTCCTATCCTAATATTTTCATAAGATTTCAAATAATATTTTCCTTACTTCCCAAAAAGAATAATGCTTTCTAGCTTGAGAGTAGAGAGTTTATGATTTTCCTTTTAAGTCCTCATCTGCATATGTTTCGGCAATTCTGTTGGCCTGAAAATGATTTGCTGCTCGCTTTTGGACACTCCATCAATTCGTGATTTTTATGAGCACAATGTCGTCGGCGTTTTGCTAGCTTTGCTCCTACCAAGTTCTTCTCAGTCCAACTCGCATGCGCAACGAAAGAGCATCATTTGATGCGCATTTAGTATTTTGGGCCATTGCCAGGGACGCCTTAACTTTGCATGGTCTCATCCCGTTGTCTTTTCTTTGTTGTTGTTGCTGTTGGTGGTTTTTGCTACTGAAGTAGCTGTTGCTGTGGCAGCCGCAGGGCCAAGACTGTCAGTCATTTGTCCCAGACGCTTTGGTCGTCTTCGTTTTTAACTCTGCCTGACTTGACTGCCTGTTGATGCCTGAGCCTTTATGTAAATTGGTTCAGGTGCTCTGCTCTTGTTCCTATGGCAGGAGTAAGACGAATTCTTATGCCCCCGTTTTGTGTTTGGCCTTATTTAAGTGTGAAAGTGGTTTATAATTTTATTTAGATGTGCGAGTATGTTTTCCCATAAAAATAAAAAATAAGACTTTTTTAAATTCAAATCCCCTGAAATAGAGATTTAATAGAGTTAAAAAAAAAATTAAGTTTAAATGAATTCAAACCCAGTGATTTTTAATATTCGAATTAAAAACAAAACCTGCCCAGAATTGTGAAATGGCTTCATAAAACTTAAAGTTATATAAAATTTCACTAAAATTTTCGTGCTAAATGGATTAAATAAATTATGTGAATTTTAATCAAGCAATTTTGGAATTTTTGCAATTTTTTCCTATATAAACCAAGTGTTGTTCCGATGGTGTCCGCCTTAGTTCTTAGGGGTGCCACTGACAACGACCAGAAGTTGCGTTATAACTAATAGGGGGTCTTTAACTAACAACATCGATGAATTTTAGTTTTATATATAGATTTATTTTTTCTCATCTAACTAAGCGTTTAACTATTCGACGACTCGCCTCTGCGATTCTGTTCTTTTTACAACAACAATGTCCTTATTTTTTATGAATTCGATCGACATGGGTCAACTCGCCTTCGATAAGATCGGCATTAAACGCTGTACTCGATAATATTGCTTTTTAATCGTTGATCACCACTACCATTCGCCGCGCGCCATTTATCGATTTACAAAGCGTTCACCAAGATTTCAACAATTTTCCAAAATATTTCGAATTTTATTTGAATTTTTTTTTAATATTTTTTGGTCTTAAATTAACGATTGAATATTTTTGAGAAGATTCCACCGCTATCAAATATTTTACAACTTTTTAAATTAATATTTTAAATAAATTATCTTTTTTTTAATATTGAAATAATTTTCACTTTAATGGAGCAATTATTGACTGGCCAAGCTGGATTTATGAGTGCATTAGCAAGAGGATAAATTCAATATACACTTTATACTGCCTGTCGGTGGGTCTCGATTTTATGATGGCTTGGCAAATCTTTTTCCATGTGCAATTAGACAATCGTTTAATTACCCATTTTTTTGTGGATTTGTCATACGGTTGAACTGTGCAATCTGCAAAATAGATATAGCAAAAAAAAAAAAAAAAAAAAACCACAGCCCACTCACTCAGCCAGAGCAAAGCCACTTAAATGGAGAAATGGCCAAAACTACTAACCGGGCCGAAGAGTGGCTCGATAAAATGAGACTCTGCCGACTCTGGCTGCTTGGCTGGCCTGATCGGTTCATTCGTTTCTGCTGTTGTTGTTGGTGGTGGTGTTATTGGGTTGGCTTATTGGCCGCCAGCTCGCAATGATTTAAAGTGTTGCTTTGCATTACATTTATTGCCAATTGAAATTTGAAGTGCGTGAGAAAGTTGAAATGGGGTTTTTTCTATGTTCAGCAGAAAGTTGATGGCAGCAATGAAGCTGAAACAGTTGGAAGGTGGCAACGGTGGAGGTGGTTTTTGTTTCTTTTTTCAGTTTTTGTTGCAATGAATCCGCTGCCGGCCGTTTGTTGCCTGTTGGCCTTTGTGCCTTGGGTTAATATGAGCCAAAATTGCTTTGCCTGCTTAGACTGCTTGTTGTTGTTTTCTTGTTTTGCTTTTTTTTTTTTTTGTTCATCTTCTATTTTTGCTATTCGGTCTGCGGACATTCGATTGCCGAGACCATTCGCCAAACTTAACCAACTTTCTCATCGGTGGGTGCGCCTCATTGCAGGCCCAAAGATATACCACCTCTATATAAATATGTGTTTTTTTGGCTAGCTGTAAATGTGTGAGCTTGTGTGTGTGCGTGTGTGTTGGTTTCAGCCATTTTAACACACATGTGTCGTTCGATTTGTCTGTTGGTTTTGCTAAGGTTTTTGCGATTATTTTTTTATTTTTTGGCTCCACCTCCTCGGGCACAAATGAAGCCAATTAAATGTTGCCTTCAATTGATTTGTTTATAAAATGCACACGCTGTTGCACTGTAATCAGCCACATAAATTAAGCCAAGTGACGACGGCAGATATACCGAGGTTGTTTTTTTCCTTTTTTTTTGGGCGGTCTCAAACGACGCCATAGCCCAGAGTCAAGAGTTTTTGGTCTTGGCCCGTTCGGGCAGGTTGTCTGCTGCCTCTGTGTATGTGTTCATGTGTGTGTGTGAGTGTGGTTGTGCATTCTTGCTTATAATTTCATCATTAGCCAAAAGCAGAGAGTGCCAACCTATACGAATTTATTAAGAGTTGCCTAGCACAATTTAATGGCCGTACTAAATCTTTTTGGCCAGAAAGAGACGGCCATAGTTGGGTGGAGATGTTGCGGGAGGGGGCTAGCAAACAGGTGACACCCGTTGTCAGTAAACGATCTTTTTTTGCTTTTGTTGTTTCTCAGTCTCTCCACACTTGTAGATACATTTGTATCTGATAAGTAACTGCGATTTCTAATCCGTCTCGCCGACAGACAAGCAAAACCTAACCAACAACCAACTTGTTATATACACGTCCAATAATGACTGCCTGCCAGTCAGCTAGACAGACAGACGGACGGCCAGAGCTTGTCTTGGTGTGTGTTGCATATTTTTGATTGACCAATAAACTTGCAGGCTTCATATATCGGGTCTTGGAACCGAGATCGGAGGCCTGAGCTCACCTGAACTGAACTGAGCTGAGTTGAGTTGAGTAGACTTGCTGAGCTGTTAGTTATAGTTTCTTATTGGTATGGGTTTGTGGTCGCACTAGAAACCGTGTGATGGCTGCAAAAGTGAAAACTGTGAGAGAGAGGCAGGAGGTTTTCAAGTTTGCCAAGCCGTGCTCTTTACTCAACGGGGCCTCATCATAATTTCCATTTTGCGGTCAGGTTTCGTCCAATCAGCGCTTTGCACTTTAAATGCAAAAGATAAAAAAAAAAAAAAAATAGAAAAACTGAAAAACAACAAATGAAGTAAACACATGTTGATTGCATTTTTTTATTATTATTTTTTTTTCGCCAGCTTTGTTGTTGCCGTCAATGTTGAAGACACATTGCAGTTTTGTTTATACCCTCTTCAAAGCAGAGAGAGTGTATTCTTTTTATCGTGATGTTTGGATTCGACATAACCAAGACTGTTTCAGCTTTGAAATTAAACATCCTGGATCGATTCGCTATATCACGAAGATATGATAGATATGCCTCCGAAGACATGGCCAAGACTGTTTCAGCTATCGAATTGGATAGACCTGAATCGCATCAATACATCATGAAGATATGATGGACAATCTGAAGCAAACTAATTAAATCTCACCTAATTTTCTACGGATCCAATTAGTATATCATAGAACTAAAATCGACCATGTCTTATTCAACTCATTTCTAAAATAATTCAGAAAGAGTATCGAATCTTCGGCATCTGGAAGATACATTTTTGCACTGGTTATTTGCAAACTTTGTTGTTGTTGTCAGCCATGTCCGCCATTAGCGTGGCAGTGTGAAATTCGATATTAGTGCAATTCATTTTCAACAACTAATTTTTAGCCAGTTGCTCGCTTATTCGTTCACTCATTCGGCCTCTCACTCTTCAACGCGCTCTCTCTCTCTCTCTCTCTCTCTTCTCTGTCTATCCCATATTTTTATTAATAAACTTTTGAGCGGCCATTTGAATAGTTGCCAAATCGACTTGTTGCACTCTCCCTCTAAAAAATAAACACCACCCCATCGGTTCATTAGTTTGAAACAAAATTTTTACGATAGAAATTGTATTTCTATTGCAATTAGCACATATTTCATATGATTGAAGGCTGCCAGTCAGTCAGTTACCCCAACCAACCAGCCAACCAGCCAGTTAGTCAGTCAGTCTAACTAACTAGTTAGTCCATCAGGCAGTCCAATACTGTACAGCAGTGCTCATCTTTTGCGGTCGCCAGTTGACTTTCAGTACCAAGTTAAGTCAAGCCAAGTCAAGTCAGTCGGTCAGGTTGAGCTTGCTGGTGCCACATACACCTATATGGAAAATTAATTTTACTCTGAGCGTTACGCCCCAAAACGAAGCGACCTGTTCTCAACTGATTTCAGCTTGTATGTTTTTACGACTTGCACATTTTTAATTACGAATAGCGAGTTGCGTGGCTTGGTGGCAACAAGTGGCGGCGCTTCTTACTCTCTTGATGTCTTTGAAATATTTGACGGCTCTTGCTACTCAAATTAACTACTGAAGTATTTCGTTTTTCTTTTCTTTTCTTCTCTTTTTTTCCAAACAGAGATTTGTGGCATTCCTGGGTCAAATATGAATGGTTGGCAAGCCGAAAGTAGTTTCTGACTTTAGCCTATTCAAATGAAAATATTTTTAAAAATTAATATGAAAATAATCAGAAGTCATGCTAGGGTTATTGAAAGAAAGTAAGAAATATATATAATTTTTTTTTTATTCGCTGTGACCTTTTCAAAGTTTCTTCTTTCAAGTTTAGGAAAATATTTGAATTATTTTCTTTTTCAGAAAAGAAAAGAAAAGAAAAATTTCGAATATAGTCGACACTCCGAAGCACGCGTTCAGTTTTTGCTCAAGACATTTTATTCTTGGATTGGAATTAATTTATTTTCATAATATCTTAAATATAAATAAGTATTATTAAGTGAAAAACATCATATCCAGTTTAATTCCTATAGCTATATTTACCTTAAATTCTAGTTTTGGGATAGAAGTTTCTTTAGTTAATCCATTTTTGTAGATTTTAAAATTATTAGTTCTTCTATTTTCTATATATATTTTCTATATATATTTTCGATATAATACTATATTAGTCATAAGCTCTATGTATACTTTAGTATATAAATGTTCTCTATCTCATGTAAATGTATTGAAGACATTTTGACACTAAAATTATTTGATATTGGCTTTTCTACCAAATTAATCTACTTGAATTTTTTGAAGGAACCGAATTAGTTTACAATTTTATTTTTTAATTAGTGACCCTTTTACTATTATAGAATTCTTAAATATGCTTCCAATAAATTGTTAATTGTTTTTGTAAATAATTTGGAAATTATCTTAAGCCCAATAAAAATGCGATTTGAGTCAAAAATACCAAGCAAACTTCTAGTTAAGACAAATCTGATTGATGATCTGCATTTGTCATTGCATTTCTCATGATATAAGCTTTGATATTATTTTTTTTCTCGTCTCAATCCCTTTCATAGATATTCAATTTTTGTCTGTTTTGTATGACCAAACAATAAGTCGCTTGATTGTTACTAATTGTGGCTGAAAACAAAACCGAAATTTATCAAAGTCCTATAAAAACTATATCACTAGTCAGCACCAGCACACCCTAAAATTTGTTGGCAATCGAATCGAAAACTATGTGTCTCTTTTTTCTTTTAGAAAATCAAAAGTTATGGCTACAAGTTGGCTGGACTAACCTCGACTATAGAATTGTCGATAAATTATGAAAATATATGTGCATAAAGCTCTGCCATAAACATATTTGTTTGTATGCATTATAAGGCAAGTTCAAAGCGCACCGTTCCAAGTTTCCAAAGCTTTGTTATGAGAAATATGAACGTTTATTTTTTTATGTTGTCGATTATTAGGTTTATTTGAAGAAAAAGACACGAAAGAAAGAACCAAAATCTTTTCTGAGATCCGGCAAGCGTTGTGTTGGTCACAATAATTAAATTTAGATTAAGTTTAAAACGATTCCACAGTAGTAGAAAACCGAAGAAGCCCTGACTTAAAATATGTAAATAACATGCTGAGAATTCCGACTAACCGTATTCTTCTTCATCTTCGTCCAACTTGATCATTTCTTGGCATTGGAAACCCCTTTTGTTGTGACGAATCGATTTCGAGCTCAAAAGATATTGAAGGCAATTTCTGAAATCGTTTGGAAAAAAAACGAGGCAGATTTTATTCTCAAATTTGTAACACATTTTTAATAAAATATCATAGACCATGATTTGGTTGTTGTTGTTGTTGCCTTTATTGTTTATGGGTGAGCAACACCCATTTTCTCAAGTTTTCAACTTTAATGGTTTTTTATATATATATATATTTTTTTTTTGAGTCTTTATGAATATTTCGTTTTGTATAATTTAAAGTTCGAACGCTTTCCATTTCGTGTTTGGCTTTTTCCTGCCAGCCAATCAGTCGACTTGTTAGTGGGCGTTGCTAATTAGTCGAAGGCTTTAAAGTCGGGCGGGATTTGCGCTCGATATGTTATTTGAGGAAATTTATGTTTTTTAAATGAGGTTTTCAGTGTTTTTTTTTTTTGGTTTTGTCTCTTTTGGGATTGTTTATGATGTGTGAGTTTCGTCTCTGTGTTCCCCTAATTTGCTTTTGAAATGTTAGACTCTTTGGCTCCGGTTGAAGAAAGCCTCACGGTCATCATTTAACCTGGCCGAAGAACGTGCTCATCATTGGCTATTGTCTTTTTTGTTGCTGTGCTTTCAATTGCTGCAATAACTCAATAAAAAACAGAAGAAGAATATTGTGAATTTTTACATGAACTTTGCCGACACACATCAAATTATGCATGCGACCCAGAGATTCTCCACTAACTTACTTGATGGTCTGATGGACCCTACCGACTTGACTCAACTGTATAATCGGGCGAGACGAGCGCAGATCAATCATAGAGAGTCCGAGCTGGAGCTTGAGAGACTTTAGCTAAGCCTTTGGTAATTTAATATGGCTAAAGATCAACAACTGAAAGACTTGCCTACAAAATATTCCCGCGAACTTTGTGCACTTGCCAGTGCTTGCCAGTGGAACGACAAGTGAACCCGAAATCTTGGCCCCAAGCTAACATAGCCCATAGCTCAAAGCTCTGAGAATTCTTTTTTTTGCTCATTTTTGTTTTTTTTTTGGGCATAGCTCAATTGATTTCAAGCTAGTTGCCCAGGCCAGATCACTGGCAATGCGACTGACTCTGGCCATCGATCATGGGTCATTGCTACAAATTTTGATCGTTCGGGTCAGAAACATAGCAAGAGTCATCTTGCTAGCCAACATCGACAGCGTCGACATAGTCACACGCTGAATGATCTTGTAATCAGGCGCAGCGAATTTATAGATGGCATGCATGACGTGTGGGGTGATGAATCCAAGCTCACATCTCACTTCTCAATTTGGCTTTTTGGGGCTAGAGATGTGCCGCATCGGCACGTCGATGAAATGTTAAAGTTCCAACAAACAAAATCACGATTGACATGCATGTTGCCGACGATTGACTGATTGACGAATTGATTGACTGATTTGCTAGTAACTGACGCATGGGGAATGTGTTTCGGTTTTGGCTTTTGTTTTTGTAGTTTTTAGGTGCAGAAAATATAATTTCATAATTTTCAATTTCCATGGGCAATCAGCAGGTCAGCAAAATTAGCGTGGCCAAAAATGATTGGCCACCAATTCCGCAAACTCCTCTCCACTTGTGGCCCAACTTAAAAGAATCATATTGTGTGGTGAACTATGCGATTTGATCTGTGACTCATTTAAAGACAGCTTGACTAATTTGCATGTGGTGTCTGACAAAAACTGAAGATTATTAAAAACAAAATATATCGGTGAAGCTTCAAAAAGGACAAGACCCATGAGAATCTATTAATATAGAACAAAATTAAGGAAGCTTGAATACTTTCTTTTTAAGGAAAGATGAGGGTCGAAAAAACAATCGGACTCCCAAGTTCGGTTGCTCTAGCTCCTATAACTTCTCAGATCAAGGCGGAAGGAAATTGCCATACCTTTTGTTATTTAAAGTATTAAATTATTAAAAAGCTAATAAAAGTCTTTAAAAAAAAAATTATTAATGTTTGGTTTATTTTTTTTTAAGTATTTTAGAAGTAATCTTTAAAATTTTTAACTTCCCTGATTATTTTCCTTGTCCTGCAAACCGCATAGATTGTTGGTCATTCGTGTCTCAGTTACAAAAACATTTCCAAAAACATTTCTTCTGAAATTGGTGAGAAGCTATTCGTCTGTGTGTATGTGTGTGTGTGTGTGTGTGCTCCTTGTAAAGCTCATGAAATTCAATGCTAGCCTGGAATTCCTTACTTACTCCTTTGAATTTTCTTCTCTTGGCTTATTCTGCGGGTAGAAGATGCCTTTCGTAGCCTCTTGTCTGTTGTCGTTTTGGTGTTGGCTTAAGGTTTTCTTTTTTGTATGTTTCGTTGTTGTTTTGTCGCTTGTAATTGGCTGTACATTTCGACACCCCGACGAGAACAGCAAAATCACTACCAAAAACATCAACAACAACAACAACAGCAACAACAACAGCAACAGCAATAGCAACGACAACGCATAGTGAAATAGCCGTAATGAGCTTGCTTACAACTTGGCTAACCGAAATATGAGGCGACTTATTTTTTTTTTGTTTGTTGGCAATGTTGGCAAAAATCTTACAGTGGGCGAGTCCAAACAAAAAACAAGATGAACAAGAAGAGAAACAAACAAAACCAAGATGACCACAAACATTTTGTTTTTATTTTTTTCTTTCCTTTCTTTTAGAAAGCTTAAATATGAAAAGTGCGTTTGGTGGGTTCGCCAGAAAAACGAAAGAGGAGAGAGCAGAAGAGAAGGAGAAAAAGTCAAGGCATTTTCTCTGCACTTTACCTGGAACAAGTGTTGTTGTGGTTGTTGTAACTCGGCTTATTACCAATAAGACAAATCCTAATTATACAATAAATTCCATTTTGCATGCGCTTCGCAAAGTTGTCCGACTATTTGCATTTTCACTTTGCCCGTTTTCTGTGTGCTTGACTAGGCAGTCGACTCCGCCTCCTCATTGGACCGTTCCGAACTAAGCCATGGAGTACACTCTGAACACTATGAACACTCTGAAGGCGCTGAGCTGATGATAACAATCTCGCAAATTTCTATGCGAACATCGCGGGAACATCGAAAAAAACCACAACCACATCAAGGCAGCTGTGGCAGTTTGGGGAGCCGGGGAGGTGGCTCGACCAAGTGCAATAAAAATAAAACTATAGACTAAACGATAACACAACTGCGGGGTTGGGTTGGGTTTTTGGTTGCTCGGTTACTCGATCTCTTGGAGTGGGCTTTGGGGCTGGCTGAGGCGTGTGTTGTGTGTTGTTGTGCGTTTGGATGTAATTGTGTCTTGTTAATTTCGCATATTTGAGCAAACGGCAGTTTTGCAGTTTTACAGTTTACAGTTTGAGCTAGCAGATGATGAAGAAGAAGAGGGCGTAACAGCAACTCTCTTAAGAGGACAGTTGTTTTTTTTTTTGTATTTCTATCTGGCCTGAGTCTCTCTCACTGTGGTGATAAAAATGTCTTTAATTTGTTAGTTGTCCTCTTGAATAGATTTTAAAAAATCATAAGGAAACCCATTAAAACAATCAGTTGATGTTTTGCGACTCTCATCATTCTCTCTCTCTCTCTCTCTCTCACTCTCGGGCTGTCTTTCTCTTTCTATTAGAGTTCTCTTGGCTTGGTAGCGATTCTCTTGGCATTGAACGAATTTGTTGTGCCATTTGTAGCGACGGCTGCTGGACATAAAATTCTGTAGCTTATGGCATATTGCACGAGATCTTGTCAGTTGGACGATAATAAAAATCTATACTGCAAGCTGAGAACTAAGAATTGAGTTGCAGCAACTCTGAGAGATCTAGGGGACTGACTGGTTATTGGCTTCAGAATTTCCTCAGACAGTCGAATGCTTTTTATTAAATTTAATTAATTGTCATTTGAAATGGAAAATTTTATAATTAACTATTTATGTTAGTCAGTGGACTTGACTATTTATTATAATTTAGAGCACGTGTTGAAGTTGTTGGCTATTTATTTTGACATCTGATATGGTTATTGATATAGGTTTTGATTTTGAATTTTTATGACTGAACACACAGCTAATTGTAATTTGGTTTCTTGCTTAAATAAAAGATCAAGAACTAACAATATTTAAAGTGTTAAAGGTTGAAGGGATACAGTTTTATATATTGATTGGCTGACGATTGTATAATAAAGAATATAAGGACACAAAATAACTAATACAGTATCATATCATTGATTTTCAGAAATTTAAAAGTATATGAAAAAGCTGAAGGAAGCTTTATTTTTGTAGCTTGTTTAGCGAAATAATATACTAAGGAGCTGGTTGCATCCATTAATGGACTTAAGAAATTGGTACATTCTTCAAATTATAATTTCATATACCTATTAGTTAGTTCTTAATAAGAATGCTATCAAATTATTATACTTTGTAATTTAAGGTTATGGGTATATTCAGTTTATAGAAAATTACTGGTACAGTGCCTCGTATTTTCAGCAGATATAGGATATGGAAAAATGAAATTTTTATGCCTTAGGGTATACAAAGACGATGACTCCCAAAAATTACCTATGGTAGGACCGTCGTTACTTATTTTAATGAACGCAAGGATACGGGAAACTAAAGAATCTAGAACTAGGAAATTATGGAGTGCCTTAAGACCCAAGAATGAGAAAGCTTATCATTTTTTATCCGACTAAAACTTCAATATGTCTGAATATCGGAAAATTTTACAGATAGAGTAATAAAAAAAGGTATATCCAAGAAAAGTAGCAACTTATAATCAGTATTTTTTGGTGGAGCCTACCAACTAATCGCACATATATCAATTTCACTCCGCTTATTTCTGAGTTCTGTATTTTCTACAGTTTATGTTGCATAAAATCGTACCAAAACTAATGGAGATTTTACTTCGTAATCGATTTATCGATATTTTTCATCTATTCATATGATTATAGTAGACCAGAGCTGTCACCTTGCGCTTTAATAAAATAGATCTGATTTGAACTGTTGAGCTTATCTAGCCACCCTAATATGACAAGAAAGCTAGCTTAATTTATATACATCTACAGCAATTAAAATTAGGTTCGAGCTAAATTATTTTTAAGTTTGTTAAAAAGGGTTTTCTGCTCGATTGGCTTATTCCCGTTTAAATTTCGAAAAAGTGTCTCAGTTTGAGATATCAGTTTATTCTTTTTTTATCCGCCCTTTATTACTTCCTTTGAATACTTTTTTTTGGTATTTTTTGCTGATTATGAAAGTTTGTTTATAGTTTCGCTCTATTTTCTTGTGAACCACAAAGCAGACGGAATGCAGAAATAAAAAAAAGAAGAGCAAAAGGAATAAAGCCAGGCAAGGCAAGTGGCTGTGGTTTTGTCTCTGTGCTGGTCTGAGATCTGGTCTGGTCTGGGGCATATGCTTAATTTATTCAGAGTCACGTTGCTGGGAAAGAACCACAGTTTGCTGCGCAGTTGCCAACCAAGAAGTGAGTGAGTCAGCTAAGTGCATCAATTTCCATTTAACTGTAAGCGATATTTCGCAGCAGCAATGCCAACGACGAAATATTGCCAATATTTGTGATTTTTTCAAACTCAACTGACTGACTGACTGGTTGACTAGTTGACTGGCTGACTTTGTCTAAACAAAAGACTTTAGCAACGAACTTGGAACTTGGCTTAGACTGAAGTGTGGGTGACATCTTCAGCAAACACTTGAGGCGTTTGAGCTATTTGCGTTGATTGTCAAGTCAACTGAACCCGGCTCGGCTCAGCACAGCTCATCTCTGCTCAACTCAAAGCAGCTCAGATCAGCCGAGCTCAGCTCAGCGCAACGCAGAGCAGGCAATCCGAAAATAGTCAGTGGAAGTGGTTGGGTACCCAGTGAGGGAGTCAGTCAGTTAAGAGACCGCCAGCATCCCAGAGAGTCGTGTTATTGTTGTTGTTGATTTTAGTGCTACCGTTGGTTATTGCTATTGTTGTTGTTGTTGTTGTTGTTATTGCCTGCCCCCTACTGCTAAAAAGCTATGATGATGCTTCAGTTTTTTTTTGTTTTTCTGTTTTTCAGCGACTTGGATTCGCGTAGCTTTGTTTATTTTCCTAACACTTCAATTGGCATTCCAAAAAAAAAAAAAAAAAAAAAAAAACACCAAAAGCAAAAATCAGTAACAACAACAACAAGAAAGGAAAAAAAAGAAATCGAAAATTGCAAAACGTGAGTAGTTTCGAGTTCTAATTTAAAATAATTTTTGTGTTGACGCTTTTGCAATTTTTGTGACGCCCGTTTGCAAGTGGCCCTCTACTCATCCCCCCCACCATTCTCCTGGCCAACTGGATATTTGATGATGCTCTCCTCAGTTGTGCTGCTGCTGCTGCTGCCATTTCGTAATAGAGTCGTTAAGTGGCTGGTCTGATGTTGTTGGCTTTTTGGCAGCAGCATTTTGGTAATTTGATGAACGATTTTTGATAATTTCATTTTGGCACGTTGTGCTCTGCGACTATATGTATATGTATTTTTTTGCTTTGGTTTGGTTTGTGTGACCCGTTGACTGGGTTGCTTTTTTGTTTGTTGCTGCTGTGGTTGCTGCTGTTGTTGTTGTTGTCTGATTTTTAATATCAAGTGCAGGCAAGTGGGTAATTATTGTTGTTGACGTGGTGCAGCTAAAAATGTTGACCACTCGACTGTCAATGCTTGAATGGAGTGGAGTGGAATGGAGGATTCTGTTCCGTAGCCAACTCCCCGTTCTCTTCGTCAGATTGTTTGCCATTTGGAGTGCTGCACTTTTCTGACTGAGCCTGCAACTTTGACTGTTCCTGCCTCGTGGCCCCCTCTAACGAACTTCACCTGTGCTGGGCCATTTGCATATATGACCAAGCCAAGTGCCTGGACTGATCGACTGACTGACTGTCTGACTGACTGCCTGGATGAGGTTGCCCGATGCTTCTGTTGGCTGGCAATGCTGCCACTGCCGCTTTGAGTGCCCATGAATAGTCACAAAGCATTAAGCACTTCAACTTCAATACATTCTCGCACACACACACACACAACTGAGGAGGGCATGCACACAATTATCTATACAATATGGCAATCACATGTGTAGACTAAGGCATCATGTCTGTATCTACACACACACACACACACACACACACACACACACACACACACACACATTCATGCAAATATAGAGATACTCAAGTGTTTTTTTTTTCCAACCAGTTGTCCAATCTAGGAAGTGCATGAGTTGCATTTTCCATATGGCCACACTACCAAGACTACTACTACTACTGGCCTCGGTCTTGGCCAGGTCTGGACAAACGTTGGCTGCGTTTTGCCATTTCCTCATTACTCCATCCAACGATGCTGACTTGGAAGACATTTGCGAATAGAGTTTTTTTTCTTCTCTTTTGCTAAAGAAATTGAACTTTTTCACACCAGAATCGATTGTAATTGAATGCCTGAGGGCGCTCGCCTCTGCCTCCTTCAACTCGTTTGTTGCCTCGCTCGTTGTTAATGCAAATTTTTCCATTTTGACATAGAAAATTTTTCAAACGCAGAACTTTCCCAAAACAACAAGCCAACTGCCAAAGAGTCAAAGCAAATGGGGCCAGAGTGCCATCGTCGCACAATCACCACCAACACCACCAACACCACCAACACCACCAACACCACCAACACCACCGACACCACCAATGGCGTACATTAAATTGCTTTATTTTGGAAGCTGCTGAAGCTGCTGATGCCATTACTGTTCTCAAGATCTATTGATGAGCTCAACATCAATAGAAGATAAACGCACACATGCGATACACCTGAGACGATCCACTGAAAATATAAGGTGGGAGCGGGTGCTCTTGGTCAGGACACCTGCTGTTAACATTTTGACTATAAATTGAAATTTGAAATAACAAGTTGGCCCCACAAAAATAAAAGAGAAAATCCATAAACTAAAACTGTAAGCCAAAGAACCCCAAATGCCCTTTTAGTGAGCCAGAGTGAGAGCATACAAAATTTTTAAATAATCGCAGGATGATTTTAGAAAGTTGGAATTGCCAAAAATTAATCTGTTTGGTTATATAAAAAATGTTCAGATTTTTCAAGGAAAGGATTAAAAGAATTTCATTATCCTTTCTATCCTCATGGAACCGATGATTAGTCCTTTTGGGGGCAGTCAAATTTATTATATTTTTTTTTAGACATTTTACATATTATTTTATTTCTAATAAACCGAAAATACAGATTCACCCAAAAGCTTATAAATGTATATCAAGTTCTCTTTTATTACTTCAAGCCAAAGATTTCATTTCTGAAGCGTCACAAATTGCAAAAACGAACCTTTCTCTTGAGGTATTTCTGTAAAAATCCCATTAACTATGTTTCTGCCACAATTCTGTCTTACTAATTTCTCAACAGACATTTAAATTTTCAAAACTCATGTATCAAAAAAGAAATCGAAAAAAAAATTTGTTATAAATATTTTGAAAAATTCCCAGGCCCCCACATAAAGCCCTATGCCAGAGCGTAACGAAATTTATGGCTTACAACGATTCAACATTAACAAAAAAAATGAAGCCGAACGTTAAACTCGGGCGCGGCCGAGTTTGGGATACCCTGTACCTAGTAGACGGAATTAAAAAAAAAAGGTGGCAACCCTAGTCGGGTGGTAACCCTGGTCGCCTGCATTCACATAAAACTTCTGGTCTTAATATTCCTTTGAATCCAAAAACACATTGTTCACAATATTGCAAGCACGCCATCTATCGGACTGCTCATTCGGCAGTTTACCAGTTAGGCAAGGGGAATTAAAATCTTGACCCTCAAAATTTGTTTTTTGTATATCTCGAGTAAATATGGTCCAATTTAAGTCATGTTTGATATCAATCGAAAGATTTTTAGATTCCTAACAACTTTTCAGAAGCAACTAATACTTAAATCCGAAAGGTTTAGACATTATATGGCTTTGAAAAAATGAGGTGGTGGAAGGGGGGGCGAGGGGAGAAAAAAAATAAACTTGACCAGCGTACACACATAAGGAGTCCGAATCCCAAGTTTGGTTATCCTAGCTCTTATAGTCTCTAAGATCTAGGCGTACGCGCGGACAGACGGACAGACGGACAGACGGACAGACGGTCAGACGGACAGACGGACAGACGGACAGACGGACGGACATGGCTATATCAATTTCTCTACTCACCCTGATCATATTGTGGGTAACTTTGGGGGGTCTCCGACGTCTCCTTCTCTATGTTACATACATTTGCACAAACTTAATATACCCTTGTACCTTTTTAGGTACAGGGTATAAAAAAAAAAAAGGAGGAAGAAGAAGAAGACAAAGCAGAAATAAATAAATCCACAAAATGTAAATGATTCATTTGCTCTCGTCTAAACAACAGACAAGAAATCAAAGCAGAGGTGTTTAATTACCAACAAATAAACAAAATGGAAACGATTAATTCAATTCGCCAATTTTGTACGAACATGGAAAAAATGAGGCCCGTTATGGTAACAACAACAACAGCAACAACAATAAAAAGCTCTTTGAAATTGTGGCTAAAATTTGTGGCCGATCTTGGATGGGGCTGGCTTGGTTTCGTTTGGTTGGTTAGGTTCGCATTATTTGCCTCTTTGGCCCGCGGGGCAATCAAAAAAAATCAGACACAAATAATATCAGAAGAGAGACGAAAAAAAAAAGAAATAGAAAACCCACAATAAAAACACCAAAAGCTGTTAAAGCTTGTTTCGTTGTTGTTGTTGTTGTTGTTGCTGTTGAGCCACAGTGAGACAAAACACAATAATCAACCTCGAAAAGGTTGTGTGCCATTTATCAAATAATGTGTAACTTTGGACTGGACTCTCTTTGGATTACGAAGGCAAGCCGAGCCCTATCATCTATAAAAGGCTTTGACTCTCTGAATTGGTAAGAGTTGGTGTGAGTTTCATTTGCTCCATGATACATTGGGCGCCATTTGCGGCGATCTCATGTGCTCGCGCTTGCTTATTGCACTGCAGTTTAGTTCTTTGGGTATATTTTTTTTTTCTTTTTGGTTTGGTTTGGTTTGGGTCAGACATGTGAGTTCAGAGACTCATCCGTCAAAAAGGCTGAGGCCGTGGCTGTGTCTCTGATGCGGAGGCTGTGTTTTGGGGGCTTCATGATTTCAACTTAATGGATCGACGCACACTCCGATGAACTGTGTGTGTGTATATTTTTTTTTTATTTTGGTGTTGTCATTTATCATTTGATTTGGTTTCGATTGTTCGTTTTTATGCCGTTTCGGCCTAATAATTGTTAACAAGTAAAGTCTATTTAAGCCGTGTACCATGAATGTTTTTTTCTTCGGTTTTGTTGTTGGCATTGTTATTTTGTTCTGGTGTTGTTTAATTGGTTCACATGATTTGTAAATTAAACAATCACAACCATCACAACAACAATAAGAGATATTTTTCACTCGTAATTGAAAAAGGTGCTTGAGGGAAATGCGTGAGCTTTGACACCTCTTGTGGTTTGGACGTAATTATTCATGTTTCATTTGATTCCCAAAAAAAAAAAAAAAAAAAAAAATGTATCTCCAAATAAAATGAATTTTTGAAAGAAAGAAAATATATTAATGTTTTGGAGATACATTTTGGGGCAGTAGATTAAACGTAATGAAGATAAAGGTTTAGTTTGGTCGCAACCGAGTTAGTTAGTAAATGGAATTAAATAAAATCCAATTGGATTTTTTCTTCCTATAAATATAAAAGGGGTCAACTCTGGCCAGCTTGTAGTCATGGCATCATAAAGTGCGCCATCTATTGGAGTGATCATTTTATATCAAGACGATTTGGTTCTTGTTAGGTATTGAAAGGACAGTCATAATGTTGAAAGTTTTATTTTTAAATTAAAAAGCTAACAACGCGATCAGACTAAAAAAACCATGGAATCTTTTGAGTCAGTTCAGACTCCATGGTCAAGTTTCATTTGTCAAGTCTCAGTCTTTTTAAAAAGTCTAGAAGAAATTCACAGAAATTATCCAACCTATTCAAACTGATCTAGACGAATCAGTACAGTGCCGCCTGGTACCGTTATAAGCGTTGCCAGACCGCTTAAATGTAGTCTGCCATAGTGAGTTTTATTTGGCTTATCGGCTTATTTTAGTTATACGTTTTGATGCCATTTAAGTCGTTTTAGATCTTTCTGCTTGTTCGATGTTTGGGTCCATTGTGCTTGGCATGCAATATTTGCTGCTGCCCGTCAAGCTCTTTGACCGCCTTTGTGGCCGGTCGGCTTATCTGTGCAACGCCTGTGGCAAAAATCTACACGCAGTGCCACAATCATTGCTGTTGCCGCTGTCGCTGCCGCCGTCGACGTCGACCCCCAAAACGACCTCCAAGCAACTGCATAAGTTTTCGCTCATTACAGCGGAAAAACTCGATCCAAAAGATTATAATTGATTAAGATGAATCAGCGTTGCGGTCAAATGTTTGATGGGAATATAAATTGTTTGTGGTTTTGTGTAACGATGCCCCAACGCTGCCACTACTCTCCCGGCCAGAGTCTGTCCCGTCCGTCCGGTCTGTCCGGCCTAAGCAAATCAAACGCAGCATTTAAAGATGCAACACGAAAAGTGCAGCCAAAGGCAAAGCCTCCAGTGCCGCTGCTGATGATGCTGGTTTGGCTGTCGGGTCCGATTCTGCCCAGGGTTGCGTTAGGTGGCGTGGAGCGGGGGACATCATCAGCACAATGCCAAAATGCCAATGTTCGACCAACCAAGGCGGTAAATCTAAGCCGTGGTAAATAAATCAATCGCACTGCAAAAATAGCTAGAAAAAAAAACACAAATTTTTTTCCGCTGCATTTGATTTCGCTGCTCAAAGACTGTTTGAGAGACTATTGATGAGCGGCCATCAATATTTGTCTAGTTCGGTTTGGAATGTGCGATTCTGTCAGACATGTGGTGGTGGCCCGGCCTGGCCTGGCCCGGCTTTCTGACTGACTGAGTTGGCCTGATGTGGCCCGGTGTGAAGTAAGTTGATTGCGTGTGGTGGCTGCGGCAAACTTCCTGTTTGGGCGAAAAATGCTATTACCATTTTGTGCCTGCTGCCCGCCACCCAGACGCGGAATCGGCTCTCACATGGCTCACGTTCTATTCTAAACCAGAAAAGATTGAGCTCAAGGTTTGGCAGTCAGCTAATTAAGCTGCTGTTGCCGCTGCCAAAGTTGTTGGAAACTAAACCATAAACACACCTCTTCACTATACTTTGATGGTGATGGCGTATTGCCAGTAGCTGGCAAATGATCCATTTGAATATGACGAAGAGTGAAGGTATTGGCAGGGCGAAACAAACTGCCCACGATTTGCAACCTACGATCTGAAATCATTGCAGTCATCAACCATGAAAAAAGCAAAAGCAAGAAAAATATATATACATTTCGTACTGATTCATTTTCACCCTTTAATTTTCAAATTATACTTTATTTATTTTGGATTTGCATCGACTTAATTGACAGTTGGTGGTGGACCGAAAAACAAAACACTTTTAAGACTCCAGACTCAAACTATTCCCTCCTCTCCTATTGATGACGATGACGTGTTGCATGTTGCCTTCTGAACCATAACAGCAACAACAATAGTAACCATATTACCCCAGACAATAAGAAGGAACCCACAAACTTAACCAAATAAATCACACAAGCAAAAAGATACCGTCATACCGAACAAGTCGATATTTTAATGCTCTTCTGAAACTCTGGAGAAAGAATCATTTAAAGTCTGGGTCCTAGAATTCTAGTGATATTTTAGACAATTATTACACTCCCTTGATTTGGGTCTTATCCAAGACATCCTATAATCTTCAGATATATTCTAAGTCATTAGTTTCCGACTTTGTCTTTCTTTTACTTAGAATCTTTTTACCAGATTTTTCTTCTTACTTCTCTTAAGTAGGACTCTCTCGAGGCTTTCCGTGGATCTTTACAAAACTAATAAAACCCTTTGGATTTCGGATAGAGCATATATAAAATTAAAAGAACTTGAAAAAGTAAACATTCGGTTGTAGTGAAACTGGCGACGCATGTGGGATGTTAAAGGTGAGGTTACATGCAGCATTTGCCACTACCAACAATAAGAATAACAACACACATACACTTGGAAAAAAGCCAGAGTCTTGAGCCAAGACTCGCCAGACTGCTCGCGTTGTTCCCGTTTTGCCTTGCCACACATATGGGCACGGCGATGACAAACTGAGCCACAGCCAAGAAGACAGACAGACTGGGTCTCTCAGACTCTGATTACGAGCCTAACTGACTGGGAAGAGGGACCGAAAGACAGACAGACATTTAATTGAAATAAAGAAGTTTAATTTAGCAACAACAAGAGGTGTTTGAGTGAGTCTCTCTGTCTCTTTCAGTAAGAGTGAGCTTATGACGCCTCGACTCGGTTTGTTGTCATTTATAGGTGCAACTTTCTGCGTGGGAATGAATCTCTGGTGTCTGAAGACTGAGTTTTGAGAGATTAGCCAACTTAACTATTTAAATATTTATTCAGCTCATAGGTGGCGCCACGAAAAAATCCCAGCAAATCTCTCATTCCCTCACACAGAGCTTTATGGTTTTTTTTTTTTTGTATTATTACGACAAAATTACAAGTCTGGTAACCACCTCCCCCAAGTCAAAGCCCGAAGCTATCTTATCTCAACGTTGGCTGGTCTGTTTCACCTGTGTGTGTTTTTATTTTTCTTGGTGCTTTTGGGACCCCCTTTCGGTAATTGCAATTGAAGCGCAATCAATTACCTACCGGCTGGTGGTGTCCGTCTGGGCCTCTGAGCTGAAAGCTCTTCCTCCAGTCAGCCAGTTGGCCACATGCTGTGCACTCGCTGCTCTCGCCAAAGATTTACTCGCTCAGCCTCACTTAAATGGAGCTAAGCGCGCCAGTTGATTGCGTGCAATTTATTAAGACGCGCTAACAAGACGTGTGAATGACCAAAAGCTGAGCAGTTTCAACTTCGACTACCATTCCAATTCGCTTGGTGGCCACAGAGTCTGCCAGCTTAGCCAGCTAGCCAGCTGGTTGGGTTGGCGTGTAATTGTAACGGCTTTGTTGGTGGTGCTGTCTTCCATATTGGGTGCTTCGATTTGATAGCAAACTCTCTACTGAAGTAGTAAGTTTGGTTGTTGGGCATTTAAATGTGGCGCCCAATTTAATCGGCATTAAGCTAATCTTGAAATCAAAAATTTCGAAAGCCATTTCTCCATTTCCTTCTCTGCATAATAACTCTATTTTCTTATTTGAAATTTGAATGACTGTTTTTATATTCATATAAGCATTCGTTATGAAAAATTAAATTCAAAGACTGAAATCTATAAGTTATCGATTAAAAATGTAATGAATCAGAATAATCTGAGCCTTTGAATATTCATATTTTAGTTATTTAGTTTGACGTAAGCCTTAATGAAACAAACCGAAAAACTTCTCTGAATAAAGAATTTGTACCTTGGTCTAGTTGGTCAGATTCTTTTATTATCATGCAAATGGTTTGATTTCTTAGCACAACTAAACCTAAAAAGAATACTGAATCTAGACTTGCCTTGGACAATGAAAATAAATTCCACTGCAATGTGCTTTAATTCCTATCTAATTTGAAACCATCATTAAACATACACGAGCTTTCCACCCACTCAGCTGGCTTGGCTGAGTTCAGTTGGGACGTCAAATAACCGCCATGTTGTTTGGCTTGCCAGTGGCTGAAATAAAAAGCCTATTACTGTCCAATTTCCTACTCATTCACTCTCTAGACGAGCCGAGTTGAGTTGAGCTTATCTTTGACTGGTCTTTTTGGTTGTGATGTTTCGACGGCGACCACAATGGAAGGCAGCGACATTGGCGACAGGCGGCTCAACTTTGCCAGCTCTGATGGCCATTGTTTTGACTTATGGCTTTGCTGGATTTTTTCCCTCTCCCTTCAACTGGGGGCATATTGAAGCCAGCGGTGGCATCAAGATCGATCTGTGTGCAAATGTTTTGTTATTTTTTTGCTTCTTTTTTTCCTTTACAATTTCGTTGCCAACTCTTTTTGTTGCTGTTGTTGTTGGCTGCACTTGTTGCTGTTGATGCATGGGCTGCTCTTTCAAGCTAGGCAACCGAGTAACCAACCAACCAACCAACCAACCAACCAACGAACCAAATGGCTGGGGCCTAGCCCATGAGTTGTTAAATGTTTAACACGTGATATGACAAATAAATTACATATGATCGAAGTCAAACCTGGAGTCTGTAAAATAAAGAAAAAGTGAGTGAGCCAGGAGCAGAAACAACAAAAACAACAACAACTACTATGACTTAATAGAAGCTAGTAGTCAAGACCCGTTGTTGTTTTTGTGGTTAGATCGATCAGTTTTTATGTTGTTCAAGTTGTGTTCTACATTGATCAGCATCATCTTCATCAGTTTTACCTTTCTCTGCATACTTTTTACTTTTCGTTGTAGTAGTTATTTTGATTTTCTTAAAAAAAAGTTCAGTTTATTCATTAGGTTCAGAGATTTATCGGAAAAAGTAGACCTTCGAATTGGTTGGATGGAGTGTATCAAATCAAGCTCAAATTGATTGAGAATCTCAAATAAGTATTAATGTAGGAGATACTTTACACACATCACTGTCAGATCAGACTACTATATAGCATATATATAGATTTATAAGATTGTAGGTAAAGCTCATAAAGCTAATCGAATTCAAATTTGATGTTTTGAATGAGCAATTCTTTATGAGTAAAGCTGGGAATGAAATAAATTACTATATTATATAGTCTTCGAACGGATCAAAATCGGCCTAAAGTACATCTCAGCTATATACCAAAAAATATCGATAACATTTTATATATAGAATGAGCATGATTACAGATTTTATTTGAATGGGAAAAGTGTATATGTTCTTCAGATCTACGAAACTAACAGGACATTTCTTTTTTTTATTCGTTTCTTGCTTTGTGCCAATTCCCAGTTGAGTGGTTAAAATGTTAAATTCTCTGATCTTTTCCCCCTTTCTTTCTCTTACTGACTTTCTTTCTGTTTTAGTCTAATGATGCGCTCTGCTTTGTATTTTATAGAAGTTCACTTGTTGCATCTGCCTTGGCTTTTCAAACACTCGATTTGCCCCCAAGAGAGAGAGAGAGAGAGAGAGAGTGTTTCTTTATTTTGTTTTTGGCCACTGCCAATAAGCGCTTTTTTGCATGACGAATAAAAAAACTAACCCAAAAGTCACGCTAATAGTAAATTGAGCTCTCCACACTCAACTCAACTCCACTAAACTCGAATTTAGTTTTCATATTTCTGGACTCACAACGTGTTTTGGTTTTTTTTGTATTTTCTTTTTTTGGGCAACACATGTCAGCTTGGTCTCCTCCTTCCACCACCACCCAATATTGCATACAAATTGCAATTTTTCATATGCAACAATTGACACCCTCTAGGCACACGTCCACGTCATCAGGCTGGTCGCAGCTTGGGTCGATTTCGGTCGGTTCCCAGACTAGACCAGGTTAAGAGAAGTGAGATGGTTCGTTGGTTAGCTGGTTGGTTGGTTGGTTAGTCGCAGGGTCGTGTTGTGGGGCTGCTGATGTCCAATCGATGTTGCCGGCATTGCCATGATGATGATGATGATGATGGTAAAGTGGATTAATGTGGCATGAAATGATTTGGTGAAATAATGCAGCCAAGAGTGTTGTTGTCTCATACAGTGGACAAACACCTCTCCCATCTTTCCTTGTCGTCATCCATCTGATGCCACCGCTTGCTCTCACGCATGGCATATATTGTGTGGTGTGCTGGCTCTAACGAGTTTTTCATTTGGCCTAGCATTTTGGCTACCTGTACCTGGGTTTAGCTCAACAATTTTCATGCCCGCATGGTGGCCCGCCATAGATTCGCCAGCTCATGCGCAGGGCAATTCCCAGGCTATTTTTTCCTATTTTTTGCTTTTTTTTTTTTTTGATAACACAATTTGTGTGCCTTGGAAAGTTTTTACCGCAAAGTGCATGTGGGTTCACCAATATGTCTTTCTTTTTTTCTTAACTTTCTGCCTATTCTTGTGCCTGCCACAAAAGCAACACTGGCAAAGGTGGAGAGGTTGGCAGAGCAGACTCCTAAATGTGCGTGGCTCTGTCGTTGATGGCCCTGGTGACGGTCATGTTGACTGTGTCCCGCG
The DNA here is from genome assembly GCA_037075145.1 of Scaptodrosophila latifasciaeformis. Lineage (NCBI taxonomy): Eukaryota > Metazoa > Arthropoda > Insecta > Diptera > Drosophilidae > Scaptodrosophila > Scaptodrosophila latifasciaeformis. The sequence continues at coordinate 78,717 of JBAMCM010000866.1, read as the reverse complement.
GTTATTACCGCTAATAATAAAGCCACACAACATTTTGTAACGGTCACTCCTGTGGGGCATTCATGAATGTATTTCTTGTTTGACTGACAATTTCATCATCTTCTTGCTTGCTTTGGGGGAGGTGCAAAACTGTGATGTACTGAATCATTCAGATCACTTCTTTTTTTATTTTTGTCGCAAAAATGTGTCAAGTTTTATTCAACTGAATGAAATGAAATATATCTTGTTTTATAGCTTAAGGTTATTTAAATTAAAATTCGGGGAACTTAAAATATAAATAAATAATAAAATAAAAGGAAAAGTCTCAGTTTGCTTTTGCAGTCTAAAAGCTTGTACACCCAAGATAAGCTTAAGAAATTAATTATTTTCCATTTTAATATTAATAAAGCTTCAATGACTAATTTTAGTTAAAACCTAAAAATGGTTCTTAAGTTTTTTTTTTTTTCACCTACTTCTCTGCTTAATCATGGCGAATCTCGAAGATTGCTTTGTCTTTTTCATCCATTTTAATCTGGTGCATATATTTTCCCATAGCCCATTTTTAATTTTTGCCTTCACTTTAATGTCAATTTTGATTTGCTTTTATTTCACTATTCTTTGTCTTTTCTGTAGTCTTTTTTCATTAAAATTCTTTGCAAGTCACTTAAAAAAACAGCCAATAATGAACAAAAAAAAAAAAAGAAGAAGAAGGAAAAAAATGATTTTCGTGAGATCGGTTGCCAAATCGAAGCAACAACTCCCACAAACCCATTGCACTTCGTTTTTCGTGCTCTACATAACTCATCATCAATCCACACAAACCAAAAGATACACAACCTCAACTGCAGCTTCCTCACCTGCGGGCAAATCAGTGTTGAGTGTTGGTGGTGCTGACTTTGCCTCTGATATATTTCCAATCAGCGAGTTTGATATTTTTTTCTTTTTTTTTTGATTTTCTTGAAAAAATATTAGAGCAATTTCCTTAGTGCAATAACAAGCAGAAACCTTTTCGCCACGTTCATTTGCCGTATGACTTATTTGCCTCGAACAGAAACGGAGCCAAGAGGGCCAAGAGTCAAAAGAGGACAAGTCGAATGTTTTTGATACTCTTTTCAAGGGAGGACAAAACATATTGATTTTGTATTTAGTACAAATATCTGATCATTTCGGAGAGAGCCAAAAATAATGTTACCGCCGGCTCGTAATATTTGAGTAATTTAAAATAATGAAACTGATTAAGTCGGTTCACGATTATGAATAACTCCCTTTTTATTTACCAATCATGAAAAAAGTTGACAATTGGAATATATAATTTCCGATAGTTAATATATATATATCTGTATGCCTATATATATATCTAAAATTTTCCGATCCCGATAATTCGAATTCAATTGGGAATTTTGTACTTCTTATTGATAGGAAGAGTAAATATGAATGAATTTTTTTTATGCTTTGAAAAGAATGTGTAGACTTTGCCATTTTGGAATGTTTTATACTCGCTGGACTTGGCCCAGTGCTCGGCTTGCGTGTGTGTGTGTGTGTTGGTTGCACCTACAACTTAACGCCGCCAACTATCACTTCCAACTCTTGTCGTTTTTAGATGCTGCATGCCTCTTGTTGTTACTGCGATCCTATCTCGGAGTTTTGAAGTCACACCATTCCGCACCTTTTCTGGCTTTTGCCAATTTACCTTTTCGAAACATTTTTCCGATCAAACTTCTGCAGAATCCAAGAGAAAGAAACACAGAGAGAGAGAGAGGGAGAGACAGAGAGAGAGAGAGAGAGAGAGAGAGAGAGATTCAACTTTGGCATGACTTTTCAACGCTGTCGATTGTCGTGATCAATTGAGAGCAATTTATTATGAAATGAGGGTGAATTATATGAATGAGCGTTGGGAGGCTTCTTCGCCGCCGACGCTGCGTTAAGCGCCGCACAATTCTTTTGATCTTACAATAAAAAAGAGATGACTAGAGTATAGAGGAAACTAGAGGAGCGGGAAAGAGGGCTTGAGATTTAGTGGGGGTGTTTTGGAATTGTTGGAGTAACATTTTTGAGACCTTATGAAAAATCTTTTCGACAAACATCATTTTTACAACTCCCCCTTCCCTTATTTCACCCAAATGGTGGCGCTCTCTTCTCCTAAGTTTTTTTTACAGTGATGACTTGTTGCACTTTGCATTTGGGTTGAGTTGTGAGTGTGATTTTAAAAAGTGTTTTACATGGGAAACGACATGATCCGTTGCAATGTGAGCTTGGTCACAAAACGATACCGTTTGTGCCTTCTCTGGTTTGGTTTTCCACAAAATTGTGGCTGCCAGGTTGCTTAGCTGCCAGGCTGTTTGGCTGTTTGGCTGTTTGGCTGCCCGGCTGTCTGGTTGTCTTGTCTTGCCTGGTTGGTCTATTGGCGGCAAAGTTGAGCTTGTTGTTGCTGTTCTGTCTATTCTTGTCGTTGTTGTTGTTGTTGTTGTAAATTGTCTGTCGACAATTATTTTATTATGCTGTCAACACTTAAATGTAATAATGCCAATAATATTGTTTTATGACAGTCGCAATATCTTTGTGGCAACTTCGTGTTTTATCTCCCCTCGCGCAGTCTTATTGATCAGTCTTTACTTTTTCAGTCTTCTATGCCAGGGAAGTTGCCTTAGGCCTCTTAGCGAGTCTGTTTAATGTCGTTTGGTCTAGTTGAGAGAGTGAGAGACTAAGACAGCTTTTCGGTTTCGTTGAATCTGTCCAAGAGGCAAGAAGATGGAGGTCAGCCATGATTTGGACTTGGGCATACATAGTTGAATTTTGACGTGGGAATTCTAAAGCACAACAGAAACCAACATAAAACACTTGAAACGATTTGTGCCAAAGTTGCTGTTTTGTTTTGATTTTTATAGCCTGACGTCAATCAGCTTAGTAATTGGTTCATTAGCCCTGCTCTGCTCTTACTTCTTTTTACACAGAGAGAAAACTCAGAATTTTTCTTCCAAAATGTTAGAAATAAAATGGTAAATTTTCAAAATATGTATTCATTTTCAAGTCACGAGGTTTTAATTAGAAATATAGTATTCCCTTATTTTGGCTCTCTGACATTCACAACAATAATAAATGAAAGTAGTTTCCACCGGAACCTTGGATCTGTTTCAATTATTTTGTGTTTGTTAAATTCCTAATTCAGAGATATTTCATTGAATTCAATTTTATTTCAGGTATTTTTGTTTCTATAATTCAATAAAATTTACTAGATAAAAAAAATTCATTTCTCTCTGTATACATGAAAAGTTATCTACTACCTTGCCGTTCCTTTTTAAATGGTTCAACTTCATCTAATTTAGTTGCTTTAGTTTTAATTTAGGCCATTAAATGTGAAGTGAAATGAAAATAAATTTAATTAAAATTAGCGCTCTGAGGAGTTAAGAAAATGGCTTTTCTAAAACCTTTCAAACAAAAGACTTAGGCAACGAACTTGCCCAGAGCGAAGATTTCGTTTTATGTGAATTTTTTGTTTTGTAATTCTATTCTTTGCAACTACTATAATTATAACAGTTAAAAGAGACTATTCACACTTTACAGAATAGATCTGGTAACAGTTTGAGGCAACGGGCCAATGACAGAGAAGTCAATCCATCAAAAAATCGCTGAAAAGATAAACTGCACTCCCTCAACTCAGAGCTTTCACTGTGGCTGTGAGGGCGTCAACAAGTGCCACTGCCAGTGCCCTCGACCTGGAACTGCAAGAAGTCAGAACTCTTGGATGATATATGAGTTGGGGTCAGTGGAGCTGGTGTGAAGTGGTCTCAGCCTCAAAGTCTGGCCCAGCCAAGTCAATGGGAATGGAATTTCTAATCAAATAATTGCTCTCTTGGCTACCCAGTTCTCTGCAGTTTTGGTTAAGTTAGAATGTGGCACCAGTTACTTTTTTAGTTTTTGGCCATTGTGTCAATGTGGCTATCAGCTCATGGCCATCAGCTGTGCTGAGCTGTGCTTGGTCATGCGGCTGTGGCAGTTCTCATTCTTGTATTCGTTTTCTGTTCTTGTTGCTTTTGTTGTTGTTGTGGTTGCATTGATATAATAAATAAATGTCTGTCCGCAGCAATGCAATGACTCTGGTCTTGACTGCTGAAGTTGTTGTTGTTTTTGTTGTTGTTGTTATTGTTGTCGTTGTTTTGAGTGCAGCATCATTCAGCCTCATTTCGTGCGGATGCTTGGCGCGGCTCAACATGCTTGCCTCTTGGCATGGAAATGCGCGCGCGTTCAAACTAAATTGCTTTAAATTAGCTTTTCGGTGCTTTTTTTTCGGTGCCGCCAACATTGCTGACTTGGCCAGTGGCTTTTGGCTGAGGCAAGTGGCTGCCAACAGGTCTTCATTTGCGCTTTTCGTTTGTACTCTTCCATACCAAACAATCCATCAATCCATCCATCCAACCAAACAACCAACCATGCACCAATGTTCCCTATGCCACCACCATCACCATCATCATGGCCAGTTCAAGTGCCCAGGTCATCATGCACATCTGCACGTGTGTTAGAGCGGTTCGGTCGCTTTCAAAAGTTGCCGCTTTGCTGCGCTTTTAGCCAAGTTTATGGCACTGGCAAATGCACGGAATGCGCGTGCCTCTCTTTCTCCCTCACCCTCTCCCTCTCCCTCTCTCTCTCTCTCTCTCTCTTATTTTGTCGCTCAGCTCACTTTGACTGTTTTAGCCGTGGCTTTTGTCTGTGTGGCTCATAAAACTTTGCAAATCTGCGTATTTCACATGTCAAGATTTTGCACCAGCCGCAGCCGTAGTCGCAGCCGAACAAGTGCAGTCTCGGACCCGCCTGACAGACAGATTTATGGAATTCGTTGCATTTCGACAGACTTAGGTTTTTAAGAATATTTTGTTAGCCGGGCATAGAATTTGGTGCAGTCAATTTGTGCGATCTACCGCATAGTCGTGGCCAATAGCTTTTGTTGTTTTTTTTTTTTTTGTAAATATTAAAAAATAAATAAGGGAATGCAATTTTGCAAGTTGGTAAGCTCTTTTTGAAGCTGAAAATTTTCAGGCAGTTGTTGCATTTTTAAAACATTTTTTTTTGATCCCCAAAATCAACCAATTTTTGTTTAATATTTCATGAACTATTTTTGTATTTGGTATTATTTTATAATCTTGTTTGATATGACTTTTTCAACTTAGCCTATGATGAATTTAAATAAGCGCAAGCTTTTCCAAATTTTTTATCTCATAATAAAAAAAAAAATTAAGTTTGAAAGGAATTGATTCTCTTTGTCTTCAATCCATTCGATAACATCGATAACATTTACCTTCTCCATCAATTTACACTCATCGTACATCGTATCCACACATAAAGCAATCATTTAAAAGGTAATTGTTTTTTTATTTTAACCATTCAGTTTTTTTTTTCATTTTAAACATTTTTTTTTTTGTTATTTTTTGTCTCATTGCTAACAATTTTCTTTTGTGTTTAGCGCGTGCTTTGGCTCTTCACCCTTCGGGTTGCGGCACATTTGTTGTGCTTCAAAGCAACTCATCAAATACCTTATAGGTAGGTATGTATGATCGTTTGGTTTGGTAAATAGAAATCGCCTACGGGTTAAACTGGTAGCAAGTTGGGCGCTCCTCACCACCGCCAGATCTGTAACAATTAGTGTGCTGCCAACTTGGAGCTTTTTGTCTACAATTTTTTTTTTTTTGTTTTTTGTCTTTTCAACTCGCTGTGTTTATCATTAAAAACGGCTTATAATTATTTGTAGAACGCACAGTTTAAAGATGATTTTCGGTTACCATACGCCCAGGCGGGCAGTAAAAAGTTGCTGCTGATTTTTAGTTTTTAAACAATTAAAATCTGAAAATGGCCTGACAAAAAAGACTAAATTTTTTTTCTTGGCCATTAATCAAAATTAACGCCACATGCTCAGCCCGGGGTTGTGGCAGTGGCAGTGGCAGTGGTAGTCGAATCTTTGAGTTTCCGCATTGATTTAAAAGATGATTTTTAAATACAAATCGATTCAGAGAAATATTATAGAAATCTTAATTCGGTCTATGCAAATTAAGTGAACTTGGAAAATCATGGGCTTGGGTATTTTTTCTCTGTCGATTATTTATTTATATGTTTTTTTTGAGCTTATTATGAATTTAGTTTTGGTCCGCCGTTAGTTTTGATAAATTTTGATTTATGTTTTAATTTAAACGCCAATTTTGGCTGTCGCTCTTTTTTTAACAAAAGAAGAGAGGTAGAATTTTTCTGCCATTTTTTTTTTTTTTTGCCAACAAATCATTTGGGCATCAATCATACGCCATGTGTGCAGCATTTAATGAACTTGAAAGTTAACGCTCATTAAAGTAGCCACTAATCACAAGGTAGACTCTACAAAAAAACCTCAAAACCTTTCAGCCCAGTTGGTTGTCGGTACAGTTCGGTAGTCTTTTTGGCAGCCAAGCCAGCTACCACAGTCTGACCCGCATTTGGTGTATAAAATAGAGACCCACTGCGGGGTGTAGTGATTAATGAACTTTGCTGGTAGTAATATTTTTATATTTTTTTTTATTCTTGTGGCCCTTTAAGGTTAATAAACTTGGTCAATTTATGGTGCTACATATATGGTAATATCTCTAAAAACTATAACAGTTTCATTAGTCGATGGTGGCCACATTAATTAAAACATTTTCCCCATCAGCAAAATGAGCAAAGATATGCCAGTACCCAATGATAGCCTCTAGTGATCTGAGTTGATCATTTTCCAGGTACTTAAATCAATGCTCCTTGCCTTTCTCTCTCACTCAGAGTTCTACTCATAAACACTTCAATGCGATAATGGTCGGCAAGTCAAACCCATATTTATGGCATAGGAGAGGCGATGTGGATTGGGGGACCAACAATAACCCAGCCGTAATAGCAACATTTTATAAACAACTTATTTCCTTAATTGATTGTTAACAATGATTGTGCGCTGAATACTCTACCAGTTGACCAAAAAAACAGAAAAAAAACAAAACATTTTGAGGGCCACCATAGCCTCAGTGGAAACTGCCTAGACAGACAGCAGCCTGCACTTGTGTTGTTGTTATTGTTGCTGTTGTATCTATTAATCACGCACTCCATTATTATTTAATAACATATTTCTTAAGTATCTGCCAACCCAGTTCAGACCACAAAAACGAGTCAAACACCGCCTCTCGCACTTGACCATAATTTGAAGGCAGTCATTGTCGAAACGTTCCAGTCCGTCCCCATTTTCTACAGCAAAGTGATTGCCACCCCATTAAAAAAAAAAAAAAATAAAAATAATAAAAAAAAAAATAAACTGTTGCTGTGCCTTGGCTGCTTCGGCCTGGCTCCTGCTGCTGTGGCTGTGGCTGCTGCTTGCTGCCACTGCCACGATCACTCAATAAGTCTAGACAAAATGTAGCTGGGCTGTGATTGTCGCTTTTGTTGTTGTTGCTGCTGATCCATTACGGCAGCAACAACACGTTCAACACAGCCTCTTCGACCGGACCTGGTCCCTGCCTTGGTTGTTGCTCTTTTGAAAGAGCCTCCTTCTTGACTGACTACTCGTCTACGTCATCAACAGCCATCAACCATCATATTTGTTGCATGATTATGTGGTAATTGCGGCTGTCAATAAAACTCCCCCGTTTATTCTTTATAAACCAAAACCATTCTACGCCTATATATATATATATATATAAACTCTTTTTTACAATATTCAGACTCACAAAACCCAAGCAAACTGACTGAATGACTGGGTGACTGCCTGTCCAATTGACTGGCTGTCTGACTGACTTAATATATAAAAAAAGAGAGCCAGTGGGAAAAGATATCGTCGATATGGTGAAAATCTTATGCTCTTTTCAAATTTATCAAAATCCTTGATAAATACCGAAGAAATTTCTTATAGCGATTTTAATCTATATTTGGTTCGTTTTAGATCAACCTTGCGGATTCTGAAAATCCTCGATATATCCGGACATCTTGACTCCCATCTTCCATCTAAAGATCAAACTGAAATTCAATAATATCTTACTTCAAAAAGTGTATAAAAAATAAATCCCAGAGAGCCAGGGTTGTGGCTGTCCTATGATTTAGTTTGACAAAGGAGTGACATACAAGTACTTAAGTGATTTCTTTACACCTTTTATGGAGTAGTTAATGTGACCGAGGTATGCGCCTCAGCATTAAGCAGAGTCATGCTTTTGATGCTGTTCTCATCCAATATTCTCCCAGATGTTGAATGCCTTGCTTTGCTATGCTTGTCATTTGGCACTTAGCCATGCTGCCGGCATTTAGGATCGTTGCTTTTTTGTATCTACTTGGACAAGATATATAGTGAAATTTTTCTCATAGATTTGATTCAGTTTTTGGCAACATTAACTTGGGCTTTAAAGTTTTAATATTAGTATAAATAGAGCAGTAAAAATTTGGTTGTCCTATTCAAGAATTCCTTTCAGTTTTTATTTTTTTAGAAAATTTTTTCATTTAGGATAAATGAATTTTTCATCTTTCAAATTGTATTTATGATTAAGAACTCGAGACATATCTTATAAACTTAAATCCATATTTAAGTGTACGAGCCCTCTCTGCTCACATAACCTGGGTACCAATTTTATCTGAGGACAATTTAAAAAATTTTGTGAATAAGCCAAGTGACTTAAAATTTAAATTTACAAGGAAATAATTCCAAGCTCTCTTCTCTGAGAACAATGTATTCATACAGATGGATAAACAGGCCATATCCATCTGCCTAGATCATATTCTGAAGTGACCCAGAATTTTAGGTAACTTTAAGGCCTCCGCCGTCTTCTTCTTTAAATAACACACCTAGGCTTGCATTGAATCATTATGGAATGGCCTGATCTGCTTGGACTTGATAAATATTTTTCTTTTACATAAGCTTTTCCAAATAAATTATTCATAGAAGATTTGAGCTTAAAGTTGAATCACTTTGGTTTTCTATCCTATAGTCCATTAAATGGCTGTGATTACAGTAGCTTGGGAAATATACTCCTTTCACCTCGTTCGGAGGAGATGCTTTTACCAATTTTAATCTCTTAACTCACCACAACCCAACAACTTCTTATCTATGAACATTTGTAATGCTTGAGATTTTCAATAACCATTTCCGTTCCATTTGTTAGGCCAGTTAAGCTGGCTTCACTTAATATCGTCTTCCACTCTCGAGGTTTGGCTGACTCCGCGAGGTTGTGTAGCGCCAAGTGTGGGCGATGCAAGTGTGTGTGTGTGTGTGTGTGTGTGGCCGTATGTGTGTGATCAGCGACAATTGCATTAAAAGTAGCTTAAAGTTTTGGGCACAGTTCACTAGTTTACCTAGTTTTCAAAAGGGGCTTGGGCCATGCGTGCCAGCAACTTGGGAGTTCCCCCCGCCCGGTGTGCTGTGTTGGTGTTGCTTGCTCTTGTCAACGGTCTCGCTGTTGTTGTAGGTGCGGAAAGTAGTCTATTTGCCATTTCACAGTTTGCAAGTTATCCCACTGAGACTAGACATTTTGGGTGTAGCCGACGAAGATGCAATTGAGTGGGTTGCAAACATACTCGGATTCAAACTCACACTTAATGGATTTGGAGCATATAAATGGAGAGACCGACCCCAAGCAGAGTAGATCAAAATAAAAATAGGGAAAATAAAGAAAAGAGCTGACTGAATGGGCTACTGCTTTTGGGTGCGTCTTGTTAGCCAAGTTAGCGAACTACTTTGGGTGTTGGCTGCGTACGCATTCTGACAGTGATGCCACTGAAAAATAACAAAAACAACAACAACAGCAAAAATCTTTAGAGATCAAACAATAAACTTGAGGAGAGAATGCACATTGAACGCATTTGCATGCAAATTCATCTGGAGGCAAGCTTTTGTTGTTGTTTTTAGAGTCGCATCGTCAAAGTGTCAAACAATGTCAGTGAGGGAAAATGTGTCTCGCAATTGAAATTTATTTGCACTACTATTCAGTGCTGACAATGCGCCTTGATGGCTTAGCCTAACCGAAGGGGAGCAAGAGGTGGAGGGGGGGGGGGGAGAGAGAAAAAGCGATCGGTCGATCGCTTGGCTGGTTGGTTGGTTGCTTGGCCCGTCAAGTCGTCAAGCTGTGCGCGTCAGTCTGACGTCTGGCTTTGGGCCTTTTGGAGCTGTGGCGGTGGCCAAGCCTGCAGCAGACAAGCTGCCAGCATTTGTCGCAATGTGCTCTCATCGTCAGCCAGCCAGCCAGTCGGCCAGACGGAGGCAGCCAGCCAGCCAGCCAGTCAAGCCAAGACCAAAGCTGCTTCTCTTTGACTTTAGCTTCAGCTTCTGTTGACTGCCGGCCGCCAATTGCTTTCAAGTGGAGCTGCTGCTGCTGGTGCTGGTACTGGGGCTGCCGGTACTGCTGCTGACTTCGAGGCTGAGCATTTGCAAAATGTCAATCTGCTGCTGCGCATCAATTCAAGTGTGAAATAAATAGAAACGAATTCAGGTCCCCGGGTCTATAGCATTTTGCTATAATTTTCGCGCCATTTGCTGTCTCAGTGTCTGCAGAGATGTCGCGGAACTGTCAGGCCAAAGCAACAACAACAACAGCAACAAACACAACAACATCGACGAGTACGAAATATGTTGAAAGTATTTACAATTACGCAAAGATTGATTGAAATAGATTTCGGATTGATTGGCTTTTGGTATGCATTCGAACTGCCTTGACGACAATGGAGAGTTTGTTTTTGCCATTTTTTTTTTTTTTTGAGTGTGGGAATTGGTTGTGAATTATATGGAAAGGTTTCTTATATTTATTTGGATTCCTAAAATTGGGCAAATAATTTTTATTTGTATACCGAATAATTTTTTTTCTTCTCCATTTATATTAAATGAAACCCCAACAATACTTAAATCTGGCTATCAAAAGTAATTCAAAGCCAAAAAAAAAAAAAAAAAGAAATTATGTATAAAAAAAAATAGATAAAAATTAATATTAATGAAAAAAGAATAAATAAAAATACATTGGAATAACTCCAACTTTCCCCGTCTATTTTTTAGGCCAAATAAAATGTGTTTTTTATTTAATAAAATATTTAAATGAAAAACATAATTTTATTAGTTTTATGAAGTGTTTGCAATTTTGAACATTTTCGTTGGCCAGAAATATTTCGATTCTTTCTTCACTCTGTTTTGGTAATTAATTTCATATTTATTAATTTTTTATTTAACCTCTGACCCAATTCTGTGCCCTACCCAAGAAATAGAAGCAAACTCATAAAAAGTCTTTAAACTGAATTTTTTATATTTATTTGTCTGATATCAAAGTAATATTTGTCGGGTTCTTTTTCAGTCCCTTTTTTTTTCTATATATTTTTTATGTTGTGCGCTCACAAAATTTGCATAAAAATAATAAAGAATACAAAATACACAATCAGAATTTATGCCAGACAACATTTTGTGATCCGCATTTGTTTTTTTTTTTTTAGATTCTTTTCATTTTATAATAAAAACTATAAAATTTGCTAATTGTGACTAATATCGCTAGAAATAAACTAAAGCAATCAAATACAATAGTTTAGACCTTTTTTTAAATTGGCTATAAAAATTGAATTTATTTATACAGTTGAACATATATTTAAATATAACTATGCTATAAAATATTTATATTTATTTATTTATTTAGCTCCGACAGAGAGATTACACTATAATAAAAAATAAATCGAATACTTGTGGAAATTATTTATATTTTCTATACATACCATTATTTTAGATAATATTTTGTTTTTTTTTTTTTAGTTTTTCTGTTTGTTTTTTTTTTATAAAACTTACAAATTAGAAATTCCACTATTATATTATGCAAAGAAGATACAGATTTGATCGAAAGATACGAAATGAATCTTAGGACTACCTTGAATGGTTTGTTACAATTTTTAAGCTACGCTTGAATATTTTTCCAAATATTTTTTTGTTTACATTTTCATTTTATTTATTTATTTATTTTTTGTTTTGAGAAGAAACACGTGTATGATTTTTTTTCTTTCTCTGATTTGGTTCGACCTGCTCGGATTGTTATAATTTTAAGCATTTTAAGTTTTTTTCAATAAACAATTTGAATTCCGTTATCAACAGCAATCTTATGCTAATTAGTGGTTTTGGGACTTGTGGTGTGCTCCGCATATTTAGCATATTTTTGCCATTTTGTTAGTTGTTTTAAACGATGTGATAACATCGGCAAAACGGCAGCGCCAAAAAAATGTTACGCTTCTTGTTAATCAGAAGGTGTATTTTGTTTGTTTTTTTTTATAAATTATTATTTTTTTGTTTTGTTTATATTTTTGATTTGTTATCTCTATTGAATTGAATGGCTTGAATTATTGATTGAGGTGGAGGCTTGGCCTGGCGGGGGTTCTGCTTTTTTCTTTGCTCAAACTTTGGTGGTCAGGTCCAGAGCCGTTGAGGTGGCCACTTTCACTGGGGAAGCCTCCAATTTAAGGCGTTTGCCGTGGGCCTCGCTGGTCTCGGAGACCAGTTCATTCAATTTACGTTTGACCAGTTCCAGACCCGATTCGGTTGTGGCCTCGTTATCACTTGTGTTGCTATTATTGTTGTTATTGTTGTTGTTGTTATTGTTGATAATGCTGGTCTTGACAGTTTCCGTGGTGCTGCTGTCTTCTTCTTCGACAGGGTCGTCAGCGTGGTCTACCTCGGAGGGACTGCCCACAGCGGCCACCTCCAGTTCGGCGTCTTCTTCATCCTCGCCGGCATCATCATTATCACTCTCCACGATGCTAGGTGTGGGTCCAGTGGATTTTCTACTGAAGGTACTGCTGACTGAACTCTCCGTGGTCTTCATACTTAGATCGATGGGATTGTCCTGACCACTGGGCTGCTCCTCGCCAACTGTGGTGCTGGCAGCTGGGGCAGGCGAGCGCGGTGGCGTCATTGAAACTACTAGATCCTCTTCTTCCTCCGCCTCCTCCTCTTCCTCATCGGGACAGCCACTGCCAGCTGGGCTGCGGCTGCGGCTGCGTATGGTTTCTCTGGTCACCTCTTCATCGGCCTCGCCATTGCTCTGCCGGCTCTTCACACGCTCCCTGCCGCTTTCGGAGTTGGGTGTGACTAGAGCCGATATTGAGTAGTCCTGTTTGCTGTGCGGGGGTAATTTGGTGGCCAGCGGCGGTGGACTGTGCTGTTGAGATTTAAGCACAGCATCTAGATAGAAGCGTTTTGTTAGCTCATCGGCAGCTGCCTTGCTGCCATTGGGCAAGTGATTGTTGTTATTGTAGGCGGCATCTATCTTGGGACTGTGACCGCTGCGCTGAGTGTTTTCTTCCTTGTGTGGGGCAAAGGGCGAGATTGCCCCGGCAGGATGGAGAGCAGTGGGGACAAAGCGCTGAGCTGCTGAATTGGCATTGCTGGAGTTGAAGAGGTGTTGCACAGCGGCAGCGGCCACAGCAGCCTGCTGCTGTTCCGGTGTGGGCTTCAGCAATCCCTGATGATGGGAGTAGAGTGCGGGATGGTAGCCAGAGAAGAGTAGATGCGAGGGCGGCAGAAAGGCAGGCGGTGGCATGACAGGCATGGAAGCCAGCCCTGGAAAGGGGAGCGGCAGAAACGGTGGCAGATCCTTACGCAGTTGTGGAGGTGGTCTGCCCGGTGCCGCGCTACTAATTGAGGCAGCACCAACTTCTCCGCCCGAGCTTGGTCCACTACAGCTGGTAGGTGGCTTGCCACTGAGATGCAAGAGTGGATTACCCCGAACACTCACCTCCACCGAGCTATCTGAATTATGTGAGTCCGGTGAGCTGACTGAGGGCGAGGTCACCAGCGGATGCTTCACAGTTGTCGCATATTCACTGCCATCCAGGCCCAGCATCATCAGCTCTTCCTTGGATCGTGGTCCACCGGCTGCGGCATACAGGCCCGGATAAGCTCCGGCCGCATGTCCTAGCATGCCTAAGGCAGCAGCTGCTGCTGCTGGAGGCGGCACACCCGACAAGGACTTAACTCCATTGGCTCCGCCAGAGCCGTTGCCACCACCGCCCGACTGCTGACTGTTGTGGTGGGCCGCCATTGCTGCCGCCGCCTGCTGCTGTTGCTCCTGCAGCAAGCAATGGATCTTGAACCAATTGGAGCGCCGGCCATATCGGGAACCACTCTTGGACATGCCCACCATGAGGCATTTCTTGAGACGACAGGCCTTGCAAGCTGTACGATTTTTCTTGTTGATAATGCACTCGCCATTATTCTTGCAGTCCGATATTGAGCTCAGGTTATTGTACGAGCGACCAAAGAAAGACTAAGGAAAGAGAATATAGAAATTGATTTGATTATTAAAAGGAAACCTTCGGAAATATGAAGAAGGAATAGTCCCCTTTTATTTTGATAATCCTTTCAAAATATGAAATAACTAAGCATTTGCTGCTTTCGATGATAACTCATTAAATATTTTCTGATGATTCATCAACTGAGTTGGATTGAGTTGGATGTTTGTTTGGTTCACATAGTCAATTTTGAACTCTTAGGAAAACAAGCTAAACCAAATCGACGACCACAAGCAGCTAACCAAAAGCATCTAAGCCATCTACACCTACGCCATTAACCGCTTGGCTGGGGCACAATCAATTGCAACAAAGCAAACAAACAATTTAATTCAATGCGGCGTCGTCAGCGGCAGCAGCAACAACAACAACAACAACTAGAGTCATGAAAAGAAAAAAGAAAAAAAAAAACAAAGCCAACAACATGTTGGCTTCTGCTGTCTGTAACTTTGGGGATTGGGGACTAAAGACTTTTGTTGCTGCTCTTGTTGTTGTTGTTGTTGTGGGGCTGACTTGGCGTAGCATGTTGCAAAGGTTATAGCTGTGCAACACTTATGCCAACTTGCCATGTTGGCAGTAAATCACACACACACACACACACACACATACACAAGCGCAGCCAGCAGACAGAGTACAGAGCAAGGCCCAAAAAGTTGCAATCAAGTTGGCGTTGTCAGACGGACATTGGGACGGCCCAGACAGTTTGTCAGCATTCAGTCAAAGGCAGAGTCGATTCACTGAAGCGCACTCGACGTGGCTGCTGCTGCTTTTGGTCAGGTCTGCGGCGGGAGGAGGCGATGGTGGCCAAGAGACTTAAAATTTGAACTGCCTTGCAATAGAAACAATGCGAAAATCCACTTTTAAGGTTAATTGGGCATCAAGATTACTGGGTCGGAAATGGAAGTGGAGGATTTTTTTTTTATTTATTTTTTTTTTCTTTTTTTAGCTTTCAGTTTCTTTTCGACCTCTGCCAACGTGGCGTATTTTTTTTTAATGGCTATTTACAAGCAATTTGTATTTTTTTAGCCAAGGCAGATTCACTTTTGTTTAGCTTATTTGTTTTTTTTTTCTGTGTTTGTTTGTCTATTCTTCTGCTTCTTCTTCTTGTTTTTTCTTTAGCTAGTTGATCATCATTCAAGCGTCTCTTTTAGTGGGCGTTAAATTAGCCGGCCTACGCCAAGCACAAATCAAATAATGTTGACCTACAAATTGTACGTTAGTTGACCTTTTCTCCTTGGCTGATTCAAAAAAAAAAAACTAAATCCGTATTAAACTAAACATTTCTAAAAAAAATATTTTGTTTTGGTAGTATTAAGGAATATTTAAATCAATTATTTGTGGGCGCTTTGTTAACTCTGACCTTAGCCTAAAGCAACAAAAGCCTTGTTGTTGTAATACAAAAAAAAAAAAAAAAAAAAACTCCAAGCCATGGCATCATATTTATTTGTTTCTTTTTTTATGTTTACTGGAAAGTCGCTTGATATTTAACAAAAAATTAATGGATTACAATTGTTTTTCTAATTCTTGAGTCCGAACATTCATCACAAATGGTATTTTATTTTGATGAAAATATTTCAAAAATTTCTGGAGCTCTGAAATTTTGCATTCCTTAAAATTTTGATCTTTATTCAATAAGAATTTTTGAGTCTTTTAAGCTTCCTGAGAGATCCCTTTCATTACTCCCGAATTATTCCTCTTTGAGCTATATGAAATTGGATTACTACTCCATATTTATTCTGGTTTACCTTGCAGCCCTCGCATGTGAAGGCTCCAAAATGAAATCCGGCCGCTGGTTCGCCACAGACCTTGCAAGTCTGATTCATCTGAAAATATAAAAGAAAAAAATAAAATAAATAAAAGAGCGCCAAACACAAACATTAGCTAGTGGAAATCAACATGAACAAGAACAAAAACGAAAGCAATAAATTCATAAAATTTCAATTAAAAGCAACAGCAAATCATGACACGATCATCTCTCGCTCTCTTTAAGCAACCAACTCCTCTCTGATGCTCTAAGTTGGAGCAAGTGCGCCGCTAGCTAAATTCACACGCATTAAAAATTAAAATGCAAACATAGTTTGTCATATCGCGAAATTGGTATCAACAAAATAAAGAAAGAAGGAAAGAAAAACCCAAGCAAGTTTGCCGCTGCTGTGGACAAATGGAAATGGACGCCACGCCGAGACCACAGCAAACTCAGCCCCAGCCTCAGCCTCAGCCTCAGCCTTTGCTTCAGCCTCAACGGGTATAATAAAATATGAAGATGAAATCAAATGAAAAATTGCCCCATAGCAGCAAACCAAGCCAAACCAAACCAAACTGAGCGGAGTTGAGTTGAGTCAACAGCAAACAAACAAGCCAGCCAGTCAGCCAGTTGGCCAGCGTGTAGAGCATTTGCATTTATATGGAGTTTCAGGTTCAGGGACCAAAATAGGCCCAACTTGGTGATGGTCTGTAAGTCTGTTGGTCTGCGGTGGTTTCAGGGAATATTTGTTTATTTATTGCAAACGAAATGTTTATCAACAAATTGCCATCATTGTTGTTTGTTTCTGGCAAGTTGGCTTGGCCAATTCCACCAGGTGGAATCCAGAAAACATTAAACTGGAGCAAATCTCTGGTGACATAACACGCAATGTTCAAAATGTTCAATTTAATTTCCCTTAGTTTTTGTGTTTAAGAAAAAATTATTTTTTGAAAGGCTTTGAAAGTCAAGGAATTTATAACATTTTTTGGTACCCACAATAACACTTGTCTTTGTGTTCATGTGAACTAAGCGAAGCTGGGCTATTTTGTTGTTGTTGTTGTAGTTGTTGTTATGTTTTATAGCCCCAATTGCCCCAACTGGCTGACTAAGGCCATAATTTTTCTCATCTGTCCAAACAATTGGCACATTACAAAGTAGAGAAAGCATTCAACACCAACACATTCACTTTTGGCCAGTCAAAAAAAAAAAAAAAACAAATCCCTGAACTGCCTTCTCGCTCTCTTTCGAAAAGAATGCCAAGACCAATTGGCTTACTTCGCTCAATTCCTTGACTTGGTTGGTGGTGGTGCGCCTGTAAAAATGCTAATCTGATTTCGTGTTATGTGTTGAGTTGAGTTTTGAATTTGCCAGGCCGCTCGAGTCGTCTGAGTTGGCAAAAAACTTGGGTAGGAAATAAATTTTCTACGTTTAGGTTTCATAAAGCTTCATCGGCTTAGTGAATTCTCCCTTACAAGCTCTTTTCTTTAACCTACTGTTGCTGTTGTTGCTGTTTTTGCTTTGGATTAATCGACAAATAAAAATCACATAAAATAAATTAAAAATTATGAGTTTCAAGTTTCAACAAGTTGTATGTGTGAGTGGATTGGCAGCAGATTTAGTTTGATTTAAAAAAAAAAGAATACCAACGAAACAAAATCATTGCAAGCAGCTTGGGGACGAGTCAGTCGTTGAGTTTTTTTTTTTTTTTTTTTTTTGCACCATGAAATTTATGCAGACAATGTGCAATATTAAAAAGCAATAAACATTTATTTTACAACAAGACAAGCGACACATTCCTATTATTCCCCCACTCTCTGCCTGTTTATCAGTTCTAAGGCAACAAGTTGTTTTACTTCCTAGAGAATTCTCTTTTTAGAGGACACTGATGACTTTGTCTTTCTTTCTTCATCTGTCTGATTTACACACAATACAGAAAAAAAAGAATAATAAAAAAAAATTTAAATAAAATTCCCCAATGCTCTGATGACGTTCGCATTAAGTAGCCGCCGCGTGTCCCAAAACTTGTTCTAAATAACAAATATGAGAAAATATTTATCACAACTGTCAATTTGTGCTGAATTAAGCGTTCGTTTTATTTAGTTCATTTGGTCAGCCTGGAACACGCTTCATCAAAAAAAAAAAAAAACAAATGTTGCCTTTGTTCGGATATTTTTGAGAGCAACTTAATCGTTAATATATTCTTTTTAACATGGGTTGATTTAAGAAGTTGTTGTAACTATTTTGGTTTCAACAATTTCTTTGCATTTTAAGAGGTCTTCGAGATCCAAATTCCTCCAAATTTTGGTTAAAAAATTTTTGTTCTTAGAAATAATCTCTTGAAATTCTTTTTTCCTACAGATCAATTTTTGTTTCGATTTCAAATCAAGCAACCCACTCTTTATTTGTTGTCTTATTTATACTGGTTTTCTTTTTTGATTGCATAATTTCGTTCATTTAGTCTACAGAAAAATAAATACATTATAAATATATCCACTTTTATATTGCAATAATTAACCGACATTAAGTGAAAGTGTTATAAATTAAATACGAAAGCGGTAGCCAAAAAAAAAATAAACAATGCAACAATTTTGTTTCAAATATTTTTGCATAAATATTGAACAAAAATTTGGCTAATTTGTTTGCCAAAAAAAAAAGCCAACCAAATTACGCTTATTTATTTAACAGCCATTATTGATGAGTTTTTATTTGGAACTTTTTTCACTCTCTGAAATTATTTTGTTTTGCATGCATTTTTTTCTATTAATTAGTTGGTTTATTTTTTTCTTCTTTCTCTCTCTCTATATTATAACGATTTTGAGATTTTTATAGAAAGCATAAAAATTCCCCTTTTTATAATATTTTAACTTATTGACTGATCAAAAATTAGAGGAACCAAAAATTGGCACGTCATTGCTGCTAACTCGTCTTGCTTGTCTATCTTCCAACAAGTCTGTCAGTTGAAAAATAAAAAAAATATAAATATAAAAAATAAAAATATTTTGATGTTGATTTTGTATGTATATTGTGATTAATTATACCAAGTGGCTGCTATTGTTGTTGTTGTTGTTAACCTTACCAACCAAATAAAATAGCAAGTAGAATTTGAAATTTTAATACACAATGTTACTTTTTTTTTGCTGCCACGATGATGCAATGGAAAAGGAGAGGAATTAAGACTCAAATGCTTTGTAGCTTAATAAAAAAAAAACCTATAAAATTATTAAAAATAATTCAGTTAAAATTAAAAGCACGTTTACTCCAGTTTCATCGTCGTGGTTGTCGTCGTTAACAAAGCCAGTCGGTGGGCATCGAGGGAGTAGCAATCACCGAGTGAGGAGGGCGGCGTTGGTTATTGTGGCAGACGTTTTGGCCTGGCAAAGAGCCAGAGCCAGAGCCAAGCTAAGCTTCTGTTTGCCTTGCTTTGCTTTGCCAAATAAGCGCAAAAAAATTATGATAATTGCCTGACTTTTGTTGTTGTTGTATAAGCTCTGACCTTGGTGCTCTCTTGGCTAGCCTGGTCTGATCTGGTATGGCTGAGCTTGGCTTGTCTTGTCTTGACTTGACTTGCATATGAAATAATTTTTGCACATTAAATGTGTTTATTTTTTATAGCCTTTTGCATGCAATTATAAAAATACAAAAAAAAAATTGACTATCCAAAAACGTAGCAAAGCATAATTTAATTAAAACGAAATCATGCACAAAGTTTAAATGGCTAGAAAAATAATAATAATAATAATAGCCGAGGTGATTGCTGCTTAGAAGCTCTTCAATTAGTTTGCTTGCAGGTGGTTTCTTATTAATTTTTTTTGTGAAATAATTTCCAGTTAGCTTAAAGGAAGTCATTAATTCCGTAAGTCGAAATTCTTAAATTTAAATTTGGGAATAGACTGCATTTTTTAAGTGGCTGATGGTCAACAAGTGCAGACTTTACTTGGATGATTAATGGATCTTTAAATTTATTAAAAATTCACTCAAGTCTATCACAAATTAAATTATAAAAATACAAAATATTTTAAATTAAAATTGAACAATGAAAAATAGTATTCATATTTGAAAAAATCAAATTTAATTTAATCAATTTCAATTGGGGATTTAATGTATTCCAATAAAGTTTAAGATTTTTTAAATTTGAAAACTGAGTCCTTTTTTAACTTCTTAAAATGAATACAAATCAACTAAATCGAAACTTTTGTTGCTTAAAATCAAATTGATCAATTTCTTAAATTCAAAACAAATTTTGTAAAGCTCATAAATCCAATTTTACTTTAAGAAAAATTCCAAAATATATAATAAATTAAATCTGTTTTCATAAAAAAATTCATAAAACGTCTTTAAATAAAAAGTGTGTTTATTTTATGCGTTGTGTTACCAAGCCAAAACTAAACTCGTTAGGTTTAATCTAATTTATTTTTTATGTTAGTTTTTGCATTCTTTGAAGATGATATTCTTGGTATTCATTTGGTCGTTTGTCGTGAGTCAGCTGCTTGAATTTCTATCTGGTTTTTTGGCTTTGTAATCTAAGTCGTTCAGAAGTTGTCAAAATTGTTATATAGCGTGTTTTGAGTCGGCGCTTTCTTCTTGATTTTTTTTTTTAGTTTCAGCTGGTTTCAATTGTTGTTGTAGTTTCAAATACTTTAAGCCCGAAGCCAAATGTGTTGGGCACGCATTTCTTTTCTACAGAGACTCGGTGAGCCTCTCCCTCTTGGCTCGAACAAGCTTAGTCACGGCCGAGCAAGTCGGCCAGCCAGTCAGTCTGTCTATCAGTCAGGCAGTCAGTCAGCAATTTGTCAAACGCTTCATCATGATGGTTGTTTTTTGTTGAAAATTTTTACACATTTTGTTGCAGTTTGAAGTTGCAATTTCATGGATTGGCAAAAGGAAACAGAATACCTCTTTAGGTTGTCGTCCCTGATGGCAAACCCAAGGCCCTCGGGGAGTGATCAATCATATTCATTTGATCTACTCTGAGGCGGCTGTGCGTGCGCATATGTGAAAATTACTGTTTTGTTACAGTTCTTCTTATTCTTCTTCTTCTTTTGCGCCACGTACTCTGCAAATTGTTTAATTGTTTGCATATCACAAAGAAAGGAAAAGTATTAAAGAGAATAATCAATTTATATTTTTTGACAAATGATTTTTTTTCTTTGGAAATTGACAAGGCAGATTTGTGAGTGATTTTTTTTTATTGTTTGTTTTGAGAGTTTGTTCGGTAGCTTCCTCCCTTTTGGGATTTTACTATTTCCTCCCAGTCATTGAAACTATTTTCACCAAACTGTTTCGACTTTAGCCCTAACAGCGTGTTGAGTTTGTCGCCTAAGTCTTTCGTTTTTTGATTCCCACTTAGCTAATTGCAAAAACTATAAATATATATGTATGTGTGTGTGTGTTTTTTTTTATTTTTCGAACATAAAAACCCTCTAGACAAACACTATAATTATGAGCTATGAAAAGTGCTTTTTGGTCCAAATGCCATTTTCAGTGTCTCAAGCATCTCAAGTCTACGGCGGCGGCCACCGCTTCAACCTGTCAAGCAGGAAATGTGCGCAAGCGTTGAGAGTTTTTAATTTATTTATACAAATTGTACAAGTCTCCAGCTCTCTGAGTGTGTGTGTGAGAGTGTCAGTCCATAGTCATCATTATAATTAATTTGTAACTTTTTTGTTTGACCAATTTGAAATGCACTAAACGACTCACCCACCAAGCTGGCAAGCTAACTTCCACTGAAAAGTTCTCGTAGTTTGTTCTCTCTGCTGAACTTAGAAGGAAATTTTGTGAAAAACTGTTTCACAGAAAAATGCCATCAGACTAATTTTCAATAGAA
Organism: Scaptodrosophila latifasciaeformis; assembly: GCA_037075145.1. Taxonomy (NCBI): domain Eukaryota; kingdom Metazoa; phylum Arthropoda; class Insecta; order Diptera; family Drosophilidae; genus Scaptodrosophila; species Scaptodrosophila latifasciaeformis. The sequence continues at coordinate 56,908 of JBAMCM010000866.1, read as the reverse complement.
TTTGATTTACAAATTCAAATTTGCCCAAGGCACACACAAAGCAAAAATCAGAAAGCAGAAAGAGGGGAAATCTTGTTGCTGGTGTGGCAAATATGCGTGCCAATTTATGTGGCAAGAAGAGTGAGTTTTTTTTTTGTTCAATGTTTTCTCGCTTTGCCTATGCAAATTGGTGACTCTTTTTGAGTGTGTACGTGAAATGTGCGAGGCGATTGCAAATTGGCTGCCTGCCACACGCTTTGCGAGCTTTGTTTGTAGCATTTGTTACAATTTTAAATGTTATTTTGCGCAAGTACGGCAATCTGTACCTTTGTTTTTGTTGCTATTATAAATGTTTGTGCCAATTGTTGTTGTTCTTGTTGGTACAAGTGTTTTTTTACTGACGTGACATTTGAGGGTGCTGCGTGTCGAGCCAGTTTGATTCTATTTTTAAATTGGCAGCCAAAAGTCAGTGCAGCTTGGAGAAGTGACGCCAAAGTGGCGCCCTCGCTCTCTCGAAGCAGTGAAAATGTGCCCATCAAAAATTAATCACTTGACAATCCAACCAACTCAGTCCACAAAGACAGAGAAAGAGATAGAACTCACATCACAGATGTGTCTGCCTTTCAATGTTTTACAAATTAGTAAAGTCGTGGATATTGCATTTTTTAGTAGTCAGAAAAAGTAAAAAATTAAGGAGATCTGGACGGGGCAGCATGATTTGGCATAAAACTGGCTGCTGTCTGTTGTTGTTGGTGGTGGTGGTGGTGAGCTGTTGAGTCTAGAGCCGCTGCCACTGCCACTGTCAGGGGTCTGTCAGCTTTGTCTTTCAGTCCGTTTGATTCAATGAACATTTAACTGCACTAGATGCCAATGACTTGACACATGCGAATCAAAAGGGGCAAACAACAAAATCTTTTTTATTTTTAATAATTCTTTTTTGTGTTATAAAATAAAAAGCTCAGCACGTCAAGCTTAAAGCATAATAAAAAATCAGACAGCTGACAGATGGTTTACATGCCCAGCTTGAATGGCTTAAACGGAATAGTTGACTTGACTGGAGTTTAAGTTGGTTTAGCTCGACTTGGCTGGACCTATCTGGCTGCAATGCATTTGTGATTTTTCTGTCCAAAGTTGTTGAAATCGAAAATAAGAAATGTTGTGGAAACAAAACGCTTAAATGGCTGGAAAAATATTGCTTTTAAGTTTCAAAGAGACAAAATCTTAAGACACTTTAAACAATACTTTGATATGACTTAGGTTGCTCTTCTGTAAATCTATTTAGTTTTTTGAAAATGAATCTAATATAATTGAGAAATTATCTGGCCGACATTTGAACCCCAGAGAAGGCTAATCATTTTTAACCTAAACTAGAAAGTGATCACGCCTCTTTGTCGAACCAGAAGATAAAACATAACCATCAATTTTGGTGGCCAACTTATAAAAGGCCATACACAACCTTTAAAATTTAGCCCAACAAAGTAACTCAAAGTACAAGTACCTTTTTTTTTGGCTTTGTGAATTTGTGGTTCCCATAGATCGCCGAAAAAAGTGGAACTAAAACGAAACCACATAGCCACACAAATTGCTCGTTTCGTAAAGCATAGAACAACAACAACAACTACAATAATAAAACAGTGGCTACAACAACAACAACAAGTACAACTACAGGAGGCTGCTGTGCACTGCTCTTATTTAATTGACTTTTGACTCCCGAAATCAGGCGATGCGGCGACAGCAACAACAACAGCAATAACAACAATAAAATGGGGAAGAGGAATAAAAAAAGTAGGAAAAACTTGGCGAAATGCCCGAGCAGATAACAACGAGACAACAAACAAATAAATCGTATGCAATACAACCAACAAGAGCCACCGAAAAGCCAAAGTCAAAAAGTAGTCAACAAAAGAGCAAAAAAAAAAAAAATAATAAAATACAAAGAGAGGCAAACAAAAGACAGAGTAAAAAAAAGCAAAGCAACAATAATACTGGTGGGGTCGCCCAAGGAGCCACACGGGGCTTGAAAAAAAAAATTAAATGAAATAAAAGCAAAGAATAACAAAAACGACAAGAATAAGAATAAGAAAACGAAAAAAGTGCGCTGTGCAAGTGCAAATAAAAGAGACGCGGACACATTTACTTATCGCGCCTCTTTAAGGCAGCAAAAAGCAGCAACAACAATAACAACAAGACGACAAAACAGCAGCCCAGTCCCCACTCAACCCACCACAAAATAAAACACATGCAAAATGCTTTCGGCCCGACTCTCTTGACTAAAGTTGACCAACTTCTGCCACAGACTCGGCCACGACGACGAGGACGCTTGCCTGCTGCTTCTAATGATCCAATTCCCACGAGCCGCGACGCTGATGACACTGACGACGCCAACATTGCCTCGGCTTACCTCAGCTGCCGCAGTTGCCTCGGCAGAAGGTGGAGGTTGCCTGGCTTGGCAAGGCAGTTGCCTCTCAGCTTCTTGTTGTAGCTGTTGGCCGCCTGTTTAAACAACTTTCAAAGTTAATAGTCTACGGTGTGGCGAGACTTTGGCCGGGCCAGCGAAATACCAAACGAAAGCCAAGCCAAGTCAACCAACTTAGTCCAGCCAAGCCAAGTCAGCAGGAGTCTTCGTCGTGTGTATGAATCATTTTTGTATGCCCACAAAGAAAGCCCAAAAAATACACTGAACTTGGCTTTTTTTTCTTCACCATTGAATAGGAAAACCTTGGCAGGTTGTGTCTCTTGTGGGGTGTAAATTTGTGGCAAGAAATTGTAGTTGTTGTTTGATTTGGTGGCCACCACACACAAATAACTAACGAGATCATTGAAAAAGAAGCAGAAAAAAATCAAACGAAAAAAATTACAACAACAATGAAGAAGAAGAAGCAGAAAAAAATCAACTAAAACGAAACGAAACTTCTAATTAAAATTGCATTACCCCAGATGGTTAGGCGTGGGAAGCCAGCAAAAAAGAAGAAGAAAAAAAAATAGTTTAATGTTCATTGACTATTATTGTTTGTGGCAGCTTTGGCCACTTGGCTTTTGTCTTGGCTTAAAAAAAAAGAAAAAAATGAAATAAGCTAAAATAAATAAAACTATTTGCCAATCTCTGCTCAATGCCAGTTCAATGCTAAATGCCAACCCACAGACCCTCTCTCTCGCGCTCTCCAGCTCATCTCGATTCATTTGTCACGTGTAATCCGTAACTAAAACAAATACACAATCCAGTACAGAAAATAAAACATATAGAGAAAAATAAATAAATATAGATGGCACAGATCGGAGAGACAGAGCCAGATATGTGCATATATGACGAGCATTTATTTATCTATTATTGTTTGTAGTCTCAGTGATATAAAATAAACAGCTAATATAACAATGGGTACAATTTGCTATTGCTCGATAGATTTAATGTAAGCGGACATACAATGCCAAAGTCATGCAATGAATACTCTTTTTCTTTGGCAGAGTCTTCAAGTCTTTCAGGCGCGAAAGAGCTGGAAAGGTGTATAAATATTTTATGATCACTTTGAAGGAATTTAATATTTTTATTGCTTATAAAAAGAGTACATAAAATAACTGAATGGAGAAGTATCTATAGATTTAAACTAATTAAAAAAAATTTAATGAGACTGGACAATAAAATATGAATCTATTTTTACTTTGCACTTTTTATAGAAATACTTTGGGAACCCCATATTGATCCATTCGAATTTGAAGATAAGATTTCATTTAAGTAAACTAAATACCCACAGAAGCCGTCTACAAAATATTTAAAATTATTTTGCACAAAAGTCAAGGCAAGCACAGAGATGGAGCGTCGGAAAGAGGGGGAATGAAACAACTATAATTTTTAAGTCAAATCAATATCTTCTTGTACGATTTTATAGAATGCTCCACCAAAGAGTATTTCAATATGATCTTAAAAAACGATTCCAATCAATTATTTATTTAATTTCATTTGGATTTTTTTTGCTTTTTTTATTATAAACTCTGATGCGCCATATATGCGATTGCTTAGATACGTACATATAAAAAAAGACTTATAAACTTAATTCAATTTGCAAGCTAAATTGTTAAGTCGTTGTTATTGTTATTTTTGTGATTCTTACTGTTGTGGTGGTTGTTCAGTTTAAGTCGTGCAGAGCGTAGCTTACTTAATTTTAATATGGCCAGCTGCTTAAACGTCTCACCTTCACATCAAGTTGTATCTTCCCCCTCGTCCTCTTCCCCATCCAAACCAATGAATTAATTGGGCGCACAAAACAGTTTGGGCCGTTCTAGGCAATCTTGACTATTTTTGCAGCTCATTATTTGCTCCACACCAGCCAAGCCACTCACACAAATCTGTGGCCATAACCTTGACCTTAAGGCAATTTAAAATGTATATAAAAAAATAATACCTTTTTATGCCATTATAAGATATTACAAACAATTCAAGAAAAAAAAAATAGTAACAAAAAGAAACCACAACTAAATTATAGCAATTTTGTTACGCTTCTTTGAAGAAAGCAAAGAGCCAAGTTGGCGCCGTCATCGACTTTAACACGTAATAAAGTGGCAGGTCAACCGGCTGGAACAGCCTAACTAAAGTGTTGAACTTGAAATTGAAATTGAAAGGGGCCAAACCAAAAAAATATATATATATGAACAGAAATAAAAAAAACACACACACAAATCAGGGCGGCAATTGCGAGTAAAAAAAGATAGGAAGAAGCCCAAAGATTTTATTTTTCGGTGTTTACTCTACACTTGAGCCACGCGCTAATTTGAAAATAATGCGCTCAATCATTTTTACATTTTGCCACACACAACGAATACGAACCAACAAAATTATACAGGCGAACTTGGCTATGAATGAAAGGGACTCACAAGGCTGATTGTCTTGGTCAATTAATGCTATATCTTCGATCTATTTGGATTCTTTTGGTCTTGACTTGGTCAATTATGATTAGTCAAATACTTCAGATATTTATCTTGAGGCCTTTTGTTCAGTTGATCGCAATTTCAATTGCCGTCTAAAATTTTACAAAAAAATAAAAATAATTTTAAGTATTTTTAAAATTAGAGCTTGACTTTTTTACATTATCATTATTACTGGCTTAGATTATTAAATAAAGCAATTGGATCCAAATTTATAGGAACTATTATAGGTTGGTAAATGTAATAATTTTTGGATGAACCCTTTTCCCATTTTACTCTTCCTGTACATCATAGTCAATACGGAGTGTCTTGTATAGTTTTTAGGTTTTTAGTCTGCTCTGTCTGCCATTGCTTTATAATTACATAATATTGCATAATTTCTTCTTGCTCTCTTGCCTGCCAAAATGTACTCAGACTCTCGACAGCAAAAGTAATTTCAGTTTTTGGCTTTGGGATTTATGCTCTGTTAGCTTTGCGAAAAAAGCTTAATATCTGGAGAAGAGGGCTGTAAGCAGAGGCCGTCTCATTATTTGGTTGTTGTTTTCAGTGCTGACCGATTGTTGTTGTTCTTACCAATGCCGTCCACCACATACGTACAACAACTTCCCTTCTGCTGCTGCCTCAGTGGAGGCTTCTTCTTTTTTGGACTTGTGTGTGTGTGTTTTTTTCCGATTTTAAAGCTTGCCACGTTCGTTAGTTCATTTTCAGTATCACTGCACAATGTAGTACTTAAATAATAGAAGTTTAATAGCGTTTTGTTTTGGTACTTTGTTGGTTTGTGTGTCGGCTGCTTGCTTGGCCACATTTGCAAGTCGTTAGGTATATATATTTTTTTGGTTTGAACTACTAATGCATTCAGCTGTAGGATTTTTGTCAAGGTTATCCAGTTGTTGGTGGTTGTTCGTTTGGTTTTTTGTTCTTCTTTGGGAGCCGACCAAGTTGGCCGGATATAATGACATGATGTATGTGGCAGCATCACAATTGCATCTCAAGAGGAAGTTTAGCTTAAAGTGGTTTAATTATTCTAAAATACAAGAGTTCTACTGCAGTCAAGTGCTTTGTATTCTGCTCAAGTTCGTTACCTAAGTCATTTGTTTCGAGCTGTGTAAATTTGAATCAAATCGAAAGGAGTTGTATTTCTCTGGCTACAATTTAATGACTGGACTTTTATTATCAATCAAGCCTTAGCAAATTTTGCATAGACCAAAAATTGTAAGAAAAAAACAATTTCAAACTTAAATATCCCATTGCATTTTAGCCAGACCTCTTCTACGGGAGTAAGAGCCTCTGCTATAATTTCGTTCATTAATCATCAGACAAAAAAAAAGAAAGATACAGAAAATCGCTCACACAGAGCACATAACTGATTACACATGTACGGCCCACCAAATCAAAAGTAACAGCCCCAGAAAAGGAAATGCTGCACCAGACCAAGCAAACCAAGCAGACCAACCAAACAGCCAAAAGGCAACCACAAATGTAACCACACAGCCAGGCAAAGCTTATGGTAAACTCTGGCAAGGAGAGGAAGAAAGCTTCTTTGAGTTTTTGGGGGCGCTTTTCTTGGCTGAAATAAATCTGCAAACAAATGAAGTTGTTTGCCTGGTTCATTCGCCTTTTGCTGGTAGAACAACTCAATTCTAAAGTTAGTGAAGTCATCAAGCATCAAACGGTGTACCAAGCTCAGCTCAATTGATCTTTTGACACTCACCATCAGCAGCACAAATGGCAAAGCTAAATACACGTGTCTATGACTGCTTGGCTCTTAACTTTGTCGAATTATAAATAGTGCAAATGCGTGCAGTGCATCATCATCATTAGTTTTGGCCAAAACTGAACCGTGGGCCATATGAGCAGGACGGCTGTTTGAGGCATCTGTCTTGTGCCCTAGATGAAGCTGATGACGCGCTGTTGCACATAGCAAAAGTCAGAGCAGCAATTATATAACCCCACAAATCACTAAAACTTCTAGACTTGAAATCCACATCCTTCAGTTCAGAACTATTTGTACAAATGTGTGTGTGTGAGTTTGTGTGTGTGAAGTTTTTGTCTGTTTGTTAAATGGTTTCAATTTGTTTTCAGAGTGATTTAGATTTTTTTTTTTTTGTTTGTTGCCTTGTAATTAACTTAGTTGGTTCTCTGAGAGAGTTAACTTTTCAAGTTCGTGTCCTAAGTCTTTCGTTTCGTTTTTTGTTTTGAAGCCAAGCATTTTCTAATTGCAAGTTAATTTCTTGTTGCGAACATAAATTTAACATTCTAATTGAGTTATCAACCGCAACATGTACACACACTAAAAAAAAAGAAAAAGAAAAAATTCCACCAAAAACCAAAAAGGAGTATTGTTGCAGATATCCAAGAGATACTGGACGTTGTGTCGGTTGTAGCGGCAACTTTTACATGCGCCAACAGACTTGCCACTGCAATGCATGTGAAAAATTACTTAGGCACATACACACACACACACACACATACACATGCAAACGCGCACACATGAGTTAAATTCAACCAGTTTATGTGAAGAAGACCGACCGCAAAACCCAACCAAAAAAATTGCAACAAAATTTTTAACCCACAACAACAACAACAATAAATGCAGTAATTACATTCTGTTGCCTAGCTATTCTTGTTGTTGCTTTCGTCTTGTAGTTGTTGTTGCTGGTTTCATCTGCTAATTTTGTGGCCGCCGTTGGTGCTTCTGTTTTGCTTACTTTTCTTATTTTGGCTTTGGCTTATTTATAACTCTGTTTTGTTTATTTTTCCACCACTCATTTTCCATTCCCATAGAGCTCAAGAATTTCCCTTTTTTCACCATCAACCGAAACTGCTGCCGGTATAACGTGCAAATATTTTTAAGCTTTTCGGTGGGGTAAAGAAAACGACTCTGTCTCGTAATTAATTTACTTTGTGTGTAGACTCTATAGACTGTGTAGACCGAGCAGACTGGGCATCCTGGCCGGGCCTGGTCGAGGCCCGGTCAAGTCAGTCAGTCAGTCTGCGCAGCAAAAATATGAAAAAATCCATTACGCAAATGTTTATGACCAAAATGGGCAGCAGCCTGTACACTGCCGCTGTCGCTGCCAATGCAAATAGAAAATCCATATGCGTGTGCATTTGATGGCAAGCAACAACAAAGACAACAAACACGTTGGCCATCCATGTGTCAAGTGACCACAAGCAAGACAAAACAAAAACAATATCTCTCTCTCTTTGTAAATCTCACAATTTTGTTAGATTTGCTTTTTTCCTGGTTTTTTGCCATGTCGATTTGTTTTTGGGATATTTCGTATATATTTTTATTTATTTATTTATTCATAAAATTTTTAAGCATTTCTTCTTTTTTGGTCTGCTCTGAATATTTTGTCTTGTTGTTGCCTTCATTTTAATCAAACATTTAGTTTATAGTCTCACATTTCAACTAATTAACACTACTGTGGCCCGCCTTTTTTTCTTCTTACGACAGCTTTTTTCGCCTTCTTCCACTTGCCAAGTCTTCGCTCTGTATTTGAAACGAACTAAACGAAAATCAGCTTAAAGCCATAAAAAACGCACTTAAATAAAATTTAATATTCAAATATTGACATTTAGTGCCATGTTAGCAGCAACTTACGTGTTTTTGAATTTCAATGCGCATATGCCGATAGAAAAAATTAGAAGAAAAAAACATATACAAATATGAGAAAATATAACGACATATTCAAATTCAAAGATATTTCTCTCGATGTATGCAAGTGTGCGTGTGTGAGTGTGTGACTGGCTCCCCTTTTTTTCCAAAAGCATTTTTAGCATTTGAAACGCTTAATAATATTAACTAATTGATCTGCATTAATTTAAGTTGACATTAAAACGGCCAAAACGCAACGTAACGCAACGCAACAAAACAGGTGAGGCAGAGATAAAAAAGACCGTATACATAAAGTTAACGTAGAGACACCAGAAAATGTGAAGTTAGAGCAGAAAGGTAGGCAGAGAAATAAATAGAATAGGTAGCAAAACTGTCATTTATGAAAATATTATAATTATTATTGGTTATCGGGTATGGAGCATGTGTGTGTGTGTGTGTGTGCGTATTTTGGTTTTTCAAAAATTATGACATCATTTAAATATTTTCGCCTTTGGGTAAAACAGGTTTCCATATAATTTTTTTCTACAACTTTTATTTTGGTTTGACGCCACTGTTTTCAACTTATTTAATTTTTAAGCTTAAAAAAAAAATCATTGTTTTTTGTATTCTGCTTAAAGATAGCCAAACTCATAATTCATAAATTGGCTTGCGGAAGCATTAGGCAAGTTTTAAATTGGCTGATGTTTCGATTTTGTCTTATCAACGCCAAAAGATTTTGAAGATTTTTAAAAGATTTTTCATCGAAATGCTTGGCATGCCAATGAGTTAATTTTTTTTTCTTTTTTAGAGCTCATAAACATTTTTTTTGTTTATCTGATTTTGTCTACTTTTTGGCTCGTAAATTTTTTTTTTTTTTGTTATTGTTACCTTCTTTCTTTGCCGCTATTCATTTATCATGCGTATGTATATTTTTTTCTTTTTATATTCAATCTTTCTTGTTTGTATTTAATTTGATTTTTATTTGATCGGTCTTTTGTTGCTGTTGTGATTTTGAATCAGTGGAATAAATTTGTAAAGCTTTGGCCGACTTACCGCATATGGATTATCCTGATTCATCATTGAAGCGTCTTGGGGGCCTTAGAATCTCAGAACTGCAATGAGATAAACAAATACAGAAAAATTATCGAATAAAACAAAGAAGAATAAAGTTGCTCGCTTTTGACATTTAACAATTGACTAATAACAAAGAGAATAAATAAAAGAAAAAATAATAATCATTTTAATATAGTCTGAGTATGAATGCAAATATCGAACGACCGAGTCTGTGGCCACTTGAATGTAGCGCACAAAGATGCCACAGTTTCTTGAGCCGCTGCACCTTTTTATTTATTTATTTTATTTTATTTCATTTTTTTTTTTTTTGAGTCAACCTTACAGAAAATCAAAAAATAAAAGCTCAATAAGCTTGGTGGTTCTGTGGCTGCTCCCTTGATTGTGAGTCATTGGTCTGTCCATAGGCTTCCTGTCTCTGCCACTCATATGCTAACTGACAACAGGTGTTGTAATTTTTTCTGTGGCTGCCACATTTGCATTTGGGTTTTTCTTGCCTAGTTTGAAGGCTTAAATTGGTTGTTGTTGTTGTTGTGTAAGTTAACGTGACCCTACTAAATACTTTCACACTTTAGTTTTTTTTAGGCTTTTGCCTATAGGAAGTGACAATTGCGGTTTTCCGGCTGCCAGCCAGGATGAAAAGCAAAACTAAAAAAATTTGCCAAAGACGACCTTGATGTGTTAATTTATGGCAGCCAGGAAAACAGCTGACTGCCCGCTCGGGCGGAAATAAACATTATAAGATCTTAAGAGAGTTTCTTGTAACTGTTACCGAAATTGAAAAGTATTAATTTTTGTGAAGCGTCAAATAACCTACTTAAAATTTAAGGTAGCTAATGTTAAGGAATATTTATACATAGAGCAGTCTGATATAAATGACTTAAGCAACGAACTTGATAGCCTTTTTTAATAAAACGAAAAGCTTTGGTAGGGGTGACAAGCTTCAAAAACTTTCGAATTCTAATCTATATAGATGTATTCTCTAGTCTATATAAGCCTTTGTTAAGAAATTTGTTTCAGTTAAAACATAGGAAACACAAAAGACTTAGGCAACGAACTTGAGCATCAGCTTGTTTCATTAATTGAAATATGGTATATAATGAGCTGAGGACTGTGGTTATTGATTAAAAATAAACATGGATATGCAAACTTATCGAACATATTCTGTGATCTAGTTGATCTGCCTTATAAATAAGAAAAAAAAATTAGCTCGAAAATACTAAATCAATTGAGGAAATGATTGATTTTAGTAGTTTCTAAAAATCAGATTTCATTTATATATTCGCATATTCTATCTCTCTCAGTTTCAGAAAAAGAGAGAAAATACATTTTCAATATTTTTCATGTTCCTATATAATAACTCGAGTCACTTAAATAAGCTATAAAATTATTATTAAATTATTGATTGGCATTGAAGGTCAAATGAAATTTTCTTTATTTAAAAACATGAGCCTTAATATTTTTTTCGAGCCAATCAAATATCTTCAATATATTTTTGTGTACTGATGTGGTATTGAATTAGAGATTTTTTTTCAGAAAAGCGAGGGGGGATATTTAAGATACATACGAGCTATATTCACTAGACTAATTGTGCAAATTCTTGGCTTTGTGTTTTCATGTACTTCTCTGTCATCTAGTTTCAATGTCAGTCAGCTCAATGCACTTTCATGAGTAAGTGACTGAATTACATTGTTTTTGTGACAAATTCTAGAAGAAAAAAAAAAACATTTTACACGCTATTTACATTATAAAGCAAACAAGTGAGGAGCACTCAGGCTCTGGCAGAGATTGGGGCTGTGGGGCTTTGCCAGTCTTACATTGATTCTGTTATATAGTCGTAAAGTTTATTTGCTTTACATGTAGTTGTTTTTGTTGGTTCTGGCCTGTTTTTATGACCACACTAAAATATGCACTCCCCGCTTATTCTAAAGCATCTGAAAGACAGACAGAGAGGGGCGAAAACTTTCTCACAGCCAAATCAACGCTGCCCAATGTCTTCTTCTTCTTCGTCTTATTCTTATATATGTATAATTAAACCATACAGTCCAGACTTAGTTTTTTTTTTCACTTATCTGCTCGCCATCTTCTGAAGTTGGTGATGCCGATGGCCGAGACAACTGCTCGTGTGCTTTTGTTAATGAAATTCACATGTTTGATTTTTATGCCAGGCCATCTTTTTTATTTGTATGATGAATGTGTCTCAATGTTCAGAATTTCAGTTTGGTTTCGTTATTGTTTTTGTTTTATACTCTTGGCCCAAGATATCACAAAGATCAATCTTCCAATCAAGCCCCAAGCCGAGTCAGGTGAGTTGACTCAAGATTTTTCAGGGAATAAAACTCGCTGTTGGAGGGGCGGACGGGGAAAAAGGGTTAAAGCTTACACATTGAGAATATGTTATTGATATGTTAATAACCGAAACAAGATTTTACAGCCCCACCATTAATTTGATTTTCTTTTTTTTTTTTTTGTATGTTTTCTACGCTCTTCATTTTTTACCTAAGAATTGTGAATGGCTACCGAGCTGAAGGCATAGAGTATAAATTTCTATAGACAATTTAGCAGTACCATAAAAAGTCGAGAGCAAACTTACCTTATCAAGAAGCACAAAATCGGCTGCCGCTTAATATATATATATATATATATATATATTTTTTTTAATTTTAATCCAAATTCAAATTGAAATAAAAAACAATTCACTAAAAAATGAGCTTTTAATTTTTTTTCAGCTCTGTTTGCTTTTTAAAGGCGCATTGAAATTTTTTTATTTTATTTATTTTTATTTTTTAGCTAAGATTATATATTTTTAGTGCTTGTGTTTTTTTTTTTTTTTTTTTTTTTGCTTAAAGCTGCTCACACACGACACACTCGGCTGCTAAATTTAAATCATTTAAGTTGTTTGTTGTCATGTGTTTGTTTTGTGTGTACATTGTGAACTTGGTGTTGTTATCGTTGTTGTTGTTGTTGTTATTGTTTCACCTTGCGCCAATAAAACGTCACTTGAGTGTAAAGTTTTGTAGATCTTATTGCTGTAGTTGTTGTTGTTGTTGCTGGTGCTGTTATTGTGTACGTGGCTAAATTGCACTTGACTTTTAGAACTTCACCGAGAGCGTGTAGCATGTGAGACTTTTTTTTATATGAGAAAATTAACAACAACAACCATTATGAATACACGAGTATATAGCACATCTCGCACACACACACACACACACATGCACACACTCTGAGACTCCCTATTAACTACTTTATTGGTGTGGGTAGCTAATTTTTCAATTTGCTGCTGTCTTAATTTATATAGAACGTTTTTTTTTGTGTGGGGCGGAGCGGTTTCCAATAAGTTTTTTTTATTTACATTGTTGTTGTTGTTGTGAAATGTTTTTCCATTTAGACCACACCTTTATTTAGCGTAAAGGTGGCAGTCGTTGTTGTTGTTGTTTTTGGGCCGGCCTCGCACACGCGCCACACTTTGTTTTTGCTTGTCCGGCGTGTGTGTGCGTGTGTTTTGGATTTTTCTCTTATGTAGGTGTGAAAAGTATCTCAGAGGGTAGGCAAGGCATTTTCACCCAACATTGAACTGCAGGCTTGACATTTCTGTTTGCTTAGCGGTTATTTTGATATTTACTGATTTGACTTTTTAGCGACGGCACTTTGGATACTCCAGTTAAACCGATACGATCATCATCAGTATATATTGCGACAACAACAACAGAGAGCACGACGATAACGTAAACAAACGACGCAGCCAGCAAAGAACCAACCGACAAATCACGCTCAGCGACAAATCTTGGAACGTGCGTCCGTCTACTTGCGAGCAAGAAGCGCGAGCTATCAGTAAAGACTGATGTTAAGCAGTTCTGCAAAACGCTCAGATGCTTGGCAACGGCACCCGAGACAGCAGCAACAGCAGCAGCAGCAGCAGTAGAAGCAGCTGCGGAAACAAAGTACATCGGCAAATGGCTGGCCGGGCTGGTCGATCGGTAGCTTTGAATTTGCTGCTGCTTAGACTTCGGCTACCAGACAACAAGGAGCTCTCATAGACAGAGAAGATACTCTATGAACACAACAATAACAAAAACAACAACGCATCCAACGAATAAACTGGTTGGCAGCAAACAAAAACAAAAGACTGCAAAAATAAAAAGACACGAACGTTCGGTAAAGGCAAAAGAAGATTCCGCTCTAACGGTGCTCAACGAATAACACAAAAAGACGAGTCTCTGTATTTGAAACGTATTTGCAGGGAGAATGGCTAATGAGAGAACTACAGATCCCGAGAGAGCGGGAGAGCGAGAGAGAGTGCAAGGTTGAGAGAATCTGTATAGGTTGAGTGATTTTAAGTCGCGAAACAGAGCGCTTCAGTTGAGTCATGTTAAGATCTAACAGAACTCGCAGGCGCTGTTAAGATTGTTGAGAGTTAAATCTGAAAGGTTTTCAAAAAAATTTATTTTTTAACTTTTTTAAAATTTTATAATTTTAATATAATTTTTGATTTAATTATTTTCAGAAATGCATATTAAGATCTTCTTTCTCTCTCATTTTTTATGTTAATAGAGCAGAGAGCTACTCAAGAGTCTCTCTCTCCCTGTGGAACTCTCTGTATTTCTCACTCGCACTCTCTCTCGCTCTCTCTCACTTTTAGTTGCTCTGTCTCTATCAGTTTGTGCCTTAGGTTGTGGAAGAATTCGTTACGACATTTGATTGGCTCGATTAACACAATCGGAGCACCGTTATAACCAGTATAGCAGCGCACACAGATACATACACTCACACTGCCAGACACTCAAATCCGGACTCAGTTGAGTGTGTATCTCAGCTTACTCATTCCCGCCTATGACAGAAATGCGAGCCAGTACACATATCTGAACAAAAATATATAAACGAGGCCTGACTTACATGTATCTGTGTATATGTGAGTGCGTTAAAAAGAGAGCGAGGTATCTTGCCGTTCGGCTCGACTTAACTCAACGAACTTATTTACTTGTTCTCATTTCATTGACCAATGCAGAGCACATCGACGAGTGACGACGATCAAACACTCTCACAATTACACACACACACACATGCCTATTGAAATTATATTAACAGAGATACAGATACAAATACTTGTAGATACATTTTAAGGGTTTCGTATTTGGCTTGAAGCCAAACGTGGGCGTGGTTTTGAAATCTATATATATATTTTTTTTAGCTTATATAAAGCTTATAATTTATTTGTAGAGATGTAACTTTATTATTTTTCTTTTTTTTTGCTGTGGCTGCTTCATAATTTAATTTAGTTAAGCTTCAATTGCTCGACTCCCCGTTTAGTTAACAGTTATTTGGCGCCGATCGAAAAGATTTTCCAGACTACTCAAGCTGTCAAGGTTTTTATCATAAAATCGGATATTTGCAAATAGACTCCTAAGCGATTCGAAAAAGGGATTTCTTCCCATGAAGAAAGAAAAAAGAAAAGAGAGGAAGATTTCCCTGGGCGTGTCTGAATCTACTCACTTTTACTACTTTTTGACTTTTTGCCTATACCAAAAATGTCACAGAAGTTAATCCAATTTAGTGTTTTACGATAAGGCAAAGAAAATCCTCTCCAGTTCCTAGTTTTGGCTAGAGAAAGGCCTCCTCGTTATCATCTTGTATTTGTTTTGTCTTTAAATTTCTCTTACCCCTTTGTGTGTGTGCGCAGCATCCTTTTTTCTTTTTTGTTCGGCATAAAGTCAAAAATTAGAAGGCGAAGCAGGCAAGCGACACGCCCTGTGATCGCTGACACAAACGAGGGGTGTCTTAAACCCATTATAGGTTCTCTGTCATGCTACCAGTTGGCTCAGAATTTCATGAACTCAATCGGCTGGCCACTCGCTGAGTTTGGTCCGTTGGGTTGCGGTTTTCTGTTGCGGTTTTTTCTCTTCAAGATTCCTCCTTTTGAGTTCACGGAAGAAAAGTCATGCTTTAATTTTGTGGAAACTCGCTAAGGATTTGCATATGTTTTGGCCTGGCTGATGGCCTGGCTAATCCTTGCTGAGCAACAGATTATCCTTTGCAATTGTTCAGTTGATTGTTTAGTCCGACCAGAGCAGAGCGTTCTGGTTTGTCATATACCGTTTTTCTATTTAAAATCGAGAGAAAAGAGAGGTGAAATTCTGACGCCTCCTTTTGGTTACACTTTAATGCGTTCTAATGTCTCTGACTTTTGCCCATTGAATAGTGAGCCCAGCCAAAACTTCCTTAAAGTGACTCAAACATAGCCGACATTTAAGTGACTTGCAAAATTTTTAAAATTTTGTGCATTGTCCTTTCACCTTCAGAATCATCAATCACCGAATGATTTCGTTTTTTGTTTATTATGTTTCTAGTGAAATTAGGTTAATTCTTATGAGGGGGGCTTGAGGCATGAGAATGCATCTTCAGTTGTGTGTCTGCTTCTTTTTTGTGTAGCCATTGATTCTTGATAGATCCAGTTCCCATTTTTCGAAAACTTATGTCATGCCAATAAAAATAACCTGGAATCGTTTGAGTTTCTCTCTGCTTCAGTTCAACTCATTTTAGCGCAAACAAAAAGAAAAAAAGTCGTCTGTACAATAAATTAATTATAAATGCATTAATCACTGCCAAAACTTTGACAAATACTGACATGAGCGTTTCGCCGATTGCCGTTTCGTCGATCGCCTCGCGCGTGAAATGAAAACAAAAATTTAAAACACGTTTTCGCGCTTATTTCTGACTAATTTATGCGTTCGCCCCAGCTTCAGATTCGGCTTCAGAATCAAGCTTCAAACTGGAGGTTTCAAATTCGGACTCGGAATTGGATTCGTACTCGGACCCTATCAGCAATACCCGTTCCCGTTTTGCTGTTTGAGTATGTCGAGTCAGTCAGAATATCGTCTTCGATTTGACTTTGGATACTCTTTTCAAAAAAAATTAGTTACTTGCTTCTTCATCTTCTTCTTAAGATCTGAAATTCCAATCCTTCCCTCATAAAAACAAACTTCGGTCATTCATAATATACGGGCTAGTCGGTTTGTTTCTAAAGACAAGTCTTACTGATAGTGGAATCCTTCGTCATGAAATGATCTAAGCACCAAAAAGAGTATATTTCGCCTCGGTTAATTCATTCTTATAAATTTTTTTTAAGTATTTTGCAAAATTCCAAAATATTTTTGATTTTGATTGAAAGCCTCAAAATTGATTTCCTTGCGGGTTTTTGATACTCTTTGCATGTTTCATTTTTTGTCTTTTGTTTTCTTATGTCTTTGATTGTGTCTCTCTGTATTATTTGTTTGTGTTTGGTATGCAAATGAGATCATTGATCTGCTTTTGGTATCGATTTATTATTGAAGACACAACATGTCCACTCCGTCCAGATTCTTCGTCCACATGTCAAACGTCAACATTTGCGCCGTTTGCGTGCCACATAAAACTTGAAATCAAATCATCTATTTCATTTGACTTTGACTTGACCCCTTCGGGGCAAATAGCCAAAAAAAACAGAAATGTTAATTTTTCATCATGAAAAATGCCTTTACACTTGTCTTTGTTTTGTTTTTGTTTTTTTTTTTTTTTTTTTTGGATTTGGATTTATAGTTTCTGTGGGCTTGATTTTTTTCTTTGAACGATTTTCCAGTTTTCAAGCGCAAATTTGAATATAATCAAATCAATTATACAAATTGTCAAAAAAAGTTTGAGCTGTATATATATATTTTTAATATTATTTATTTATAGAGTTTGTATTCTCAGAGAAAAAGACATTGATTAATTGACGGACAGGTCTATGGAAATAACACTATAGTGGCATTTGGAGAAGATCTGTTTCGAATTTCTCCACGACAACGAATTTGGCTGTGCTCCAAAAGGTCTCTATAAAATTGCCCTTAAGCTCAAATAATGCTAGATTTTATGACTAAATATTGTAGCTTCCGTTGTGGCTACCTGATTCTTTTCAAAATAATAATAGTATAAAAGAACTGCTAAACACAAATTCCCATTTCCCATTTCCCTTTTACCATGAAAATGTGGTCAAAATATGGTGTCAAATCTCGTCTACAAATTTTTAAATACCAATTTCCAAACAATTGTTCATCCAGTTTTTTTATTTCGTTCGGTGGGAACCTGGTGGACGTTGACATCACATCAGTGTGACCCAGTCGGACCCATTTCAATGCGTAATTGTAACGTCTTTGTTATTGTTATTAACACCTGAAGATTTTGGCCGAGTCCCCAAGCCAAATGGACCATGAAATTGCCGGGGTAGGGATGCCAAAGGTTTTTAACCTTGCCGAACAAAGCTTTCGGTTGATTTTATTTTTCTAACACAAACCTATGGAATTTCGTGAATTTATGCATAATGTCTGTACATTAGATTCATAAGCTCAAGACCCCCAGATAAATGGCAGCTCATTTCGAGAGCAACACAAATGAAATGAATGAGTTGAGGCTGTGAAAAAAAGTTCAGAGGCATTTTAGTGGGTCATAAATGGAAGATTTTTCACAGCTGATTGTGAGAAATGTGTGGATTCAGCTTTCGGTGTTTTTATATTTTTGGTTTGGTCTTAATTGTGCTCAATGGTTTATGATTTCTTTCGGCATGCTTTATGGGTTCGTTCGGTTCTTCGTGGCCCATAAAAGATGAAAGACAGGACGAAGGTAAAATAACTGGGCGTTTACTTGGAGCACCTGCAACACTGGTATAGCAAATCATTTTGAAATGAATCATATATTTAACGTGGCCTGCCAGACCGTGACACGAGTTTGACCAGAGCTTTGGTGGTGCCAGAAAGAGGCGTTCGCCAGCCGACAATAAAAACATAAATAAAATAAATCATTAAAAGCTCAAAAAAAAAAAAAAAAAAATTAAAATATCTTTTCAATTTTCCAGCCCAACTATTCTTGACTTGTTGAGTTAGGAAAAAAAAACCAATTTAATAGAAAATATTGTTTTAAATGTGCGGCAAGCTGAACTTGACCCAATGATATTTAGTCAAGACAAACTCTGTGAAGACAATCTGGTGGGCACATCCAACTAGCAGAACGACTCGTCGAAAGTTACCCCAAAGAGTCGCGGCGAACAGAGCTTGCCAAGTTGCCAGCTACTCGCTGACAAATGACTAAGGTCGTACGCTGGTTTTTCCGAGGGGCGGATTTTTAGTTTCTTTGTGGACGGGCGGTAAGAAGGTCGCTTGGTTCGGCTTCATCATCATGATCTTCATGATCGTAATGATCGTTTGTGAGTCTTTGGGCAACCACATATTCCACACAGCTGCGGACATTGTTCATTTGTTGCTGTTGTTGTTGTTGTCAACGTCAGCTAGCACTCTGCTAGCTTCAGCAGGTGTTCCACTAGACAAAAGATAAAGCGACAACAACAACAAATTTGAAGCTTTATAGATGCGCACGAATTCCGTTTTTAGTTGCAAACTTTTTTTTAAGTAAAAAAAAAATTTTTTTTTTAGGAGTCTGTTTGGCTGGTTTCGTCTGGTAGTTTTGTTGTAATAAAATTTTAATAAGATTTTTTTTTCGCATTATGCGCGCCAAAGAATTAAAATATAGACGCTTGCTATACAAGATGTATGTGTGCCAGTCAATAAAGTTTTTTTTTTTTTTTCAAAGCATCGTAAAAAATCGTGATGTGCAGCCTTAGATTTGAGACCAGCCCGACCGACCCGGACCGGATCGGATTGGAACGCTTCTCGAACCGATGCAAAATGCATTTAGCTTTGTTGTTGCTGTTGCGGCTGTTGATTTTAGTATTGTTTCATCAATAGATCTAGCTCCATTTTTGTATTGCCTGGCAACTCCAATTGCTGCCATTGATAATGCAGAATGGATAAATAGAAAAAACCTGGCAAGAAAAATGCGGACAAACGTTTTATTGTCTATAAACTGTTTTGTTTTTTTCTTATTATTTTTAATATGAAATGCAAATTGTTTTTAAACGTTTGCTAATGATTTTGACTTGATGTTGGCCAAGATGGCGTATATCGTTTTTTACTTTTTGGGTGTGGCATTTATTTTATTTATTTTTTTGCAATAACAAAAATTCATCATCTTGCACAGATGCCAGGCAAATTCAATAATATTATTTATGGATATTTTCAATTATTAAGCTTATGATTATTTTGTACTTAATTAATAAGTTAATAAGTGCCCTAAGTATTTTTCTTTTTTTATGTTTGAAGAGATCAACTTAGCCTAAAAAATATACATATATTTTAATTAGGATTTATTTTACTATATTTTTTTAGGTTGTCTAAGTTACGACAGTATTAAAGATGGTTTCCTATATATTGATACACTATGTCAAGATTAAGTTAGTTTGAAATCAATAAGACATTTCGAAGTCCTAAATAAACTTTAAAAATTTACTTCCGTTTACTATCGTTTCTTCGTTGTTTTCGTTTAAATAGAGTCGATATTAAAATTATTTAAAATATTTCGAAAATTTGAAATCACTCCGGATTTCTGCAAATCATCGCATGGTTTCTGTTCCAAATGATTAATAACCGAGTAAATAAAGTAAATGATGAAGGAGTCATTTCCGATTTATGTAGTTAATATTTATTTATAGGCCCTCATACTCTATGACTCAATTAGCTCGGCCACACACAATGCTGGCTTTGACCGGCATCCATATAGACTCCCTAACATCTGTTGTCTGCCCATCGCCATAAAGAAGTGTTTGACTTGCCGCCAACTCGACGTGCAGTTTGAAATGCAATTTATTATGGCAACTTTATTTTCAAGAGGTTATTGTAGGTGTGTCCCAAAAAACAAAAAGATCATTAAAATCAGTCAGCCACGAATTGAAAACAATCCGTCCAAAAAGGCAAACAGAAACCGAAAGAAATCTTTAAGCCAACGTGCGTGTGTCGTTTCTAAAAAATATATTAAATATTTTCAATAATATTCGAGAAATCTAGAAAAAATATGAATATGAAGACAAAGGGAATTACCAATTGTCCTGGCCTAAACAAGCAAAAATATTTTTCCTACACATTTTGCGCATTTAGAGCGCTCACGCATGTAATTAGGAGACTCTTTCACTCTCGCCAACCAGTAAGCCGGTATGTGAGTACTTAGATGAGTCTTCAGGATTTGAAAACCACACATCGGATCTGGCACGCACACATTGCCAAACACATATTGATAAGCCAGCCGGACACACTCAACTGCCCAACAAAAAGGCTTAAATATTTAAATACACATTATAGAGCCTGGGGCAGACCCGTATGCCTGCTGGCTTGGCTAAGTCCTGTCACATGTCAAACAAAATTTGTAACCACAATTTCGAAACTTCCTGTCTGCGATTAGGAAGTGACTGACTCGGCTCCTCTGTCTAATCTAGCCGAATAGACGGATAGACTAAAAACAAATTCAAGTCCGCCATTTGGAAATTCAAAAGTCCTAACATATGTTCTCACAGTTGTTTGGTCTTTTTTATCCTTCGCGGCAATTTCATGCTCACTCACACGGTTCGATTTCGGCCTGTCATCAGGAAAAACAAACATGTTGTTAAATAAAATAATTTGTATCGACTTCTTTAATTTAATAGTCGGTGTATTTTGTTCTGGCCTTATTGATGAAGTCATTAGGGTAGCCAAGAGAATGAGAGAGCTACCGAGTAAATACGCCCTTCTCAAATTAGGCTGTCAGCGTCGTTTTATATTAAGGACCACCTATACGAGTTATCCCTATTCTCCGTCTTCATATTATTTTAGTTGGTAGTCTATCAATGCTGTGGGTCCTAACAGATGCTAAGAGCCCTTTCCTATGCAACGAAGCCTATTTGTGCGGTCATTAAATATCACATTATGGCATCATTGAAATGTTTAATTGTCTATATTTGCAATCATTCGACATTCGAGACTATAAACTGGACAGTTTGATTAATAAACTGATTATTCATAAACCACAAGCAAAGAGGAGACTGAACAGCAGCATCACCAGCTTCTTTGTTAATGAGCTCAACTTTTTATACCCTTCAACTTGAAAATAGTAAGGGCATATGGAATAGTTAGGTGTCAAAAGCACCCTGACTAAGCAGCTGAAATAACCAAATTAGGAAAGTAAATTTTTATAATTAAAAACTAAGTCGTTTAACATTTTACATATTTAACATTATTGAAACTTAAAAAATCCGTTAATTAAGTCTTATTTTAGTCAAGGTGGTATAAAATAATAATAATATATCTCTATATAGTTGGGTAGAATTTTACATGGACAAACTTAATAGGATATCAGATAGTATTTTTCTTAAATTGTCACATCTTCCTTTTTGCTAAAGAAAGAGGGTATTGCAAAGTCGGTGAGAATCAATTTTAGAGCACTAGTCGCTTTGTCTTGTGGTTGATGAGTTAAGCTGACTTGTCTGATAATTTTTCGTATATACTTTTTAGTTTGAAGTTCGATAGGTTGAGGTCATGCTTTGGATTTATTTCTATAGCTCATATTTCATGCGGGTCCGGGTACTATGAAAATCATATATGACTTATTAGCAGGGCGGTAGCTCACACCTGCGTATTAATATTAGCTCAATTTCCGCATGCCAATGAATTAAATACCATCATCATTATCATCACGGTGTACACTCTCGTCTCTCAAGACCTGATCACTGATTGCCCCAGACATTGACCCAAATCATGCGAACGTTTGTATGGATGGTTCACTCAATCAGTTATAAGGCATGGTAATATGAAATATTTCAAATTCGGAGATTGTAGTATTTTCTCTTTTCAATATAATAAATCAAACAAAAACTAAAACTCTTGTACATGATGATGACTTGGCGTGGGAATTGAAAAAATAGAAGAAGAAGAAGAAGAAATAGTTTTAATACAGAAAACTGAACTGACCAGTAAAAAACAAAAGGCAGGTAATCAATTAAATTTTGTTATCATTGTGGTGCAATCAAATTGAAACAAAACTGATTGGGGCGCCAGTAAAATTATTGAAAGTTGAAACAATCACGAATTTCTTGTATTTTTAAATTTTTTCTCCGTATTTGGCATACATTTTTGGATGCTCTTTTCATTTTTGAAAGTAGATGAGGCGACAAAGATTATAGAATTGAAAATTGTAATAGCAAATCACTGACAGGCACAGAATCAAGGAGAAGATATTTTTTTTTCTGATTTCTTTTAATCTCTACAAAACTTGGCTCATCAATCATATTTACAAGCAATTTATCGTATATGCTGAATACAAAATAAACCTTTTAAGGGCTATAATACTTGATGTACACAAAACATATTTGATTTATCCATGAAATATATATATTGATCCCTTTTAATTTGGGCCTTTCAAATTGCCCGGATAAGAGAGTCTGCCAGTGTGTCTGTATACGTGTGTGTGTGTGGAAATTATATCATGTGTTAAAAGTTATGACGGATCATCAAAAGGTGTAAAGTTGGTGAGGGTAGCGTCGACTTTTTGCACAGCTTGAATTCTCTTCAATGCCAAGGATGAGTCCACTTTCTCTACCATTATTCATTTTGTTGACGAGCATTGAGGCAATGTTGAAATGATTTCCGCTTTTCAAGGTGCATCAGTGAGGAGCAAAAAAAAAAAAAAAAAACAACGCCCAATCAAAACCGACCCAAACAAAAGGATCATTCAAAAAAAAAACAAAGTTTTTTGATTCGATATTGACAGACGGCATACAAATTGCTTGATGATGCCTACAAAACCCAAAACTCACTTCAATTCAGCCAATTGTTGTTATAAATTAGCTCAAAAACTTGAGGGACACCGGGAGGCAAAGAAAGAGAGGCCATCAATCATTAAAAATAAATAATAAAATAAAGTCCAAGTTCAAAGAACGACAGCGTTTGTAATTTTAAGGCATTTCTCAGATACTTTTCCCCGCGTTTTGTCAGGTTCAGCTAAGCCTGAATTCTTAAAATACCTTTCAGATACTTTATCCCTGATAATTCAAGTTTTTTTTTTACTCTTGTTAAGACTTTCATTGTCAATTAGATCTGCTGATCTTCCAATTTTAAAGTATCTCTTAAACATTTTTGCTATATTTATCATATAACAAATGATTGCCTTTCAAGTTTCAAAAAAATTTTTTTCTTATAATTAAGTTACTATCAAATATTAAGCTTATTAAGCCAATATTTTGTGCTCTGCTGTACTTGCATGTACGCCTTCTATCGCGAAACTTAATTGACTCCACTGAAGAATATACGTATCATTATCATCGTTTGGCCATCTTTCCTGTCAAAGCTCAATATCTGTGACTATCAATTGTGTTCAGTACTTTTTTTTTTTGTACTTCTTTTTCTTCTTTTACAGTTGAGTTATCTTTTTAATTTCGCCTACCTCTAAGCTACATAATTTGGGTTCAGCCTGACCCAGGTCAAAGTTGAGAGTGCAGTGCTCATGTGTGTGTGTAGAGATTTGAGCTACGTCCAGCATGGCTAACCATGTGAGTGTGTCGCGTGTTTCATTAAGGCGACAAACAACAAACCTCACAGCCAAGACAGCCGGACGGTCGCAGAGTTAGACAGGCCGAGAGACCAAGATAGACCAATGGAACAAAGCAGCTTCTCAACTTTTTGGCCTCAGATTACTTCGATGATCAACGCCGTCGACATTGTCAGAGAAGGGTGGGGGAAGCTGACTGCCAAGCATATTGTGACCTCAAAAATTGCGAAAAAATAACGAACGTGCGGTAAAAGCGTCGCCAAAGCGAAAAAGAACAAAAACAACAGCGAAACTTGGCAGAAGCAGCCTCCCAGTTTCTGTTGTTGTTGTTGTATTTGTTATTGGTAGTTACATCGCGCATTGTAGATGCAACGTGCCACACCTGTTTCATGTTTTAAGGAGACAGAGGGAGAGACATTCAAGAACCCAAAGACCAAACCAAACCTCATCTCACACAGCCTTGTGAGAAAATCAATTTTTTTTTTCTCTCGTATGTGCACAACAATTTTCATCTTAGCTCTGCTGACCTTAGAATCCGGCTAGGTTGGCTTTGGTAACGCATTTCTTTTACTGGTGGCATTGGGCATTTTTGCCTGATAATGATGGACTGTATTAACCGTTAACCAAGTCTGGTAAGACAAGCCAACACAGCAACCCAGGCAATCAGTGGACACCTTTTTGTTTAGCATTTATTTGTTTACACGTTTTCAGCTTTGGGAAACTGCTAGAAGCTGCGCAAAAGTCTTAAAATTCAATTTAAAATCAATTTAGTTCACTCTGAAATGTTGTCTGGAGCTTTCACTCTTTTAACAAGTCAGCAAGTGCAAATTCAAGCCTCCCTACGCCAAACAATTTGAACTTGTCAAAGCTAATCAGTTTTCCTTTCATTTAAACGCCGCCAACGATGTCACCATCATCAGCCAACCTCATCAGCCGTCAGTAATGTCTGCTAATGTTGACAAGAGCCTGGCAGTGGTGGTGCTGGTGGTGCTGGTGGTGCTGGTGGCGCTGGTGGTGGTGGCAATTATCAGAATCTGCGCAAGTTTTCACACGCCGGCAATGGCTCTTTCGTCGCCAAAGTGTCACATAGCTGAATTGTCCAAGTGACAAACACATCAGCACTAATTACGGCTCATTATAGTGACCAAAGTGTAACATGTTGTCAGCCGAGGACACTGGCAACAAATGCAGCCAACAACATTTGCCGGCAACTATTACAAGCTGCAACAAGACCAAGACTCGTGTCGCACTCACACAGCCTGAAGTCTGCAGGCAGCCAACCAAACACCTGACAACTTCTGGCGAGTGCTTGGCTGCAAGTGTTTGCCGCCAAGCTTTTCTTAGTTAGTTTGTATTTTTTTTGTTTTTTTTTTCTGGCATTATTGTCGTTGTCAACAAACTGACCATTTTTGGCTATGACGTCGCCAGGTCTGAATTGAAAGTGCAATTGACTGTTTTAAAATTACTCAGCGCTGAACAGAAATTTAAAATAAACTCTGCCCTTTATCAAAAGTGTCTTCAAAAGTTTATTTTAGAAAATATAATATAATAACATGGATTGGATAATTATTTGATCTTATCAATTGTGAATTATTTCTAAATACAAATATATTTATAATAATTTATATAATATTCTTTCATATATGCAATGAATTTTGCTATATAAGAGTTGTCTTATTTTCGAATAAATTAGAATTATGATGTATGTCAGATGCATGAGTTTTCTCCACATTAGTCAGTACCACCTGCCAAATCGATAGAACTATGTCTGAGAAGTCTGTCAATTCTTATATAAACTAGCTCTTAAGTATTAAGATTATCTTTAAAGCTTATTTTGTTGGAGTTTCGTATAGTATAACAAGTAATTCTTACACAGACTCAAATCTATTCTAGGAATATCTTGAATACCTATAGATCACATTGATCATTGAAATTTGGTATGTGGAATATTTATTTCGTAAAAAATATATGTAGGTCCAATAATTTATTTAAAATTGTTTTATGGTTGAACTGAGATAGCATATCTTGTCAAAAGAAAACTCTGTAAAATTTTTCCTTTTTTTTTAAATTATTTTCCACAGTTATTGAGTTCCCCACTTTTCATAAGTAGTGTATCATGGAAACTCTTATATGAAATTGTATAAATTACGTTGTAGATTTCACACTACTTCAAACCAGCCAGATCACTTATATAAGTCAGCTTACTGGAAAGCTGACGAAAATTGTTACAAGAAAACCCTTAAAAAAAATGAGAAGAAATGTTGAAGTCGTTGAAAAGTCATCGCTGGTTCGAAGTTCGTGTCAACATCATCAATTTAATCAATATGCAATGCATTTTTTTTTTTGTTTATGCTGTTCCCTTTTAACGCTTTTGAGTTTGATCGTGTATCATCATGATACCCAAACTGAGCCTCATCTATGATCGTTCATTTTCATTGTGTGGAAGAAGGAGAAGTAAAAAAAAATGTATATATATATGGAAAATTACAATTATTAAGCATTTGGGTTGTTTGTTTATTGGTAGGTGTATTGCAGGTTTGTATACACTAAATGATACATCGATCGTTGAATAGAGCGATCGAGACATGATCGGTTGAATTGACCGGTCTCTCTCCATTTCTCTCTTTCGGTGAGTGAAAATCTCTGGTACAAGATGAATGAAAATTGCTGCCTAAATGGCCAAAAACTATGCGATCAGACATGATTGTCAGAGGTCAATGGTGATAACTTTCTTTGTACAAATTGTAGGGAAACTTTCTGGACAAGCGATCGGATCGATTCACTCGCCTTGCTCGCATTGGTGACAAGTTTAAGTGGCAAATATTGTAGTTCCCAAGGAATCTTGACCAACAACAAGTGACCTACCAAAAAGCAATTATGATCTTTGTCATTATCAATATATAAGACTCAAGAGCCTGAGCCACAGTCGACAGATACTCCGTCTCAAACTTCAAAAGATACAAAACTCTAGTTTGTGTGCTACAAAATAAGTGACGCCCTAAGGCGCTAAGCGTAAAGGTGCTTTAAAAAAGGCGACCCTGTTTAAGTTTATAAAAACTCATTATAATGTCTTATAAATGCACTTGTATCAAGTGGGATTTCTTGATTGCTGGATCTACGCTCCCCCTTCACTTCATCTTTACTCGATGCTCTTCATTGCCATGTTCTCTAGTGTCTTTGATTTCCACTGTTGCTGTTGTTGTTTCAGAGTTTCTGTTTTCTGGGTCCACTCAGCTCTGAGCTGGGCCAGCTTAGCTCTCATGTTCAGCATCGTCGACTTAGACACATAGTTCGCTCAAGATCATAACATGACCTTTTGACTGGCAGTGATTTCTACGCCCACGCGTATAAACCAGACCCAACAGCAACACAACAATAACAAAAGCAACAACAACAATGTGGCCAACTATTTTTTTGCTCTGGTCTTTTTGGCTGGTGGCTTTTGTGGTTTATGTATGTTTATGGAAAATGGGTTATGAGATATTTCTTCCTTTTATCTTTAACCATTTCTATTTGACCATGGGAAATAAATTTCTGAGCCAAGCTAGTCTCTTTTACTCCTCTTTGTGTTCATAATTTGCTCTGGCTTTGCTTGTGGAAAATGTTAATCGAGTTTGTTCTTAGATTGAACGCATTCTTTGCTTTCTGATAGCGAAGGACGTTTCGTTTACCAAAAAAAAAAAAAGCACCTACATAAATTTACTTTGATAGCATTTGGGGGTGGTCTTGATATTCTGACATTTCCTGGCCCTGCCTTTGAACTTGTTGCTACCCAGCGGTTTCGGTTTTTTATTTCAAAATCAATAAAACTCCCATAAAAATAAAAACTAAGCAAATTTAACTAACCAACTAAATGACTAAACAATTGCCATTGAAATTTATCGAGCCTTGTTTGCGGGCTCTATTAATAGGATTTTAATCTATGCAAATGTCTATTTATGTTTCCTTGGGCTTCGGTCACACGCCAGAGCTTTCGATATAAAAAAGCTCCTTTTAAGGGTTTGCGGAGAAGGGCGGCTAAGTTTTCTCCAATTCGTGATAGTTTCCAATTGCATTAACCCACTAGGCACGAGTGCAAGGACTCTTTACCTAATGTCTGTTTGCCACCCTCAAAAAAGTAATTGAGTAGCTTTCTGATACACTTTCTCGATTAAGAAGAGCATATTGATATCGTCCATAAGCTCGTTGTATGCATATAAAAGAAGAAAGAAGAAAGAAAGAAGAAATAGTATGTCTCCCAGGCTTGTAATAACCAGATAGAAATTCTTTCAAATAGTCTATATATTTATCGGAATTCTTCGTATGGGACCCTCATATGCATTTCAAGTATATGAGAACAGCTCGGATTGCTATCAATCGAATTTTAAACAACTTTTTTGTAATTGGGTTAGGGCTAATATATACATATGTCTACCCAGTCCGGATCACTCGACTTAATCGATTTAGTGATTCAACGGAATTTTAAAAGAGTATATGAACATTTGCTATTCTGAAAGTATTATATATTGTTTACCCGTCATTTAAATATTGAGTGTTGCCAGGACAACCTCAAAAAGGGCATTCCAATGCAAAACAAATCGAAATGTGCAGACTTTGAAGGAATTTCGTAGGCTGCCTTACATTCAGTTAGCCTTGGTGTGGTGTCTGTTGAAGTAAAAAAAGTGCTTGTGGCAGCCAAATAATTTAAAATTGTTTCAGTTCTATAGGGTAAATGAACCGGAAAATGTTTTAAAATGATTACGGGCCCTGAGGCTAGACAATCGCATAGTCTGCTGGACTTGAAGAAGCAGCAATGGGCCAGAGAAAGAGGTAAGTTTTGATAGAAATAAAAGTCATATGAAGTGTTGCTAATTTTTAATTTTATTGCCAGTAGAAGAGTTGGCTCGTATGGATGAAATGTATACGAGTGCCCAACTCCAGCAGCTACACCATCAGCACACTTCACACCACAAGATTGAGCGAACTTCTATACGAACTTATTACTCCAATTTGGACTTGAGTCAGACCTCGAACCAGACCTCTAGTCATTCGAGGAGCTATCCACATGCCCATAATCCGCCCTCACAAATGCTAGTGCGTCATCCGGCCATGGATTATAGGCAAATGCAAAGCCAAAGCAGCCAGGATTATGTTAATCAATTGGAGCGTTATATTGAAGATTTGGATGCTGATGCCGACTATGAAGATGATGAAGTGGCTTATAGGCGGCCCATGCGTCGGGGTAGCTATGCCCCGGGCATGACAAGACCTATACAGGTGCCTGCTAAATACATGGAATTGGTCCCATCGACTTTGCAAACAGCCAAGGGCCGCATGCAACACCCACAACAACAACAGCCTCAACATCGTCTAAGAAGTCCTAGTTTGCCAGCTATTAAGCACAGGGAGTATGCCTTGCGACAACAGCAGGAAAAAGTGTCCAATCAACTCGGTCAAAATAAGAAAAAAAATATTGATGGAAATGGTAATGTTAATGGCCCTGGGAATGGCCGAAAAGGAATAATGCCAACGGCCCAAACAAACGTTGATCCAGGCAACGTGGTTCATCGATTAAATAACAACAACAACAATGAACATCAAAATCAGGTTGTTGCCGGTTGCCAGGAAGAGGACACTTCGGGATATCTAAGCGACACACCCAAAAATACTCACACACCCGATATTTGGTACAACGACGCTGCCAGCCAAAATGAGAGCATGAGTGGTGTGGGCAGTGTGGCCAGTGCCAGTCTTATGGAGGATTGTGTTGGCGTGGGTAGACGTCTTAAGCGTTCGATGCAGCCAGCTGAACAGCAGCAGCAACAACAACACCAAGCACATTACCCACAACCAAAACCAGCCTATTTGCCCAAGGGTTGTCGTAGGGCCAATCAGCAGGTCTACGAGCCCATGACAGCGGATAGCTTTATGGGCACCGAGAGGTAAGAAAATGCTACCCAAAGGAGGCTCCCCCTCGTTGTCAAGGTTTCTTGAGGTGTAATTGTCATTCACCTTTTTATTCTTGCAGTTGTTGTTATATACCCGCACCGCCGAGCTCATCAAATTTAAGTCTGAGTCGCGATGTCTCCACCTCGAACACATATCAAGTGCAGACTACTTCGGAACATGAACAAGGTGACTTTTTTATGCATGAGGAACGCGAGCGTGAACGCGCTCGTTGGGCCAATTTTAATGGGCCACAGCAGCAGGCAGCGGATGGACCTACGACTCCTGGTTGGCTAAATCGTGGCATGCACGATTTTAAGGATAGCGAAGATGATGTGCAATCTTTGCAGTCCTCAGCAACCTATTTGCGAGGTCAGAATGCTCCGTTAGATCCGGTGACGCTGGCTGAGCGTATAGATAAGCGTCGTAAGGCCTCAGAATATCATAATGCTATCAAAAAGCAGCTGCAAGAAAGAGAACTCATCCGCAAGTGGGAAATCGAGCGGCATCGTCAAGAGGACCACCTGGAGGAAGAGCGTGTGCGACGTCAGAAGCATTTGGAGCAGGAACGCTTAGAATTCGAGCGTCGTCAGTTACTAGATCGGGAAGAGGCTCAAAAAAAGAAACAACAGGCCATGTTGGATGCCATAGCCAAGGCAGAGCTGGCCGCTAAAATTGAAAAGCAAAAGAAGAAAAAAATACGAATGGAAACTGGACAGAACTCAGAGGATATATCTGAGAGTAAGCCCGAATTGCTTCAGGTTTTGTCTGTCGAAGAAGAGGAAGAAGATCGGGGTAAAAATACTGCAGCCAACGACTCCAATACGCCCCGAGGACTACCTTCTACTCAAAGCCAGCCAATGTCGCTCACAGAGGAGAAGGTTCTTATTGGGACGCCTATTAATCTCAGACGTACCATAACTAAGCCCATCAAACAGCCTACCACTCAGCCTTCGCCTTCCGAGGTGAAAACGGAACCCCCATCAGCAAATACGAAGACCCAGTTTAGTAACTTCATGGAAGACAAAGAAAATGTGGCCTTGTTGATGCAGCCCGCAACTTTGATACCCCTGCCTGTAACCAGCGACATTTTTGGTCTACAGAATACTATAGGTAATCTGCAAATTGCCACTTACTTTGTTCAACAGTCCCACGTAAAGCCTACAACAGCGGCCTCCACAGTGGAAAATTCCTACTCCAAGGCCACCATGACACAGAGGACTGATACGTCGATCTACACCGAAGATGGATATCAGGCCGAGAAAGAGGAGGATGCTGTGGAAACCGCGAGATCAGGACGTACTGCTTTGGGAACAGCCACCAGTTGCTTTTCGCCAGATTCTCTGGAGGTCGGACTGAGATCAGCACCTCCCGTTATACCCGATCAGGATAAATTGGCTTTGATACCATTGAAAACGCCACTGCCCTTAGTAGATTCAGCCTCTAAGTCTCACAAGCCAGGGGGTGAATCATCTGGTACTGTCTGCTCTCAGGCCGATGTGGAGACCCAGACCGAACTGCCCCTGAACTGCGATCTCTGTCTATTCCATGATAACTTTTACAAAGTGCTACTAAAGCGCGAAGTCTCCACAACCACCACCACACAGACTTCAAAGACCCAAAGCCAGCTAGCCCAAGAGTCGACGGCTGCAGAAAAAGATCATGAGACCACCACAACGACTACCACAACCACCACCACCACATTCAAAGCAAAAACCAAGGACAAGGAGAAGGAGAAAGACAGAAAACGTCATAGCAAAGATAAGGATGGCAATAAAATGGACGACCGTCCCAAATGGGGTGTAAATCGACCAGTTGTTCAATACGTCAAGGCCAGTGATAGAGATCCTTTCTGCTTACGTAAGAAGAAGCATCATGCCTCGACTGCCAAGCCGCCACGTTCACAGTCCATGGATTCGCGGCTGGACAGCGTGGCCCTGCCCGCTGAAGATCATTTGATGGCTTCGGAAGACGCTGAAGAAGGCTTTTTACTCAAGGCCAGAAATGTCTGCACAGAAATTCTGCCTATCAAGACCGATGAAAAGGGCAGAATTTTCCTAAACTTTCGCGAAGCCAGTGCCATTATGAACGAGGATGAAATCAAGGATAAACTAAGACAGAAATATTTTAATTTTGGCCGTATCCTACCCAGGCGTAGTTGGGCCTCAGCCACCCAACATGGACTGCCTTATACGGCTACGGCGACGGCCCCTGCCACCACTGTGGGAGATCTGGCCGATGATTGAAAGAATTTAAAATCTGCAACATAATATGATTTGATCTATACTTAACCTCTAGAAAACCAAGACACCTGTATGAACAGCACTGTAAGCCATTAAAGCATTTTTGTATTGTGCACTTTTAACCCAAAGCGGAGAAAATAGTATTTCACATACCCTGTTCTGGGAAAGTTCACGAGGCATATTCAATCAAGGCAAAGACATGTTCTCGTCTTCTTCATTGGAAACTTGATATGAGGGTGATATTTATATAGAAAATTGGGATATATCTGGAATAAGAGAATACTATTTGATTCATCATTTAAAATTTGAAGAGGTATAAAAACTTTCTGGATCTATGTTGATGTCATTTAGAGACTTGCTATACGTAAGAAATTGAGAATAATTGTGTTTTAATGGGTATCAAGATAGGAGTTTCCTGCACCAAATGAAACAGTTCCTATCTCATATATGGTCCTACAGGGCATAAATCAGTCGGATTGGCTTCTGTTGGCTTTCCTTCACACTTGCTAGTTTGTCTCAAAATCGACTTGGCCGCGTCTATTAGCAACAATGTTGCCGGCAACAAATCAAAAAGCATAGTTCATACATACTGCCGATTGTTCATGGAAGCTAAAAAAGCTAAGGCTGGAGTATAGAATCTCTCAGGGACTCCTTCCACAATAAAAATGTGTTACACTTTCACAGAACTCAAAATGTCGTATTTCACGCATTTTTACGAGCGTTCGCGTAAATTTATGCGAAAAATCATAAATTATATTTCAAGAGAACTCTTCTCCGCTCATTTAGTGTTGGATAGGGGCGGATTTTGTTTTTTCTCTTGCCTTGCAGTTGTTGAAAATTTTTCTTAATTAACGCATTTTGTGCGTTGTGTAACTGTGAGATTTATTCTTATTTTGTTATAGAGTGGAGGAGAGCTTGTTAGCAACAAGACAAAAGAATGCTTGTCAGAATTAATTTAAATTTTGAGGAAAATTACTTTGGGCTTATGCAATTTGATGGGGCAGTGAGGGCCCAAAAAGCAAGTCAAGGCTAGGCTAAACAGTCGACATGAAGTCCCAACAACAAGTTCAATGCCTCAATATAATGTTGCTGATTTTGGTTATTGTTAGTTGACCTTAGCATTTTGGGCAAACAAAGCCAAAAGAGATAATGGCTAAAAAGTTCTCATTCGTGTTCTAGTTTCAAAGCTCGATGTTGTTGATGTAATTGTAATTGCATGTTGGCAATATTGGTGGCATGGCATGGTCGGGCCAGGCCGGGTCGGGCTTGATTTAGCTTAGCTTGGCTTGGCATGGCCTGGTGGGTGCAACATGATAATTCCGGGCCAGTCAATGTCACGTGTGGGTAAAAACTGCATTTGCCATTGTCTGAGACGCCGCCTTGAACGTATACAAATCAAAAATCAAAGCAGTTTAGCACAATGATTAATGGATGCCTATTAAAAATGCATAAGACGAACGCTATTTATTTATTTAGAGGAGACAATAATATCCAATCTACCTACATTTGTTTGCCCAACCCAATTGTATCAATTTTGTAACTCCCAGGATATATTTGAGCTACTTGAAAATTTCTTGACATTGAGAGAATAAACAAAAACATAATAAATGACAAGAGATATTCGAGCCGCTCCAGACAAAGGCAAAGAAGTCTGCCAGGACATTTGAAAGGGTTTTCTCTAAGAACCCAGCAGCTTGTTCACCAAACCGTTAAGTGGTTTTTCGTAAGCACTTTCAATGATTAATGATTATAACTTTTAAAATACTCGGGCCCAGTCAGTCTCACCTTTTGCCACGGTAGTTCTAGCTTGAAGTAGTTTCCCATTGTCCGTCGGCACATTTGCAACTGTTTTCTAATTGTTTTCATTTTTGGCAAGCAAAATTTTCAATCATTTGTTTTGACAGTTGCCGAGGTCTGACAGTTTTTGGTTAGACTTTTTTGCTCTTCATTTGTCATTGCACCGAAAAAAGGATTCACAAAACAGATGCCTCAAATT
This sequence comes from Scaptodrosophila latifasciaeformis, assembly GCA_037075145.1. Classification (NCBI taxonomy): domain Eukaryota; kingdom Metazoa; phylum Arthropoda; class Insecta; order Diptera; family Drosophilidae; genus Scaptodrosophila; species Scaptodrosophila latifasciaeformis. The sequence continues at coordinate 22,764 of JBAMCM010000866.1, read as the reverse complement.
TAAGCCAACTGCCACTGGAACTGGAAGTGTAACTGTAATGGACTTGAAGTTCTCTATTTTAAAATGCAGCAAGCATAGAAAATTTTATTTGATTTTCTCGTTTTTTTTTTTTTTTGATGGGCTCAGCCCACCTAGTGCAGTTCCCGAGCGGAAATCACATACGAGCAACATAAAACATAAAAAATGCATACACTGATCAATGAGTGTCCATAAATTTATAAAGACTTGGTCTTGACCAAACTTGGTTAGAAACGAAAATAAGAAAAATTCTTGTTTATGGGTAATTTATGAATGTCTTGCTTATCATGTGAGTTGAATAATTGAGCTGCTCAGTTATGTTTTATTGGAGTTGTCTTTCATATATGTAAGATCTTTTATTTTTATCAATCAAATTATAATTTTAGAGGTTCTGTTCAACCGAGGGGCACTTCAAATTGTAAGTACCGATTCGAATTAGTCATGAACATATTGAGGAAGTTTTTTTTCTTATAAAATTTTTGACCAAGGTCCCCTACCTTGCAATTGAATTTGACTTTCTGTTATATTCTGATCGATTATCCACCGGCTTTATAAGCTTCTTTGAGGAAGTATTTTTAAAGGAATCTTTTGTTTTTGTGCTTATTGAATGAAGTGCTTTCAATTTGATGAATTACATAATAATGCAATTTCATTTTTTTTTAATAATTAAATGAGTTAGTATCGGGCAAAGCAAAAACCCTCAAAAGTTCCCACTAAAAAACACAAAATTTCACTGAATCAAAATACTGATTAATATATTCACAGAAAATTCAATATTTTGACTAGGTCTCAACTCATTTGTGAGTTTTCTAGAGTTGTTCAAATATGAGACTATTAAAACTATTAATTTGAAATAAAAAAATAAAAATTTAATTTATAAGTATTTCTTTTTTTAACGATTTAATCGAGATCACAGAATAATAAGGTGTAAGCGAAGTACTTACCAGAAGCATCTGCCTAGTTTTTCATGGCCACACTTGATTAATTTCATAAAAGGATTAAAGTGTCAGTTTCTTTTTTTTTTTTTTTTTTGTCCCATAAACTTCCGTGAAAAAATGCACACATTTGGATGAAGTCATCAGCAGCAGGAAGACAATTGTCAAAAGGCAGCGCCGGCAGCGGCGTGTCCAAAATGCTGAACAGGAAATTGGCATTTATCACTATTTTTTTAAGTTGCCCAATTTTTTATTTGCGCACACGTCGTTCTCTTTTCTGTTATTGTCCTCATACGATATCCTGTTCCCATTTCAATTGCCGGGATTTTCATTTTGTTCTGTTGGGATTTCTCTAGAGAGGAATCATTATCATAATTAATGTGACTTAATCAAGAAAAATGTACGGCAACTTTTCTTCTAATCAAGTTATCAAGGCGGAAGGAAACTTGTCTGCTGAAGTAACCCTTTGCATATCTCAAGGAATGCGGTCAACCGCAGCCTGAGAAGAAGAAGAGAGGGTTGAAGGTCATTTAGAGAAGCTCACATCATTTTGAAAATTTGCATATGGCAATAAAATGTGTTATGTCTTTTTAGATTTATGTGGCATATAAAATGGTATTAAAAATTTTGTAGGGAAGAAATATCAACGGTAGCATTCTTATCATTTGGTTATATAAAATTTACCAATCTGCTGGTTGCTCATTATGCGAAGATTGTTCTTGATTTTGTTGTCTTGACATTCGCACGAAACTGTGATCTTTATCAGAGTGATCGAGACCGGGACAGTTCGGTGACTACCAGGAACTAGCCAAAAATACAAATCAACGAGTCCCCAGCTACTGATTTGTGTCTGTTGACACATTAATGTGTCCTGTCCTGGCCTGTCCTGCCAAACTGTGCGGTTCTGTGCGTGAGGTAGACGCTTGATTCTAATCAGCGTTACTAACAAGAATCGTGTCCTAGGAACAATGCACTGAATTAATTTCTACTCTCTCCCTCTCTGATCTGTGTAGAATTAATACGATTGTTATGGTTGCCATTGTTGGTGGTTAGTCTATGCGGGCTGAAGATTTTTCGGTAGACCGTTAAGTTCCGCACTTCCGATCGATGTGTGCGATAAGTCAGTTAAGGTGTGAAAAGATTTTGTTAAAAAAAATTCAATTTTTCCTGATTGAAATTGAATTGTTCGAGTGAGACTGTACTCAATCACATTCAGATTGTCTGGTATATTTAATTGGCGGGCGGGCAGCTGCTTTGGCTGGGCCAGTCAAACCGATCATAACAAGACGAGCAGAGAGCAGTTACCGAGAGTGAAAAAAAGAAGAATTCTTTCTATTCAGTTAGAACGGCAGCTTGCCAGCAATTTATCATTCCCATAAACAAGACTGTGAACTCAAAAAATAACAAAGCCAGAAAGGACCAGATTTGAGTTCTGGCTTTGTCTGCCAACTGCTGGGCTGCTTCTTCTGTTTCTTTTGTAAATGTTTTAGTTGCCTCACCTACTAAACGTTAAATTCTGAGTCATTTTTGGGTGTGCTTCATGTAGTCATATAAACATCAAAAATTTTTATTTAGATGAGAGCAGTTCTTTCAAAATTTTTTACTTCTTTTTCTTTACGCCAAAGCAATCAATTGTTGTTGTTGTTATTTTTATGTCATGTCCTGATTTCCAACTGTGCCAGACGGTCCAGCCAAGACCCCAAATAAATGTTATTTTTTCTCTCTTTTTAGAGGGTTCTAATAAAAAATGAATTAGTGCATAAGGATTTTTTTCCAGCTCGACAGTTTTCTTTTTCCATAAAATGATACAGATTCCTTTGAGACCTAATGATTTATTGTGGATTATAAATTTCTCAGCGAAGCGCCAGAAGGGTTTCAGAGATTTTATAGAGAGATAAATTTTTTTTTTAGATTTCTGAATATTTAATGAAAATGTTGGAAATTTTCCCATTTTTTAGTGAGGCAGTTTACTTCCTCATTTAGCACTTGGAGCCGGGATGGAGTCAGTTCTTTTTGGGCTGCTAGTTTAGTCTAAATAAAACATTATTAACATAGACTATTTGTTTTGGATTTGTTTCACTTTGTTTTTTCATTTTGCTGCGCTTTGTTTTTATGTGTCGAAAACCAAATTTTAATAATGTTAATTTGCCGAGTTTCATGGGATTTGAGATTTATGATCTTTTCTGTGTTTTGGCTGTATTGTAATTATGGGCCAAACATTTGAAAGAGTAGGTGTGGTTTTGCGTTGAAGCAAATAGGTGATAATTATTCGAATGTTTGTCTTAAAGTTCAAACCTTAACAACGGAAGGGCGCCAAAGGAATATAAATTGACCGGTAAAACGAATAAGAGGAAGAAATCTAAGAAAATTAGAACCCTGAGAAAACTAGCTCATCATCATTAGTTTGACAAAAATTTAGGTTAAGAATACTAAAAAAAAAAGAATTATTAAACAATATGCAAATTCACTTTCTGCTTCTTCAGAATTTACTTATACATATATTTTTTGTATTTCAATGAAAATGACTTAACACTAACCCAATGACCCAATAGACAAGTTCTTGCAGAAATTTTCCAAGACTTCTTGTTCATTCGTCAGTCATTCTGTTTGCTTAGATTTTTTTGTTTACATATTTTTTTTTTGGCGGTAATTATAACGCAAAATCAGCCAAGTCAAAGACAGACCATTGTCTTCTGGGGTCTAAGAGAGATATGCGTACTTAGATAAAATATAAATAATAAGGAAAAAAGTCTTACAATGGCAAAAGGTTTGAAACAAAACGTGCATTATAATTATTTTTCATAATAAACTTGACAGAATTATAGTTTTTAACAATTAAATATAAACAGACAAGACAACAACAGCAACAACACTTAGAAATCTAGCAAAACAATTATGTGAATAAGTTTAACGATGACAAAGAAGAGCTTCAGATGTAGGAGGTGAGTCGTTGAGACCTGCTAAGACTTGCTCATTGCAGCAGCAGCAATTGCTTAAAATGTGCAAACAACAACAATGGCAATATTAGAATTAATATGGCCAAGTTTGTTGCCGTAGTCATTTCAAGGCTAAAGTTGATCAAAATAAAAAAAAAAGAACATGTTCGTGCTGTTCGGCAGTCTGTCGATAATAATGACGATGATGAGTCGCCTCGACACATCATGGATTTGTGGATTTCACTGCCGCCCGTACATGTCTGTCCTCTCTGTCTTCATTTTCGGCCAGATCGTCCGGTTCCATAATTAATGACTAAAATATTGCCAGGCGTAGTCAGTCAAACTCGCGCGCTTCCATCTAACGACATGCGAAATACGAAATTTTCATATGTGATTGATAACCCCAAAAATAATGTAAAAAAAATATAAACCTGATTTTCACTTGACTGCTGCTGCCTAAAGGAGTGTCTAAAAAAAAATCAAAACAGCTTGTATCAATCAAAAGAAATGAGTACAGGTTGCAAAATATACAATAACTTTGGATTAGAAAAAAAAATTGTACCCCAGGGAAGTGTACAATTCTAGAGGAATCAAACATTGCCAAAGATAAAAGTCAGATTGGATAGGGTAATCGCAGAAAGACCAAGGAAAAGTGAAACTTGATATTGGCTGGGATTGATATATACTTTTGTTTTTTACTATGAGGATATTTTCAACATAGTCTGGGAATTTGAAAGATAAACCTTATACACCTAAGATTATTATATGAAATGAAATAATGATCACTCCTGGACTGATTGGACTGACTAGTTTATAAGAAAGCTAGGAAAGTCAGACTTGGAGTGAAATATTTTCTTAGATAAACTTGGCTTAGGATTCCGAAAAACTAAGTTGCACATAAAATATATATTATATTCAACCCTGTAAATCTCCCTTTTCACCTTTTCACTATCCCCAAAAAAGCCATGGGAATGTGCTTCATTTGTGTGGTCTTTTCTGTTGGGATACATTATAATTTTAATTAACAGCTTCACAGCACATTTCAACGGTGAAACTTTTCGTCATCTATTAACATAAGATGTAACTACAACAACAACAACAACTAAGCAACTTGTCTGGTTTGTAAGTCAAATCAATATATGAATATCATAAACGTAAAACTATCGAACCCACCGCCGACCAATAAATGCACAGTGAAAATTAACACGCTTTTCAGTTCACGCTCATTGTAAGTCTTTAAAATAGTTGTTGTTTTTGTTGTATTTTGTCAGAAGACCCACCGCCGAGCTTGTCACAGGGAAATATGCAAATGCCTCTCTCTTTTTCGATCTGAAAACAAACTGACCAATCTCATAAGGCTTATAAAAATGTTCAACATTTTTGTTTGTTAAATTCATGATTTTTACGGGTGTTAAGTTTATAAGGAAATGTTTAGTCGTTTCGAGTTGTTTTATTTTTGTGTGAAAATAATAATACTTTCTGACTCATTTCTTGTGATCTTTAACCACCCCAACCAATTCGATCGGATCCTCTCTGCTTTGTACAACATTTGTGTTTATTTGGTTTATTTATTTATAGCCTTGCGGTTTTTAGACAATATCTGGATCAGCCCCTTTTTCTCTGGTATAATTTTTGCCCAATTTTTATGTTCATTGTTCTGCGAAATTTGTCAAGTCAAAATATTTATTGAGTTCAACTGGTCAGCCCAACCCCTAACGAGGAACTCAAGACGTGTGCCAAAATGAAAAGAAGAGAGAAGAAAAAAATCTTTCTACCTTCTGCTCTGATAAATGATATAAGCATGAAATTTTGTCGCTTTTGGCTGATCTAGATAAATGCATTTGAATTTGTATTTTTTATTAAGAAATTTATTAACACTGAGCAAATTTTTATTTTTTTATTTTTTGGGTATGTTAAACTTTTTCATTGTCTGGCTGGTTAGCTGCTCGTTATAAATTATGCACTTAAGAGAGTCGAATTCTACTTGGAGTTGAGGGTGTTTTCATTATTCGAATGATATTGCCAGCTTTTTGTACTCTTTTTAAAGAAAACTGATTTTGCTTACTTCGTTCTAAGCTTTGCCAGGTATACACTTAAAAATAATACCTGTAATTAAATCCAAAGGCTTGGGAATATCGCAGACATTTATTGATAGATCCAGATCAACTATAATATTTGGTATGCTTAGATAGGGACCGAGTTTTGCCTGTGTGTTGAATTTCATACTGATCGAAATGCTAGGTCGTTTCTGTAGGAGCTCAGAACCGATATCAGGTTATGTTTTAGCGGGGCATATAGCTTTTGCTCTATACCGAACTACTATGTCTATCAAAAAGAAAAGAGTTTTTGATCTTCGCCAGATCGAATATAACTTTCCCACTCGTTTAGGTTTGCATTCTTTTTTGCCTTCTTCTATAGCCTGTTGATTTTGTCTGTCTGTTCTTCATTTTTCTTTGAGGCCTGGCCACATATTTGCGCTTTGTGGATGGTCTCTGGCCTCAACTCAACTCTCCATACGCAGGCCAGTCAGCATCATCGTCGTCGTCATCGTCTTGGTCTGTCGCCGTCGGCAGGTCACCCGCTGTGCCAGTGACACTGACACTTGAGTAGATGTTTTGCGGTTGATAAAATCAAGAGCAAACAAGGCACTGGAGTTGGCCCTGCCTTATGGTTTTGGGACTGGCATTGGCACTGGTACTGGCACTGGCACTGGCTTTGTTATTCTTGGTGTCGCAGCTGTAGGCCAAAAACTGTGAGGAGTTTGCTGAGGTCCTTTCGCCGCGTTTTTTTACTAATGGTGTGACAAATTTTAAACAAGTAATTTCTGTATGTTGTTTATGAGCATCGATCTACGTACGCTCAACGGGAGAGTTCATAATAAAATTTATGACCGTGGATGTTAAGCCCCACAGACGCCCAAATATGAGGGCGTTAATTTCAACTGAAATTTACTCTAGAAAACATCATTAATTTCATTTTGGTTTTGATTTTGATATTGAATTTTGATATGAAATAAATGTTTATCGCTAACTATTTAAAAATCTATAACAACTCATCAGGTTTATTATTATTTGTGCTCTGGAAAGACAAGAGCCTCCAGACTCATCATAATTCCATTTTTAGTCTTTTCTTTTATTTTTGGCACCACATGAGGTGACCAACCACACTGCTGACCATTCTTGGAGGCCCATCAAATTCTGTTGGCTTAGACATAAATGCCAACAACTTATAGCCTAGACAGAGATATTATTTTGCCAGCATGGCCGGCATGAATATGAACAGGTTGAAATGAAATTTAATTCCAAATTGTTTGTAAAACGGTTCAACACAAATTTCATCTATGACAACAAGCTCCTCATCATCATCATCATCAACATCGTCATCATCAGACTCACAGTATGCCACAGATCTAGAAGAGAGAGATGCCAATCAGTAACAGGAGTCGCGCTCATTACCTCCAAAGATGTCTCGTCTTTAATTTCGTCTTTGGTGCAAGTTGAATCTTAAGTCGCGACATTGACGACTTTGTTGATAATTTTGATTTTATTATGTTAATAAAATGTTATGGTTTAAAATGTTCAAGCAGCCTCAGTGCTCTCGACTCCACAAGTTCCACGGCTCATCAACTTGTATGGATTTTACGAAGTAGCTGCAACCTGGCCAACTTCCCGGCTAACTGACTGGCTGCCCGGCTAGCTGGCTGGCTGTGGTGCAGCTGGTGCCGTGGCCGCTTATGTCGTCTGTGCATCATAACTCATTAGTGACAATATCTTTTGACTCCAACTTCGGACGATTCTTTGTCTGTCCGTCTCCCAGCCAGTCAGTCTGTCTGTCTGTTTGTTTGTTTGTTTCTGTGTGGGTTTACTGATTTCGATAATTTTCATGTTCTCCCTCTCTTTCTTGCTCCCCGGGCTCACTGTTAATTGGATTAAATATCAAGCAACGTTCCAAAAACTAAGCATTTCGTTAATGTTGTTGTTGTTGCTTGTGCTTTTTGCAGTAGCCTTGTAGCTACAAACTGAAATCGGTTTAAAATGTGAAATCAAAATATGTCTAAATGTCTACTGCATATGGTCTTGAGAATCTTTGAATGCCCTGTTCTCCGTCGTTATCAACTTGCTGCTCTGCTGCTTCAGTTTTATTGGCTGTCGTTTGTGTTGCTGTTGTTGTTGTTCTTGTCCAATGGCGCTGTGTTTTGCCTGTCATGTTAATAAGGTTCCATAATATGCGTTTTAATTAGTCTGCTCGACTTGTGGGGGGTCTACGATCAGGAAAAAATGTCTACTTGATTAATACAACATTTGATTTGAAAAGTGGGAATCATATCTATGGGAAAAGATTGAAAAGACAACGAATTTTTAAGCATAAAAAGCAAATAGTGAATTTCTTAAGATTGAATTTATCCCTTAGATAGGAAAGTACAGACGAGTATTTGAATATCTAAACTATTTCGTTGCTGCCCCCTGTACCATAAAATTATCCCCATCATCTAATCATGTTAGCTGTTTTAAAAAAGCTTGATTTGATTTTGAGCTGCTTACCTTTTGCAAACAGAATTTGCTGCTTGCCACAGTTTAAGTCTCTCTGAATTTTTTTTTGAAAAAATACTTTAAACATAATGCAATTACTTAAAACTGTACCATGGTCTTTTGTGGCGCAGCCCAAGTTTAAACAAACACGCCCCCATTTTGCTTTATACAGCAAAAGGTCGGACCAGCCGACCGACAGACTCACAGAGACCGATCGAGTTGAGCTGAACGGACCTTGCTTTGGTTTACTTGCAGTTCGATTTCCTTTGGGCCACAACAACAAATCTCTCTCTTAATGTAGATCATCTGAGAAGACTTGCGCCACAACCGCCGCCACCGCCGTCGCCATTGCCGTTGCTGCCCCAACCGCTGGTCGCCGATCGTCGATCGATTGATGCACCAGCTGAAACGCCATGTGAAATTCATGAATTGCGGCAAAAAGGCCAAAATTAAGTGTATTTTGCTGTACAATAAAAGCAGCAACACAAACATCGGAGTACCAAGACAGGCAACTGAGTTCTCAAAAATTGAATGCTTTTGCTTGCACTCGAACCGAAATCAAAAAAATAAAAAAAAAACTACAACAAAAAGTGGGTGGAATAATGGGCGGCTATGCGAATTTACTCAGCGTATGATTATAGTCAAGATTACAAAGAGTGCGCAAAGCGCTTTACCGGGTTAAAACGCACACTCCACCGGGTCCCAGAAACGGGCCGCACAAAAGCCTTTTCCCTAAAAATACAGCTCGAACTGATCGTCTGTGGGTTCCACTGCTTGGCCTGGGTCGCCTCAATATTCATAGAGGTCGTGGTGTCGCCCGTTCGGCTACAGATCTGTGCCGTTGTCCCTCAGCTGCTCATATGCTAAGAGAAGTATAACATTGGCCCGATCGGTGGTAATTTTAAAAAGGTAGACATTTTGTTACTATTTAATCAAACAAATTTTCACTTGAATTGATCTACCTTCACGTAAAGCTAGAAGCCCAAAGAGGGTCTAGGAAATATCTTCGGTGCTATTAGCTGATCGATATAAGTTTTAAAGAAAATTAAAAATCGCGATACAACGATTATATATGAACAGCTAAAATCGGAAATATTTCTAGTAATTCATTTACATTTGACTTAAATCAACCCCTGAATTGAAAAATATTAAATAGTACATAAAATTCGACATACCTACGACAATTCCTGATCTGTTGTTTTATAATTGCTTTGTAACCTTTCCAAAAAAAAAAGAAAAAAAAAACAACAGGCACCCAGTCTCTCGACCAATATCAATTGGCTGGACTGGAAGACTGCTCATTCGCCTGACAAGAGAGTTCATGTGCCGCTCGTTCGGCTTTTTGGTTAGATACAAATTAATTGCTGCTTTACACGCGTTTGCCAACCAAAATCATTCATCTATCTTCAGGTCTCTCTCCCCGTAAAAAATACACATGCAAGTAGAAAAAACTAACACCGAAGGAAACTGCCAAGAAGTGCAATTGAGTTTTCTGATTCAAGCTGCCTGGAATTTTTGCTCAGTGTGCTTTACTATTACAATTTGGTTGAGAGCCTAGGCCAAGCCTAGGCAAGCCAACTGGACTGTCTGATCAAGACATTATCGATATGTTTTACGTAGTCTCGGACTGGCTGACTGGACTGGTTGGCGGCCTGGCGGCAAAGCTCTCCCAGGAGAGAAATCCAATTAGTTGCGCTTGTGGCGGCAACGCTTAGAGAAATGCAGCCACCACCACCATCACTAACACCACCACAACCTCTAGATCACTAACCACAACATGCAAAGGATGCCACGGCAAGCACCAAGCTGAGAGGAGGGAGACCAAGGAGTTTCGGTCTAGGGGGCTGGCTGGTTACTTAGCCGAAAAAGTTTAAAATTCAATTGTTGAGAGTCTGGACGGGCTGACCATCCAGCCAGCCAGCCAACCAGCTTAGAGTCCAGAGATTAAATCGCAGCGGCACAATGCCAGAGCGACTGGGAAAAGAGCAAAGAAAAAGACCGCAAGACTGTGGCGAACAAATTATAATTGCAAATTTGGCCAACTCAAGCACAGAAAATAGTGAGAGTGTGGCGCAAACCAGCACAACAGCTCGTATGTGATAAGAAAACTTCCAGCCAACTGATACGAAAGTCACCAGAAAGGGTCAGTGGTAGACGCCAATCCAATAGAATCCGTGCACAAAAAGGTAAAATATTTAAGTTGACTGGAGTAGTCGAGGGAGTGGAAACAGAATTGCACCTAATTGCCCAGGAGTTCAGGGAGTGACATTAAAGTTGCGTTTTGCATTAATTTTCTGCCATAATGACCTGAAAATAAACAAATCAACTGAAATATTACGAATAGTTTATGCGGGTCAAGTAAAACGTAATATCTTGGTTCATCTAAAATAAAATAAATAATATGCATTTTTTTGATTGAATTTTCTGCCACTATAAGACCACTCGTGTTACTATTTTTTTTTAATAAAATTTAATTATTTTACATATTTAAGGGATAGGGCTATTTCTTAGCTCAATTAAAAATAATTAAATAATATATTTATTTTAATTATATGAATTACACAATGAACTAATTAGCTTTTTAAATTTAAATAATGCAAAAAAAAAGCAATATATAAAATTAATTTTTGATTCATTTACATATTGAGTAAAATTTAAGATTGCTGAAAAATTTATAGAACTATGATGTGTGAGTAAATTTGATAAGTAAAAGATAATTGCAGGGAAAATTAAAAAAAAAATAGATTTTTATCTACTAAAATGTTAGGTTATTTATTTTATGCAATCATGATGGGGCTTTTTCCGGAATAATTACATTTTGAAATTTATTAGATCACAATAAAGAGATTTTATGTTCAGTTTTGCCACGCATAAACCAAAAAATTATCTCAATTGTGGTATCTTTTTGCGTACAAAACAACTCAGCGACATCTATCAAAGTCAAAATAGAGCGCAGAAATCTTTTCGGCCTTCTGTGTGCTTGTGCTTTGTTGTCCAAATGCAAATTGGACTTATCCAGCTCCGGCCCATAGCCACTCCCCTGCCATCCTTGTCTACTCGAGACGGCATCGTGTTGACTTAAGTGCCACACAATTTACTACACTTTTGGCATGACAAACGCATGGCGAAGCCTAGAGAAAACGCATCAAAGTAGCTGGAAAAAAAAGAAACCTATAGAAAATTTCCAGTTAACAAGAGCAGAAGAGCCCTGGGAAAGAGTCTCCTTTGACTGCTTGCTTGCCGCTCAAACTTGTAAAGAATTGCAGCAATTTTCTTCTTGTTAAGAAAACGTCACAAGCCAACCGCCCGCAATTGCCAATGTTATTGTTGTTGTTGTTGTTAAGTACAAGACACATTTCGATCACTGTCAAAGTTGTAGACTTTTGCCGCTTGCTAACTGAGATCTGTGGTCTGGTGGCTCTGGTTTTTGGTGGGCTTTGGTGGGTCGATCGGTCGGTTGGACGGTCAGGCGGTGTCAATATTTTGTGAATTTACGCAGGCCACGTTAGTTTGTTGCCACAACATGTGCACAGAATGCCTCCATCAGAGTCTCTCAGTCCGAGTCGAGTCCAGAGAGTTGACATTTGTTCTTTATGGGCAGCAGTCACTTTGGCCAGAGATGTGCTGCATTCGTTGCAGTTTGTTTTGCTACACGCTCGCTCTCCTAATTTGCATATAATAAGCCGCATCAATAGCCAAACACGTTTCCCCATCGACAGCACCCCCCAACCCCGTCAAAACGAAAATCCCAGTCCGAGATTTTACCAAGATTCCTTATGCACACTCCCACCAGACCTGAGTGCCTCCCTGCCTCCCTGCCTCGCTGGTTGGTTGGGCCCTGTCACTTGTCAATCCACGCCAGGCAGACTTAAGTTTTCTGCGATATGTCTCATTTTCATTTGATTTGGCTGGCAGTTTTGCCCATCTGTGCCGCCAAAATAAAAAAACGGAAAATTTTCGCATAAAGTCGCCGACAATTTTCAGTTTTGGGCTGGCATAATGGATCGTTTTTGTGTCCAATGCGACCAACCAAATCAGCCAGCCAAATCAACCGCATGCTGACCCAATTCATAATCATGTTCATGTGGCTTAAACGCCGCCGATTCGCTGAACTTTCAACCTGCTCTCGGCATTCACATAATGCAGATAATCATGTTAATAACAATAGTAATGATGATTAGGCCAAAGTCAGGCAAAAGCTCTCAACTTCAAACTGATGAGAAGGCTGAAACCGAGTCTGAGGTTGATGTTTTTCTTTATTTTTTTTATAGCCTTTCACCACCGACTGATCCAAAACAGCACCTGAACCTGTCTTTGTCTGCATATGTCGTCAGTCCTTAACATCATCGTCGTCATCATCATCATCATTGTGTTTCTGGCTGATTTCGAAGAGTAAACATAATTTCCACAATCGACCAGAATCTTTTACTCTTTTCACAAAGAGTCTTTTAAATTTGAAACACGATTTGTTTCCAAAAAAAGCTTGAAAGTTGACTCGAATAATGATGTCAATTTGATTTGATTAGCTCAACATTTACATTTTCATGGAAACTAGTGCCATTAAAATTTGTTCCTCCCAAAGTTAAGTGTCTTCACATTTACAAATTAGATTTATTCAATTAATTATTTACTAGCTAAAAGATTTTATTCGCAATAAAACTGCAGGGGAAAAAAACAACATAAATGTAGGAATTATTTCGATTTCCTGGAATATTTCTTTTCCTAAGCAAAGTGATTTACGTTCATTTTATTTTGAGACATAATCCATAAATAGTAGTTTAAATGTTATGGGCTTGCTGACTAATCGTTTCGGGGGAATATTCAAATGAAATTTTAATTATCTCATTAAATAAAAGTATGTATACAAAAAACAAATAATTAATCAAATCATTTTAAAGTATTTTTTTAGGGTTCACAAATTGAGAGTACATAAAAAACAGAGAATTTTTCTTAAAAAAAAAAAATGATAAAGAATTATTCATCGAGCTGGAACTTTAGAGAATTATGACTGAGATGTGAAATATTTCAAATTAAAGCATATTATTGCAAACTTTCATTTGGAAAGAGCATCAGAATTTTGCTTATCCAAAAAGTTACAATTTTATTTTCTTATTGGTTTAGTTTTTTTTGGCAGGCGCTTTCACATGACTCATAACAAGCCGAGAGCATTTTGTAAGCCAGTCTTAAAATGCAAACCAAAAAATAAAATAAGCCGGGGCCGTCTCCCCAAGTGAGCAGCATCAGCTTGGTGAAAAATATCGAAATCGCGTCCATCCCGCAACTTTTTTTTTTGTTTTTTGGGCCGCACACCAAAAATTCTGAATAATTCGTGATCTACAGGCGCAAAAAGAGGGTCACGTTATTTTGGAAGAAGTTGTTTTTGTTGAAGCTTCTGCTGATGTTCCTGCTTCTGCTTCTGCTGCTCTGGCCACATGCCTACACGTTGCCCGGTGCCTCAGCCGATTTACCTACACGTATGGAATAGTTGGCTTGGCTCTCTCTTTCTCTGGGTCTGTCCATTTTGTCTCAACCGCACGCTGAACTGCAACACGATTTCAAAATATTTCGCATAAATAAGTTAGTGTAACACACGGCGGCGCTCTCATGCCCGGCCCAATGGCAATGCCAAGGTCCCCGTACCCTGCCGCAGCTCCAGCCCACTCCTTTTATGTATTTCCAGCCAATATATCGAGCAGTAAGCGTTGATCACACGTTCACATTATTTGATGATCGCACGATATGAACAGGTCAAGACGAAAAGTAAGAAACACAAAAACAAAAACAACATCAACAAAAGTCCACTCGAGCGGGGAGTCCGGGAGGTCGGTATATACACCATAATAATTTCCATACACCCCGCCGTCCTAATCGTGATAATCCATTATTAATGCCAATCAGTAACAACGCCAAAGTGATCGCTTCCTGGCTCGCAACTCTCAAGCAGTAGCAGTGGCAACATCACCAGCTTCCCATAGATTATGATCACATGGCGCTTACTTAGACCAAATCAATGTGGCTATTTCTCTCCCCCAGGCTCCCCCTCTCCACTCACCCTCTCTCTCTCTGTCTCTCTCTCTCACTCTATCACTCTCCTTTTTGCTCCTTTAAGCCAAGTTGGCCCCCGCATTGACATGACCAATTCGTAAGTTTGTCGCCTGTTGGAAATTTGCATGCCCAGCCAACCTCTTTCAGCTTCTCCAGATTAGCCACAGTTGCCTTGGATTTTTATGATATTTTTCCAGCGAAAAAGTATGCAAATTTTATAAGAGTATATTTGAAATAGATAACATGGGCCTATCCGATACTCCAAGAAACTAGACAAATAAAATTTACCATGAACAAATTTTAATAGAAGAAAAAATTTCTTCAACTACTTTGATAAATTTTATTGAGCTTTAACTATTTAAACAGTTATAATATTCCCAATATATTAATAATAATACTTTGATATATCTGTTTTTAGATATCAGAAATTTTGAACATATCTTTTTCAAGAATATTTTTCACTTTTCAAACAAAAGAAAATTTCTAAAATAGACATCAATATTTTCATAATATTTAATATTTTTAATATTTAGATCCTTATAAATAGGCTCATGGAGCTCTCAAGGTATTTGAAAATTATAATAAAATCTTAAAAGCTGTTCTTAAAACTTTCAGCTTATCAACAACTTTTATAATCCCGAATGCTCTGTAAAATTCCTTGAAATTATTATCTTGTTCGATTGAGAATCCAATTTCTGCAATTTCACTCTTTAAATGGTATGCCAAATTCGTCTTACGAAATAAGAGAATTTGCCTTGGTCGGTTTGACTACCCGGTGGTCCATTGCGGTTGTCATTATGCCGCCATGGTTGTTGCCAAAACGTTGCCACCGTTTTATGCCACAATCTAAGGACCTCCCACATGCCGTGGCAACTTTGGTTGTCATGATTGTTTTGCGGTTTTGTTTGGTGGCTACCAACTCAACTACCAAGTTATTGCTACCGTTTTGGCTTCGGTCTGTAAATCATACATAGGCTGTTGAATTTGTCGAAAAGGGGACGACCAATGCCGACCTTACTCTTTTGACTCTTTGATGTTGCTGTTGTTGTTTTTGTAAATGTTCTCTCTTTTTTGGTCTCATAATTGTACGAAATTTAGTTCGCATGCCCTTTCCATGGTCACCACCGCCACCACCACCACCACACCGCCACCATTGGCAGGCTTACCTTAACGGGCAAACAATAAATGTCCCTGCTGTCCATGGCCTGTTTTGTTTGTATTGCTATGCAAATGCGCCGAGCAAAGAGACCAAACGTGGCCCAAAAAAAAAAAATTTACTCTGAGTGAGGAAACTTTCGCAAATGAAAACTTCAATTTTTTTTTTTATTGAGCTAGCTGTTTTTTTTTTTTTGTGCATGGCTCATAATTACAAGGCTAGAGTTTGGGGTAAATGCTGTTGTTTTTGTTGTTGTTTTTATTAAGGAAGCAGCCACCACCACCGTCGCCAACAATAACAACAACATCCACATCCATTGCACTCAATATTCAATTTTGCATTTTACAACAAATGCGTGCCTTACCATATTTAGTTGGCGTGCAAAAATAAGCCAAGTCTCCCAAGTCGTTGAGTCAACAAGTCAACGACTTTGCTACTACAACAAAATGTATATATATATATATATAATTTTTTTCTGTTACCAAATGGCCGCATTGTGCTTATCATTTACATAGCTTAGCATTTTGATGACCCAGCCATTTGCCTTCTTACCTGTCTGTCTTGTGGGTTGGTCTGGCCTGGCCCGGCCTGGCCTGGTAGCAGCAAAAAAATTAATTTCAAATTAAATTTATGGCGCCGTCAGGAATGGAAAGCTTCGTCGCCTGTGCAACACTTTGTGGCATATGAACCTATCTGCCGAGAGGGAATGCTGCCGCCGTTTTGCTGCTGCCGCTGCCGCTGTCGCTGAAGCTGAAGCTGCTGTGTTGATGCCACCGAATGATTTATAACTGTTTGCTGTTACCCTCTCGTAAAAGTTCACCACAACCATTGGCACGCATTGTGGCCACTCATGTTGTCGGCAATAAATGTCCAAATGAGTTTTCGAGGCAAACACATCAACTCCAGCGACAGTCAAGAACGTCACACTGACGACAACAACTACAACAACAAATACAACAATAACAGTTTTGCCAATGTTGTCGGTGTTGCAAACTGTGGTCACTTTGTTGTTGTTTGTGTTGCTCTTAATCATTTTGAAATTGCTTTATTAATAGAACAATTGGCTCTGGTGGCAGAATTATAAGACAAAAGACAAAGCCAAGCTGTCCTCAAGACAGCCGAATCAGACAGAAAGGCAGGCACTTTTCAAGGGCAAAAGCTTGTGCAAACTCAAATTATTCAAGTTTCCCACGGCCAGACAGTTCACTTCAAGAAACAGTAGGCTTAGCCAAAATGATTTTAGTAGCTGTAAAAAAGTTTACAAAGCCAGCTTAAGAAAGTTTTAAGACTTGCAAAATTTTAATAAATTTTATAAATTAATTTTGTTCTTTGATAAAATATTAAACTAGTTTTTAAAAATAAAGGAATTTTTAGTTTTTATTTTTACAAACTGTACATCAAGGTAAAGGGTATATTAAGTATGTAATGTATGTAACATGTAAAAGAGACGTTGGAGACCCCCCAAAGTTACCCACAATATGATCAGGGCGACTTGAGATCCGAATGTCCGTCCGTATGAAACCCTAGATCTTAGATACTATAAGAGCTAGGATAACCAAACCGGGGATTCCTTATGTCTTTACCTTTCATTCTACCCCGTCACTTTTTCAAAGCCTTCTCATTTTTTTAGCTTAAGGATTTTGATATTAGCTGCTTTAGAAAAATTGTTAGGAATCGGACCATATTTTCATGAGATATACAAAAATCAAAATTTCAGAGTCAAGGTTTTAATTCCGCTTGCCTAAGTGGCAGTCCGATAGATGGCGTGCGTCCTTTGTCTTGAACAATGTGTTCTTGATTTCAAAGGAATATTAAGACCAGAGGCTAAATGTGAATGTAGCCAACCAGGGTTCCTTCCAGAACAGCGTTACCACTTTCCTTTTTCGAATCCGTCTACTAGGTGCAAGGTATCCCGAATCCGGAAACGCCCGAGTCAACGTTCGCCTCTTTCTTTCATTGTAATGTCGATTATATATTTTCAAAACTTTTTCATGACCAAAAGTATTTGACTATTATTAAATATATTGACTATTATATAATATATTAAATAAAAAATTACGTTTTAAAATGTTTCTTAGATCTAGCAGTATTGTAGTACTCAGAGATAAGATGTCATCTCTTCTTTTATACCTGAGTTAATCTTATATTATATTATTTTATATGAAAAGCTTATTATATAAGACCCTTGATTACGAATATTTTTTAACTGTTTAAAGTCTTTAAGATTTTTTTTTATCATTTAAGGGAATATTTTTCGAAAATCGTCTTAGAGTATATAATTTGAAGACAATTCCTCGGTGTCGTCACATCTAAACGATGATCACAATTTTCTCAAATTTTTCAAAAGTATTATTTTCTGCCGTATATCACTTTGCAGGCTAAAAGTTTGTCGAAGTTTTAGGATACCATTCTTACATTTTATATTTCTTTTTTCCCCGTCTGAGCTTGCCAACTCAGCATGACACTTCGGCTTGAAGCTTTAAGTGAATAATTGCCATGGAGAAAAACACACAAAAAAAAAAAAAAGTAAAGCCAAGATATGTACAAATGATGCCAGGCCATGATGATGGTGAGTGCATCTGGGCCAGAAACGCAGCCAAGCCAAGTCAGCTCAGCTCAGCTCAACTCAGCACCGCGACATGATTTCAAGTAATTTCTTTGAAGCTCCCCGTGCCACCCTGTTGCACGATTAACACTCCCAACAGTTTCGAACTAGAAAAAGTCGACGACGCATTGTCGCCGTTTTGTTGGTGGTCATTTGCCTGAGGTGCCGTTGCCAGAGCCGTTGCCATTGTTGCCATTTGTCCAGCTTGGTCTGCTTAAGTGATTCCATCGCAACTTCTCCTGTGACTTTATTAATATGTATGTATCTCCGGACAGGGACAAGCCGTGGCAGTCGGCAGAAGTGCAAACTGTTTAATTGCGGAATAATTGTTTTGCACACATAACCTCGCACCGTTCAAATGGCCACAGAGTATGGCCATAAAAAGCATATTAAGTGCGAATTAATGACTGCAAAAGGTTAACTTGCTTGGTCAGTCCCTGGTTTGGCAAAAAGCGGAGCAATCACTGAAAGACAGAAAGAAAAGAGGAGCTTGCCACAGATTTGCTGTCTTCCCTGATGGACCCCAAAGCGATTACGCGCATAAGTACAGTCATTTAATTAGTCTTTATAGTTAATGTATTTGGATTACAATTTATTAGCACTTATGTCGAGCTTCTGCCATAAAAAATAATATTTCTTCAAAGCAGCCAAACTACTTTTACAGACCATTCAAATCGTTCAGCGGATTAAAAGTGAACTATTTCTTGAGGCTCTTCTAATCTATATTAACTTGTAAGTGGCTCCGCAGATCTTTCTTGCTGACCGTTATAAAGAAAGAAAATATATATGTATATATGCATATACATATATACTTTTGCTTATCTAACTAAATTTGTAAATATTTTGGGGAAAACCTTTGACAATTTCTTGTTGTTTTTTTTTTCAGGCAAGATCAGTTGAACCGATCTCGAGCAGGTTTGTGCATAAATTTATTAACATACAAGAATAGTCTCGTTTTAAACGAAATCAATTCAAATCGTGGCATTATTGACTCGTAACAGCTTTTTTTCTCTTTTTGTTTTTGTTTTGTGTTTTCTTTTATTGAATCGATTCAAACGCGAGCTTGTTATTTTTTCTATAACAAATTCTTGCATTAATTTCAAATCAATTTTCTTCACAGCTTAAAAGACCTTTATCTTTCACCAAATGGTGGCACCCAGCAGACAAAAAATAAAATACAGAGAAGAAAGAATACAGTCTGAGTAAACGAAAAAGCATTCAAAGCATTCAAATTCGTATAGAAGAAATTTCGTCGAGAAAAGCAAAACAAAAGAACTTCATTGTTTCATCGTGGCTGTAAAAGAGATTTATGCGTCCAAGTGAAATCATTTATCATGCTTAATTAAAATTGAAATGTTTAGCTGGCTAACTTCTTCTCCACACACACAGGCACACACGCTCTCTCTTTCTCTTTCACTGCTCCAAGGGATATAGATTTTGGTAGTCTGAAAATCTCTTTTCTATTTCTTCTTTTCTTTTTGAAAGCATTATTAGTTGACACATTGTTACACAAAATGCATTTAACCGGTTTGTTTCGGAGCTTCTCTGAATAGACTCCTTTTCGGGTTTGGAGCATCTCGATCTATCTCATTCTCTTTGTCACTGTCTCTGTCTGCCTTATTTGGCGGTGCGTTTTCAATACAAAGCGGTCGTTTATCTTTTAATTGTAACAGTCTATGGAATAAATTAACGCTTAGCCTGTCATAAATCGTTCTCAGTCTGTGTGTGCGGATTAGCATTACAAAAAGGAACGTAAAACTAAAATCATACCGACTCGATGAGACCGCTTAAATCATTCAATTTTGATGACCTTAAATTCGTTCCAAACTATGAAGAATCTCACATTCTTTTTCAAGTTCTAAGGAAAACTATTTTCCTCTACTTATGCGCTCAAGATACAAATTAAATGATCTTGTGCATCATAGCAGATTTTTGTGACTTCCCAACGAATTTTGAAATCTGAAATATTTCAAATGTTTCCTAAGAATTGCTTCAAATAAATTCTGAATATTATCAGTAGAAGTCACATTTTTTCTTTAAAACAATTCTTCGTGAGGTTCATAGTAAGAAAACGGAGATATCAATAATTAATAGCGGTTGGAAGATATGTTTAGTATTAATTATTATTTTAACTGTTTTTTTACTTGAAGTATTGAAAAGATTGACGGAGCCAGCAAAACTAGATTTGATTTCGTAATATATTATTTTATGGATTATCACAAACGTAAAAAGAAACTGGAAATTATTTTGCAAATTCAATTCGAGTCATCTAAGTAAATCAAAAGTCATTTGATTAAATAATTTCATACTAATGGACAAAGTAGATCACTCAAAGTAATTCATAGGAATTTTGTTAATCACGCCTTGACAATGAAATCAACTCAATTTATTGGAAAAATAAAAAAACAGCAACAAATTTTTACGACGTTTGGTTCGCTTCTCTGTGGATATGAGTGTGGATGGAATAGAACTTATGAAATAGAATGTTGGAATATTTTAACGATTGCCACAATCTATCAGTAGTTAACATTGTTGTTGTTGTTGTTGTTGTTGTTGTGGCTGGAGGTGGTAGTTGTTGTATAAGGTGTGGTGTTTAGGCTACAGTTATTACAGGCATTTGTTGTTATTGTTGTTGTTGTTATTTAGTTACCCACAATTGCCAACGTCCGTCGTTATATTCTCAAGTTAAAGTTCAATGATGTCATTACGACTAATTCACACCTAACTTTGAATTCCGAGTATATGGCAAATATTGAGAGAAAAAAAAATCACATCAAATCTTAATTTATTTAAACATATGAGTTGTGTGTGTGTGTGTGCCAAAAGATCTAAATCTAAATATGATTATTAGCATTTAATATATTTTTTTTCCAATTTTTTTCTACTTTTGGTTAAGATTAATAACTTTATTTAACTAGCTGCCGGCCAGGAGATTTCAACCACCCGTTGAGTTTTGTTTAGTTGGTTTGTCAAGATTTTTTGGTATTTGTTAATTGGTTGCATTTGTTTTTTTTTTCTTTTTCAATTTTTTTTTTTTTGACAATTTGCCGCAATAAATAATATATGAGTTCGCAGCAAGTTTGTTGCCTAAGTCTTTTGTTATTCTCTCGTTACTGTTGAAAAATTCATTAGCTGAAGCTTTGTTGATAGTTTAAATGTCAATGGATTCTAAGAAAAAACCGCTAATCAAGTGAAAACTGTGTTTTCGTCAGGCCTACATTGCATTTCTTCTTTTTCTTCTTCTTCTTCCATACTCATTCTCAATCCTCCAACTTAATTCATTTCCATATACAAATCAGTGCAAAGCTGCCGCTCCCTTGTCGAGTTATTGTCTAATTTTTGGTTGCCTTTGTATTCTTATTGTCATTGAAAATTAACACCTGACTTTCAAAACAATTTGAAATCCAGCAAACCTCTCACCTTTGTCTCTTGTCCGCTCGCCCTCTTTCTAGCCCCATACAAAAGAAATAGACTTAGTTAATTTAAATCAATGCGCAATCACTTAGCCCAATGTTGTGGCTTCAACTCGTGCGTTGCTGAAACAAATGCCACACACAAAAACACACACACACACACACACCCCCCTCTTCGCACCGCCCAGCCTTTGATAGCTTTAGAAGATTTACCCTCGGCTGGGCTTGTTTGTCGGGCTCCAAAAAGTGTTAAGTATGTCTTTTATGTTTCTTTTTTAGACTCTTTTCGAAGAAAAAGGAGTCTATTCACTTTGCTCTGATGTTTGTAACGCACAGAACCAAACATCGTAGACCCACAAAAGTTACATCTAGAATACTTAGAATCACTAGAGGAGTCGATATAGCCATGTCCGTCTGTCCGTCTGTCCGTCTGTCCGTCTGTCCGTCTGTCCGTCTGTACATATCAGATTTACTCCGTCAGTTTAAAAGCTATTTTGCTGAAACTTGGTATATAGCCTTCTTTTTTACCTAGGTAGTACACTAGTTTGAATCGGTCGGATCGGACCACTATATCATATAGCTGTCATACGAACCTAAATCGGTTTAGGCAATAACTTCCACATTTATTATCCGATTCTTTTCAAATTTGGCATGCGTGTTTTTTATATAACGATAGATAATTGTGCCAAATTTCGCCTGGATCGGATCACTATATCATATAGCTGTCATACGAACCTAAATCGGTTTAGCGAATAACTCACACATTTATTATCCGATCCTGTTGAAATTTAATATGCATATGTTTTTTATAGCAATTAATATATGTACCAAATTTTGTAAGGATCGGACGACTATATCATATAGCTGCCATACGAACCTAAATCGGTTTTAAGAGAAACTCGCACAAAACTCGCACATTTATTGACTGATCTCTTCAAAACTCAGCAAACACGTTTTTTACATAATTATACGCGTTTGTGCTGAATTTTATTAAAATCGGACTACTATATCATATAGCTGTCATACAAATCGAAATTGGCCCTATTAACTGACCAACCCCGTTCATGTGATTTACGGCAGAAACAACTTCGAAAAGAGTCTGTAATCTTCGGCACCCCGAAGATAAC
>JBAMCM010000865.1:0-26622 GCA_037075145.1 Scaptodrosophila latifasciaeformis | reverse complement strand
TGGCAGATTGCAGGTTACGCAAGGGGAATTAACATCTTGACCATCAAAATTTGTTTTTTGTATATCTCGAGTAAATATGGTCCAATTTTAGTCATGTTTGAATCAATCGAAAGATTTTTAGATTCCTAACAACTTTTCAGAAGCAACTAATACTTAAATCCGAAAGGTTTAGAAATTATGTTGCTTTGAAAAAATGAGGTGGTGGAAGGGGGGGCGGGGGGAGAAAAAAAATAAACTTGACCAGCGTACACACATAAGGAGTCCGAATCCCAAGTTTGGTTATCCTAGCTCTTATAGTCTCTAAGATCTAGGCGTTCACACGGACGGACGGACAGACGGTCAGACGGACGGACGAACAGACGGACGGTCGGACGGACGGACATGGCTATATCAATTTCTCTAATCACCCTGATCCTATTGTGGGTAACTTTGGGGGGTCTACGACCCTTAAGGTACAGAATATAAAAAGTCTTGGGTTTGGGACTTGATTGTGATTTGCACATTTGCACAAAATTAGTATACCCTTGTACCTTTTTAGGTACAGGGTATAATAATTTGAAACAAAAAAAAAAAAAAATGAAGAAGAAGAAGAAATGAAAGATTGAAAATAGCGGCCTGCTGAGTGGCAATGAGTTTTGGTTGGTTCTGAAATTGAAATTTGCCTTTAAATGGGGAATTTTTGCAAATCTTTTGAGCCAGCCAAAAAGATTCGAGAGTTTAGTAATAAGAACAAAAAGATTATAATAAGAAAATATAAGAAGACAATAAGAAAACATATTCAACTCATAAATAAGCAAATATGAGACTTTTAATAGCGCCATCTAGCGGCGGGGTATCCAGACAACTTAAGAAGGGTTTTGCAAAAATTTCAGCAAAAAAAAAAGTCATAATTGAGTGGGAAAAAATATTCTAAAAAAAAAAATATATATATATTACAAAAAAATAAATTTTTTTTTTTTTTTTTTTTTTTTTTTTTGAACTAAGAATCGACCCTCAAGGTGGGTCATAACATAGTTTATAAAATACATAGAAATTTTCGCCACATCCCGCTCTGGGGGTTTACAATTAGAAGGTGTGCTCCTTCATCTAGAGGAGATCTAAATACTCTCTCCTTTTCAATCGGTGAATTGTGCGGGTAGTCGCAAGGATTCTGGCAAGCCTGCTGGCGTGACTTTTCAGCCACTCGTTGTAGCGACTCGTGTGGCGATTTATCTGACGATCAACAGTCTCCAGATTCAGGTCGTGGTGAAGCGTAGAACCGCGAACGTACCAGTCACATCCAGTGATAGTTCTCAGGGCTCTATTCTGGAATGTCTGGACCCGTTTGCGGTTCGACGCAGCAGCAACGCCCCAAATCTGGATTCCATATCTCCAAGTCGGGGCAATAATGGAGTTGTACACGGCTCTTTTGCATCGCAAGGGGAGCTTGGACCTCTTGCCCAGCATCCAGTTGAGGCGGGACATCTTTACCCTGCAGTTGGTGACCGCGGCCTGAATATGCGACCTGAACGTCAGCCTTTTGTCCAAGGTGATACCCAGATACTTGGTCTCAGGTACAAGCTGCAGGGTTTGGTTGTTCAACCAGACTGCAGGCACAGCGCCTCTACGGAGAGTGAAGCAAATGTTCCAGCATTTACCTTCGTTGAGAGCAATATTCCATCGGCGTGCCCAGGTTTCAAGCCTCCGAAGGAAGTCCTGCAGTCCTTCTGCCGCCTCATGCTCGCAGGGGGCTGAGTAGAGGTAGCATACATCGTCGGCGTAGGAGGCGAGGAGGGACCTCTGGTTTAAGGTGGCAGGTGCTACCGCGTGAGGAACTGGAAGGTCAGCAGTGTATAGGGAATAGAGCAGGGGTCCCAGTACACTACCCTGCGGTACTCCAGCCGAGGCCATGTGTGTGGATGAAACAGAGGATCTTACCTTCACCTGGAATTGTCTACCCTCAAGATATGATCTGAAGAGGAGATAAAAAGGTGCAGGGAGCTGTCTCTTCAGCTTAACGAGGAGACCTTTGTGCCAGACCCGATCAAATGCCTGCCTCACGTCGACAAAGACACCGTTACAGTATTCTTTGTCGTCAAATGCTTTCAGGATATGGTTCACAACCCTGTGGACCTGCTCGATAGCGCCATGCCCCTCCCTGAAACCAAATTGGTGGCTTGACAGTAAATCTCTAAGACTCACACGCTCGGCGAGCCGCGTCACTATCAACCTCTCAAATACCTTAGAGAGTGAGGGCAGGATGCTGATAGGTCGATATGACAGTGGGTCGTCCTCTGGCTTGCCAAGTTTGTGAATCATCGAAACCCTTGCAATCCTCCAGCTGGCGGGGAAGTACTGTGTCCTTAGTACAGCATTGAAGATCAGTACAATAAAGAGGACTGCTCGCATCGGCAAAGCCCGCAGAGTTGCGTGACATATTCTGTCATGTCCCGGTACTTTTTTTCTAGGCAGACGTTTAACCAGGTCAACAACTTCCTCTACTCTAATTGGCTTAATCGGTAGGGCCATCTGCAGTGGTGCGTCTAGTTCTCGCTCAGTTGCCAGAGTATCAGCTTCGTCAGCGATGTCAAATGGCAAGAAGCGACTCTGTAGGTGATCGGCAAAGACCTCAGCCTGCTCCTCATCAGATTGGCAATATCTGCCATTAGCGGTTTGCAGTGGAACGTGTCGGAGCGGCTGTCGCTTGATGGCTTTGGTAGCCCTCCAAAGGGAGAAGCCCGAATCTGCCGTTTAGTCCATGTTCGCCAGTAAGTATTCAAAGTGCTGCTGCCTCTGGAGGTTTAGAGCGGCCTTCAGCTGTCGATCCGTGTTCCGCCACTGGATTCTGTCTTCATATAACCGCGTCCTGAGGAATCTCCTGCGCTGCTGTCTCTTGAGCCGAATAAGGTCCTTGATCTCTCTATTTTGACAATAGAGGGTGGAAGAACACTTATTGGGGACCTCTTTCGGGCTGGCTTGCTCTGCTGCGTTGTGGATTTTTGTCGTCAGGAGGTCTACAGCAGTATCGATGTCGTATCTTGTCTCGATCTCCATGCTCAAATTTATCGACTCCTCCATTGCCTGTTGGAATAAGGGAATAGAGGAGCGTTTGGACAGGAGCCGATAGTTGGGATGGACGATCTTGGGTTGGGTCTGCAGTTCAACAACCAGCGCAAGGTGGTCGCTATGAAGATCCCAGGTGTCGGTTATTGTCAGAGCTCCGTCAGGTATTCCTTGGTATACGGCAAAATCCAAACATGAAGGCCTTCCTCTGGTGCCGTAGGGGTAGCGGGTGGGCGATCCTGTTTGTTGTTTTTGCTGCTGAGTATATTGCCTTTGTTCAACTCGTTGGTGAAGCTGCTGCAGGAGTTGTTGCTTTTGAATTAGTCCATGGGGTGTTTGTGTGTGGCTGTGTCCCCTGGCGACATCTGAGTATGACATGTGCTGGCTGCTCTCAGGGGCATTGCGCGTATGGATCAGTGGAGCACTTACTGATAGTTGACGTGATGGCTGTGGTCCTTTCGGTGTCTTGGTATTTTGGCTTTTTGCGTTATTTAGCCTGCTTTTATAGTTGGGTAGTGGCCAGTTATTCTCTGCTGAGGAGTGTCCCGTTTTAGTTTCCAACACTATGGGATTCTGTCTGTCTGCCTGAACAGTGACCCGGTTCGTCTTGCTAGCGGCATTTTCTTTCCTTCTTCATCCTCTGGACTTAGCTAGGTGTTCCTGGTACCAAAGGCACCCCTTATACGTGGCGGGGTGATTGCCAGCACAGTGCACACAAGTTGGGGGGGCACCAATAGGTCGGTCGCATTCTGCAGAGCGGTGATCCTGACCACATTTCACGCATCGAGGATGCTTTCTGCAGTATCGGCCCGTGTGTCCGAAGTCCTGGCAGCGATTGCATTGGGCAATATCACTCTGATTCCTCATAGGCTCGCATCTCACACGCTGCCTGTTTAACATACCAATGCTGAGGGCTGTCTTGTTGTTGCTGGCCACTTTGATGTCAATAAAGAACAAGTTCATTGCCTCCTTTGTATTTTTGTTTTTAGGATTGTGTATGTGAGTGACCGTGTGGCCCAGCGCCAGCATCTCGTTTTTAATGTCGTGATGTAAGATTGAGTGGTGTAGTCCTCTCACAACAATTCTAAACAGCTTTTCCACGTTGAACTGGTAACTGTAGAACTCAATATTGAGCTCCTCTAGTTTTCGGACAACCGCTCTATAAGCATTGGCGTCGGCTGCGTATATCCGGGTAGTCCTGCCATTGTTGCTTCCAAAGTCTATAGTATTGGGTTCAACAACTGTATTCAGTATTGTCTTCAAATCGTCCTCGATTCCCGTCAAAACGATAGGCGGTGGCTTTTTCTGGCGATGGGGCTGCGTAGTTGTGGTTTTTTCATTTAGGTTTGGGTCGGTGTCCATAGCGACCTGTAGTGGCAGATTCCGTGCTTGCTCTGTGTCAGAACAAACACTTATTGTTTCGTCGCTGTCGTCAAATGTGAAATCGACTAGTTTGGCAAATCTGTTGGTATTATTAACCCCGGGTACCGAGGGACTAGGTCCTGTCCTAGTGGGGGAATTTTTACCGTCAAGCCGTTTGTTAGCTTGTTGGATTGGAGGTGGGTCCAAGTTCTTTCTTTTAATCTTTCTTTCTTTCATTATACTCTGGCTCCGCAGGAGTCGCGCAACTGCAGCTTCCGCTTTTTCAACAACCGCATCAGTTGTAGATCGATTGGGTGGCTCGATAGCAGAGTTCAAATTAATACTGCTTGGGGTAGCATTTTGAGGCTGTGCACTATAGTGTACGTTATTGTTGTATGTAGATGAGGAGCTTTTCGGTGGCTCACTTGAGTATTGGCTGGTAAAGTATGGTGTCAGAGTCGCAGCAGAGGCTGCAGTTTCTACAGGTTTTCGTTTACCTGCGCATGAGCTTTGTAATTTCACCGCCGCTTTATTCATTCTTTCAGCAAGGGTGTCTTGTATGGTGTCCGCAACTGGAGACCAGGTGGTGCGATTATTGTTATTGCATGCCATGTATGAAAGTCACAAAGAAAAGAATTAGTTTAATACTAACGATGGGTCCACCCTACTAAAATGCTGACAGACTGTCGCAGTAGAGCGAGCCCACGTAGTAATGAGCATCAGCCAATCAGGAGTGAGGTAGCAGTAGTGCAGTTTATAAATAGAATTTTCGTCACAAGCTAAGCCTCGCTTTGGGTTTGTTCTGTTTTTTTTCCACCCACGTGGGGCCAAAGCGCAAACCGAATTAATTACTGTAGTTAGTTCATATTGTATATGCTTATTGTCTTTAATTTTGTTATCGTTCAAGGTGTTGTGTTTAGCACGTCACCAATGTTCGCTAGTAAGCGGGTAAACAACCAAATTATACACAAAATATACGCAAAGCGAAACATGTAATGCCTATTAGCTCAAAACACGTCTGCACGCAATTAATGCACGATTGAAAAACCAAAAAATAAAATAAAATAAAAAAATACGTAAAAAAAAATGTTTTGTTTGTTTTTCAAATGCACACTGGTTCCAGTTGTATGGGGAGGGCGGCCATAAATGCTTATAGTTGAAGTAGAGGCTTGAAACTTTGCACAAAATTTTTATTAATTTATAGTAGGATAATGTATAAAAATCAGACGGATCGGACCACTATATCATATAGCTGTCATACGAACCTAAATCGGCTTAGGGAATAACTCCCACATTTATTAACTGATCTCTTTCAAATTTGGGATGCGTATGTTTTATATAACGATAGAAAATTGTACCAAATTTCGCCCGGATCGGATCACTATATCTTATAGCTGTCATACGAACCTAAATCGGTTTAGGCAATAACTCGCACATTTATTATCTGATCCTGTTCAAATTTAGCACGCATATGTTTTTTATAGCAATAGTCGTAATCAATTTAGCCAATCCGATTTATTTCGAAGAACGGTAGCTTTTTTTCTATCGTATTGAACCCAAAATGATGCAATTTTTTTACAAATGTATCCAATACATTTCGAAAGTTCGCTCATCTCGGGGACATAGCCGATATTTTCAATACAGCTTTCCACATGATCCAAAGCCTTCAGTAATTTTTCTGCATTGGTACCTAATACTGTGCACCAATGATTGAAAATATATAATCGCGTAAGAACACAGCGATAAGATTCACCTTTTAAAACCAAATTAAATAAAGCATTAATAATTATAATTTTAACTCAATAAGAACACAAAACACGAAAGACGAAAACACACACAAAGCACAAGGAAGCAAAGCAGCCGCTTTCAATGAAAATTTAACCTTAAAATAAAAAGACGGCGTTAGAAAATTGTAAATTACGCACACATCCGCAAATATCCGCAGCTAAGTTAAACTCTCTTATTACCTTAAGACACATACTAATACACTGAAAAAGATCGCAATGGGGGAATCGAGGGGGAACACAACTAAAACTTTAAGTAAACATAATAAATACGCACACAAACTGTACAAAAACAGGGTAAACTAAAACATTAATTTTAAAATATCTACAATAAAATTAGCATTTTTTTCAATTGCAAAACTTAAAATAAATACCTTCAACTTTAAAATCCATTTAAAATAACTCTAATTAATAAACGTTTTTAGGTGACTGAACTGATTGAAGTGCGCTTTTGTTGTGACATATTTGCAATGCTCGGAACTGTTCATTGAAAATGAACACGTGTTCACATATTCAATGCTATTTTTAGAAAGTCCCGTTAGATTTCCAGAAAAAAATAGTTTGCCATTGAAAAATTTGGACATTTTAGAGACAGTTTGTTTACTTTGAATTTTTTGAATTTTGGCCTATGGAGGGAACCACTGTGAAATGGTTTCAGATTTATTTGAAAATCAATTTGTCTTTTAAAATATTCAATTTATTATTTGCTTAAAAAAATTTTTATATTTGTTATTATTTCGGAACAAAATATTCTTAATAATTTTGAAGCATTCATCAAATGTTTTCCATATATTTTGCATTGTTGCAGTTTTTCTATTCATTTCTTTTTTTGTCATAAATGATGGATTTCCTTGGTTTTTCCGCATATCGCAAATAAGCGAAACAAAAAAAAAACAACAGGAAGAACAAAATTTAAGGGTATACAAATAAATAGCAGACAAATTGTTTGCTGGGTGGCGTGGCGGTTCGCATAGCAAGCAGTTTCATGTTTGATAATTATGCCCGCCAAAAAGTATGCAACACTTTTTTCCTGTGTTTACTTCAATCTCACCCATTCAGTCTGTCTCATTTTGGCTCAGCGTTGCCGGGGCGTTGCTGGATAAACAAGTGAAACAAAAACGTTTTTTAATGTTCTTTACTCCGTTGACGCACTTGCCTCCCCGCCCTCTGCAGTGTGTGTGTGTGTGTGTGTGTGAAAATCGTGCAAAAATGCAAACAATAAAAATTTATATGTGCCTCTGATGGGTCTCTGACTTTGTGCGTGTGAGTGTATGTGTATGTGTTTGTGTATGTGTGGTTTTTGGTATGCCCGAGAAATATTAAAGAGCTTCTGGGTGTGTTCAATTTAAAAAACAACAGGACAAGGATTACGGGGGCAGCGGTGGTAGCGGCAGCGGCGGCGGCGGTGGCGGTGAAAACATGAAACCGCATACGAACTGATAAAAGTTATGAACGATGCGTGTGAAAAATGCCAAAGAGTAACAATGAAAACGAAAACGAAACAAAACAAACACCCACAACAACAACAACAGAAACAACGATAAAAAAAAAATATTGCATTCACGCAAATTGTGTGCCCGAGGGAAGAGTTTGGTTTGGTTTGGTTTGGTTTGGCTTGGATAACTGAGCTGGCTAGTTGGCCAGAGCTTGGTCCATTTCTTATGCAACTCTGGTTCCTGATTGCAACCTTTCAAGTCGCTGGCTAGCTGCATTTACTCCCCCGCCCCCCTCCCTCTCCGCTCCACTCCACTCGGCCAAATAATAAAAGGAAGAGATTGCACACGAAATAAATTGTAACAACAACAAAAGGCAACAATGAAATGCGAAGCATACACACACACACACATACAGAGACGCGCTCAGACAGCCAGGCGTAACGGTTCCTCTCCAACTGAGAGCATCGCTGGTCAGAAACGTGTGCGGTCATGTTTGGTTTCACTGCTGTGCATATGCCTCTGTGTGTCTTTGCCTCTGTGTCGGTGTTTTTTTTTTTTTTTTTTTTTTTTTTATTTGAGGTGGTTTGTTTTATAGTAGTTTTACAAAATTAATTTAGTAATAAGAAAAAAAACAAAAGAAAATTATAGAGCTTTCTAAAAGTAGTCCACCCCCTCTCAAGGACCTTAATATCTCCCCCGGGACTGCCATCAAGTATTACTTCGGGAGAGATGGTGTATCAGCTTCAACTGCTCCTATGTCATAGATTTCCTCAAGTTGTCTGCAGCTCTCTGAAGTTCCAAAATGACCCTCGCGTATTCACTGATAGCGTTCCAGTTTTGTGCTGACTTAATCATGTTGTCCACCAGGTTTTCGGGGGTCAATATGGTTCCCACCTTTCGCTCAACCCGTATGCGATGACTTTCGTAGCGTGGGCACTGGAAAAATATGTGCTCCGCATCTTCTTCATTGTGTGGGCATACAGGGCACACAGCCTCGAGATCATGTTTATGCTTGTGTAGGTACTTCCGGAAGCACCCATGTCCCGAGATCATTTGTGTCAAGTAGTAATTTACTTGTCCATGCTTCCTTTGCGTCCATTTCGTCACATTAGATATTAGTCGGTGCGTCCATCTGCCTTTCGTGGAGGTGTCCCATACTTGCTGCCATTTGGTCATTGTCAGTTGGTTGTGTTGTTCCATGTCATAGTGGCCGGATTTTTTCGAATAATATTTTTCTTTTTCTGCCGTCGCTAACAGTTCAATCGGTATCATCCCTGCGATTACAACCGCTGCATCATTTGATACGGTGCTGTAGGCTGATGTTACTCTGAGGGCACACCTTCTGTAAGCTGATTTCATATCCCTCACGTACGACGTCTTTTGGGTTGCAGCTTCCCATAGCGGTGCGGCATAAAGCGCTATCGATTTGACCACTGTTGATAGCAGTATGCGCTTCCCTTGTCCAGGTCCACCTAGATTAGGCATTAATCGTGCTAAAGCTCCAGCCGCAGTTGCGCATTTTTTCCCCACATACTTCAGGTGGTCCTTAAATGTGAGCCTATTATCAATAACGATGCCAAGGTACTTGATGGCTTCTTTTGAGTGGACTTGTGTGTCGCCAACCGTCACCATGATGTAGTCCATTTTCTTCCGGCTGCTCACAAGTAGTACCTCTGTCTTATGGTCAGCCAGTTTCAGTCCAGAGCTTAAGATCCAATTCCTCGTCTTTGCGATCGCGTCATTACAGTATTTCTGCAGCTCGTCAAGGTATTTGGCCACAACCACTAGGGCTATGTCGTCGGCAAAGCCTATGATTTTAACATTGTCGGGGAAGTCAAGTCGGAGAACCCCGTCATAGACTATGTTCCATAGAGTTGGACCCAGCACAGATCCCTGTGGGACACCTGCCGTCACGTTATAGAATTTTTCACCATCGTCAGTTTCGTAAAGGAGTTGCCTGTCCTTTAGGTAGTCTCTTATTAGGTGCGTCAGGTATAAAGGTACACGCTTTTCTTCAAGAGCAGCCAGGATAGCATCCCAGTTAGCCGTATTGAATGCATTTTGTACGTCCAGAGTAATGATTGCACAATACTTTTTATCTCCTTCACGCCAGCGTTTGCCCTTTATTGCGTCCTTGGCAGTGTTTAATACCACTAAAGCAGCGTCAATAGTAGATCGAGCCTTTCGGAAACCATACTGTTGGTCAGATAGGCCATCCCTGTCCAAAGCCTTTATAAGTCGTCCGTTTATTATTTTCTCCAGTAGTTTGCCAGCAGTGTCAATCATACAGAGTGGTCGGTAGCCTGATGCGTCTTCTGTATTCTTCCCCTTTGGAATAAGGACCAGTCTTTGTTTTTTCCAGATTGTTGGAAAACACATTTCTTTAATGCACGCATCTAGCACATTCCTGAAGATTTCTGTGTTGTCATTTATCGCCATCTTAAGGACACTGTTTGGAATTCCATCCACTCCGGGTGCTTTTGTCAGTTTTATGCCCTTGGTTGCTGCCTCCAGCTCGTCATTAGTGACGTCCGGGATGTGTACCTCTGGCACAATCTCCCGAGCACAAAAACTTATATCCGCACTCTGGGGAAAGAGCCCTTTTACTATTGCGTCAAGTCTCTCAGCTGATCGTGTTGCTTGGGGTCGAAGGCTGTTCAATTTTTTCATGACCAGCTTGTAACCGGTCCCCCATGGGCTGCTCTCAACGTCGTCACACATCTCTTTGTAGCATTTTAGTTTGGAGTCCGCAATTTCCTTCTTGAATGCTCTCCTGGCTTCTTGGTAGGCTTGCTCCCGAGTGTCGTAATTACCTCGCCCCCTAGATCTTTGGGCCAGGCGTCGTGTGCGGTGGCATGCCTTTCTCAGACTCGCCAATTTATCAGACCACCAATAAACAGGCCGTCTGTTCTTAGTAGCGATTTTTTTCTCCATGGCAGCATTGCACGCGTCTTTAATATGTTGCATTAGCTGTCTTGCTTTGTCATTTGCATTTCCGGTGACCTGCACTCTGTCCATTATGGTTTGGAAAGCTTCCTTGTCCATGGTT
The DNA here is from genome assembly GCA_037075145.1 of Scaptodrosophila latifasciaeformis. NCBI lineage: Eukaryota > Metazoa > Arthropoda > Insecta > Diptera > Drosophilidae > Scaptodrosophila > Scaptodrosophila latifasciaeformis. The sequence goes on along the minus strand of JBAMCM010000865.1, from coordinate 15,949 downwards.
TTCTCTTTCCACGCAGGGTACTGTGAGGGGTGTCTGTTGGTTTTTCTTGTTCTGAAGTGGTCTATTTTGCATATAATGGCTGCATGGTCGCTGAGGGTATATAGATCAGAAACCTCCCACTGTGCACTATAGTGTACGTTATTGTTGTATGTAGATGAGGAGCTTTTCGGTGGCTCACTTGAGTATTGGCTGGTAAAGTATGGTGTCAGAGTCGCAGCAGAGGCTGCAGTTTCTACAGGTTTTCGTTTACCTGCGCATGAGCTTTGTAATTTCACCGCCGCTTTATTCATTCTTTCAGCAAGGGTGTCTTGTATGGTGTCCGCAACTGGAGACCAGGTGGTGCGATTATTGTTATTGCATGCCATGTATGAAAGTCACAAAGAAAAGAATTAGTTTAATACTAACGATGGGCCCACCCTACTAAAATGCTGACAGACTGTCGCAGTAGAGCGAGCCCACGTAGTAATGAGCATCAGCCAATCAGGAGTGAGGTAGCAGTAGTGCAGTTTATAAATAGAATTTTCGTCACAAGCTAAGCCTCGCTTTGGGTTTGTTCTGTTTTTTTTCCACCCACGTGGGGCCAAAGCGCAAACCGAATTAATTACTGTAGTTAGTTCATATTGTATATGCTTATTGTCTTTAATTTTGTTATCGTTCAAGGTGTTGTGTTTAGCACGTCACCAATGTTCGCTAGTAAGCGGGTAAACAACCAAATTATACACAAAATATACGCAAAGCGAAACATGTAATGCCTATTAGCTCAAAACACGTCTGCACGCAATTAATGCACGATTGAAAAACCAAAAAATAAAATAAAATAAAAAAATACGTAAAAAAAAATGTTTTGTTTGTTTTTCAAATGCACACTGGTTCCAGTTGTATGGGGAGGGCGGCCATAAATGCTTATAGTTGAAGTAGAGGCTTGAAACTTTGCACAAAATTTTTATTAATTTATAGTAGGATAATGTATAAAAATCAGACGGATCGGACCACTATATCATATAGCTGTCATACGAACCTAAATCGGCTTAGGGAATAACTCCCACATTTATTAACTGATCTCTTTCAAATTTGGGATGCGTATGTTTTATATAACGATAGAAAATTGTACCAAATTTCGCCCGGATCGGATCACTATATCTTATAGCTGTCATACGAACCTAAATCGGTTTAGGCAATAACTCGCACATTTATTATCTGATCCTGTTCAAATTTAGCACGCATATGTTTTTTATAGCAATAGTCGTAATCAATTTAGCCAATCCGATTTATTTCGAAGAACGGTAGCTTTTTTTCTATCGTATTGAACCCAAAATGATGCAATTTTTTTACAAATGTATCCAATACATTTCGAAAGTTCGCTCATCTCGGGGACATAGCCGATATTTTCAATACAGCTTTCCACATGATCCAAAGCCTTCAGTAATTTTTCTGCATTGGTACCTAATACTGTGCACCAATGATTGAAAATATATAATCGCGTAAGAACACAGCGATAAGATTCACCTTTTAAAACCAAATTAAATAAAGCATTAATAATTATAATTTTAACTCAATAAGAACACAAAACACGAAAGACGAAAACACACACAAAGCACAAGGAAGCAAAGCAGCCGCTTTCAATGAAAATTTAACCTTAAAATAAAAAGACGGCGTTAGAAAATTGTAAATTACGCACACATCCGCAAATATCCGCAGCTAAGTTAAACTCTCTTATTACCTTAAGACACATACTAATACACTGAAAAAGATCGCAATGGGGGAATCGAGGGGGAACACAACTAAAACTTTAAGTAAACATAATAAATACGCACACAAACTGTACAAAAACAGGGTAAACTAAAACATTAATTTTAAAATATCTACAATAAAATTAGCATTTTTTTCAATTGCAAAACTTAAAATAAATACCTTCAACTTTAAAATCCATTTAAAATAACTCTAATTAATAAACGTTTTTAGGTGACTGAACTGATTGAAGTGCGCTTTTGTTGTGACATATTTGCAATGCTCGGAACTGTTCATTGAAAATGAACACGTGTTCACATATTCAATGCTATTTTTAGAAAGTCCCGTTAGATTTCCAGAAAAAAATAGTTTGCCATTGAAAAATTTGGACATTTTAGAGACAGTTTGTTTACTTTGAATTTTTTGAATTTTGGCCTATGGAGGGAACCACTGTGAAATGGTTTCAGATTTATTTGAAAATCAATTTGTCTTTTAAAATATTCAATTTATTATTTGCTTAAAAAAATTTTTATATTTGTTATTATTTCGGAACAAAATATTCTTAATAATTTTGAAGCATTCATCAAATGTTTTCCATATATTTTGCATTGTTGCAGTTTTTCTATTCATTTCTTTTTTTGTCATAAATGATGGATTTCCTTGGTTTTTCCGCATATCGCAAATAAGCGAAACAAAAAAAAAAAACAACAGGAAGAACAAAATTTAAGGGTATACAAATAAATAGCAGACAAATTGTTTGCTGGGTGGCGTGGCGGTTCGCATAGCAAGCAGCTTCATGTTTGATAAATGCCCGCCAAAAAGTATGCAACACTTTTTTCCTGTGTTTACTTCAATCTCACCCATTCAGTCTGTCTCATTTTGGCTCAGCGTTGCCGGGGCGTTGCTGGATAAACAAGTGAAACAAAAACGTTTTTTAATGTTCTTTACTCCGTTGACGCACTTGCCTCCCCGCCCTCTGCAGTGTGTGTGTGTGTGTGTGTGTGAAAATCGTGCAAAAATGCAAACAATAAAAATTTATATGTGCCTCTGATGGGTCTCTGACTTTGTGCGTGTGAGTGTATGTGTATGTGTTTGTGTATGTGTGGTTTTTGGTATGCCCGAGAAATATTAAAGAGCTTCTGGGTGTGTTCAATTTAAAAAACAACAGGACAAGGATTACGGGGGCAGCGGTGGTAGCGGCAGCGGCGGCGGCGGTGGCGGTGAAAACATGAAACCGCATACGAACTGATAAAAGTTATGAACGATGCGTGTGAAAAATGCCAAAGAGTAACAATGAAAACGAAAACGAAACAAAACAAACACCCACAACAACAACAACAGAAACAACGATAAAAAAAAATATTGCATTCACGCAAATTGTGTGCCCGAGGGAAGAGTTTGGTTTGGTTTGGTTTGGTTTGGCTTGGATAACTGAGCTGGCTAGTTGGCCAGAGCTTGGTCCATTTCTTATGCAACTCTGGTTCCTGATTGCAACCTTTCAAGTCGCTGGCTAGCTGCATTTACTCCCCCGCCCCCCTCCCTCTCCGCTCCACTCCACTCGGCCAAATAATAAAAGGAAGAGATTGCACACGAAATAAATTGTAACAACAACAAAAGGCAACAATGAAATGCGAAGCATACACACACACACACATACAGAGACGCGCTCAGACAGCCAGGCGTAACGGTTCCTCTCCAACTGAGAGCATCGCTGGTCAGAAACGTGTGCGGTCATGTTTGGTTTCACTGCTGTGCATATGCCTCTGTGTGTCTTTGCCTCTGTGTCGGTGTTTTTTTTTTTTTTTTTTTTTTTTTATTTGAGGTGGTTCGTTTTATAGTAGTTTTACAAAATTCATTTAGTAATAAGAAAAAAAACAAAAGAAAATTATAGAGCTTTCTAAAAGTAGTCCACCCCCTCTCAAGAACCTTAATATCTCCCCCGGGACTGCCATCAAGTATTACTTCGGGAGAGATGGTGTATCAGCTTCAACTGCTCCTATGTCATAGATTTCCTCAAGTTGTCTGCAGCTCTCTGAAGTTCCAAAATGACCCTCGCGTATTCACTGATAGCGTTCCAGTTTTGTGCTGACTTAATCATGTTGTCCACCAGGTTTTCGGGGGTCAATATGGTTCCCACCTTTCGCTCAACCCGTATGCGATGACTTTCGTAGCGTGGGCACTGGAAAAATATGTGCTCCGCATCTTCTTCATTGTGTGGGCATACAGGGCACACAGCCTCGAGATCATGTTTATGCTTGTGTAGGTACTTCCGGAAGCACCCATGTCCCGAGATCATTTGTGTCAAGTAGTAATTTACTTGTCCGGTGCGTCCATCTGCCCTTCGTGGAGGTGTCCCATACTTGCTGCCATTTGGTCATTGTCAGTTGGTTGTGTTGTTCCATGTCATAGTGGCCGGATTTTTTCGCATAATATTTTTCTTTTTCTGCCGTCGCTAACAGTTCAATCGGTATCATCCCTGCGATTACAACCGCTGCATCATTTGATACGGTGCTGTAGGCTGATGTTACTCTGAGGGCACACCTTCTGTAAGCTGATTTCATATCCCTCACGTACGACGTCTTTTGGGTTGCAGCTTCCCATATCGGTGCGGCATAAAGCGCTATCGATTTGACCACTGTTGATAGCAGTATGCGCTTCCCTTGTCCAGGTCCACCTAGATTAGGCATTAATCGTGATAAAGCTCCAGCCGCAGTTGCGCATTTTTTCCCCACATACTTCAGGTGGTCCTTAAATGTGAGCCTATTATCAATAACGATGCCAAGGTACTTGATGGCTTCTTTTGAGTGGACTTGTGTGTCGCCAACCGTCACCATGATGTAGTCCATTTTCTTCCGGCTGCTCACAAGTAGTACCTCTGTCTTATGGTCAGCCAGTTTCAGTCCAGAGCTTAAGATCCAATTCCTCGTCTTTGCGATCGCGTCATTACAGTATTTCTGCAGCTCGTCAAGGTATTTGGCCACAACCACTAGGGCTATGTCGTCGGCAAAGCCTATGATTTTAACATTGTCGGGGAAGTCAAGTCGGAGAACCCCGTCATAGACTATGTTCCATAGAGTTGGACCCAGCACAGATCCCTGTGGGACACCTGCCGTCACGTTATAGAATTTTTCACCATCGTCAGTTTCGTAAAGGAGTTGCCTGTCCTTTAGGTAGTCTCTTATTAGGTGCGTCAGGTATAAAGGTACACGCTTTTCGTCAAGAGCAGCCAGGATAGCATCCCAGTTAGCCGTATTGAATGCATTTTGTACGTCCAGAGTAATGATTGCACAATACTTTTTATCTCCTTCTCGCCAGCGTTTGCCCTTTATTGAGTCCTTGGCAGTGTTTAATACCACTAAAGCAGCGTCAATAGTAGATCGAGCCTTTCGGAAACCATACTGTTGGTCAGATAGGCCATCCCTGTCCAAAGCCTTTATAAGTCGTCCGTTTATTATTTTCTCCAGTAGTTTGCCAGCAGTGTCAATCATACAGAGTGGTCGGTAGCCTGATGCGTCTTCTGTATTCTTCCCCTTTGGAATAAGGACCAGTCTTTGTTTTTTCCAGATTGTTGGAAAACACATTTCTTTAATGCACGCATCTAGCACATTCCTGAAGATTTCTGTGTTGTCATTTATCGCCATCTTAAGGACACTGTTTGGAATTCCATCCACTCCGGGTGCTTTTGTCAGTTTTATGCCCTTGGTTGCTGCCTCCAGCTCGTCATTAGTGACGTCCGGGATGTGTTCCTCTGGCACAATCTCCCGAGCACAAAAACTTATATCCGCACTCTGGGGAAAGAGCCCTTTTACTATTGCGTCAAGTCTCTCAGCTGATCGTGTTGCTTGGGGTCGAAGGCTGTTCAATTTTTTCATGACCAGCTTGTAACCGGTCCCCCATGGGCTGCTCTCAACGTCGTCACACATCTCTTTGTAGCATTTTAGTTTGGAGTCCGCAATCTCCTTCTTGAATGCTCTCCTGGCTTCTTGGTAGGCTTGCTCCCGAGTGTCGTAATTACCTCGCCCCCTGGATCTTTGGGCCAGGCGTCGTGTGCGGTGGCATGCCTTTCTCAGACTCGCCAATTTATCAGACCACCAATAAACAGGCCGTCTGTTCTTAGTAGCGATTTTTTTCTCCATGGCAGCATTGCACGCGTCTTTAATATGTTGCATTAGCTGTCTTGCTTTGTCATTTGCATTTCCGGTGACCTGCACTCTGTCCATTATTGTTTGGAAAGCTTCCTTGTCCATGGTTTTCTCTTTCCACGCAGGGTACTGTGAGGGGTGTCTGTTGGTTTTTCTTGTTCTGAAGTGGTCTATTTTGCATATAATGGCTGCATGGTCGCTGAGGGTATATAGATCAGAAACCTCCCACTGTGTTTTTGGCACGAGAGCGTCACTTGCAAAAGTGAGGTCTATCTTAGATGACCTTCCATTTTTATAGAAGGTATCCACGTCGCCTCTATTTAATAGAACCACGTCAAGTGTTGCGATAGCGTCAAGAAGATACTCTCCTCTTCGATTCGTGTAGGCCGAGCCCCATTCGGTTGCCCACGCGTTGAAGTCGCCTCCAATAATGACTGGGTGCCTTCCCCTGGCGTCATTTACAAGGGTGTCGATCTTCTGCTTGAACTGGTCAATAGTTGAGCTTGGAGGAAAATAGCAGCTATAGTACGTTGTCCCATTTATGGAACTGCGTACGAAACATTCGCATCCACTATTTGTCCTTTCAAGTGATACCCCATTGCAGGCCCATATTGCGGCCTTTTTGCAGCTGCTCGTTCCCCAGTTAGGATGGTCCTCTGTTTTATAATACTCGCTAAGTAGCAAGACGTCAATTTTCCGCTCACGAATAGTCTGCTTTAGTAAGTCTTGTGCCGCTGCGCAGTGGTTAAGGTTTAGCTGAAGTACAATCATTTTGTATCTTCAAGGATCCTCCGTCTGGCTTTGAGGTAGAAGGGACATCTTGGGCCACCAGTTGGATGCTTAGCATCAATCTCTTCGCTATCTCTACATAGCAGGCAACGTGGTTCACCATGGCAGCTTTTCGCCTCATGGTCTTGGGCTCCGCATTTGTAGCAGTGCTTTGACCAGTCGGTGCTACTCCTGCAGTTTCGGGCGACATGCCCAAAGTCGAGACATTTGAAGCATCTCGTGGGGATGGCTTTCCTCACGATCTTACAAACCGTCCATCCGACTTTAAGTTTGCCAATCTCTTCAGCTTTCCCAGCCTGCTTCTGAGGTATCACTATTACGGCAGTTCGAGTTCCTCCTCGGGCTTCTCTAATCGTCTTTATGGCGGCTGGTTCAATTTCTCCAATTTGTTGCCGCCATGCCGCTAATATTTCCTCCTCCGTTGTTACCTCGTCAAGGTACCTGAGGTCGAAAGTGGCTTCCTGGACCCGAACCTTAACTTCGATGTCCGCTGGGAGGATGTTTTTGATGTCTTCCTGGTGCTTGCCAGCTGCTACCTCGGCTGATCTCTTAAATTCGATTAACAGCTCTCCTTTGCGCGTTTTCCTTATCGTGTGGACGTTCTCACCTATAGATTTTAGCTCCGGCGCAGCTTTCACCTTTCGTAAAATGTCCGCATATGAATGACTCTCTGTTGGCTTTATTACAACTATGTCAGGTCTTGGGACTTTTCTTCTTTTTTTCGTTATTGTTGTCCAGCCCACGGTGGCTTTGTTGTCGGATAGGGCAATGTTAGTATTTTCCTTGATGCTTGTTTTGGTGTTTTCCATGTGATCCAGTTCGGTTTTTTTGGATTTGTCATCATGACCATTTACATAGCTCTTTTGGTTGTTGGCCTTGGCTCTCTTGGGGGGTGTTTTTCTCAGCTTATCTGCTTCTTCTCTTGTCCTTTTAGGTGTGCCTTGTGCTTGCACTTGTTGGTTTGTCTGGGTGCACCTATTACTGGTAGTGATCCGAGCTATTGCTTTTTCATCTCTTTCTTTTACTGCATTGTGTTGGAGTGTGGCTATAGTAGCCACAAGGTCACGCATTTGTTGGTGGATGGACCTTCTTCCCCCACCCATCATCTCAAGCAGCTCATTTATTTTGGCACCAAGTGTTGTGAGAGAGTCAGGTTTCTCCCCTGCTGTGGTTTCAGTGGCCAGTTGTGGAGGTGAGGAGTGCGCTCGTCTTGTTTCAGGTACAATTAGCCCTTGGGGTGGCGAGTGCTGCAGGCGAGAGGATCTCACGAATGGGTTTGCTGCAGGCGTGCCATGGTATTTCATTGTCATAGCGCATCCTTCTGCACTCCGTGTATCTTCGCCCATTAGTGTTTTTGATGTTGTATTATTCATCAATTCTTCGTTTGGTTTAATAGATTTAATGGTTTTTAAGGAAGTTATCATTTTGCGATTGGGTCCCAACTTGGAATCGTTGTCGTGTAATCGTTGTGTAGTTACCTTTCTTGCGGTCCCATGGTTATCTTTGTCATGCAGGGAGGCCATGCGAGGGTTGACACAAGTCCTTATGAGAGCATGTGTTCAGAGCCAGACCAGGAGCTAGGCAGAAGTGTATTCTTAACTGTCCCTACACCCCAACTTAATGGGACGAAACACGATCGTTTCCCAAGACTTGCCAGATTTTAGCGGGACGGAGACAGATAATGCATTAGCCTGAAAGCCGTCTGTACCCAATTTCACTCAGGTACATATTGGTAACAGAATGCATCATCCACCAGCCCAAAGACGTCAAATCAGTGTCGTTGCAGTCATTTCCCAGTATACCATACTCAGAATCTTACTGGGGTCGATCCTGACGAGGTTGTTGGCGCAGTTGTGATGGTTGCTGTGGCAGTATTGTATTGATAGCGGTTAGGTCATACACTCACACTCACTCACAGTTGGGGCGTCCCTCGTTGGCCAAAGGTTTCCCTCTGGTATTTAACCGGTGGGAGTTTAGCCGCTCCGTTTCGGCCACCAGACCCTCTTTATTGGGTGTACCACATAAGCGGCGGGGTTGGTTTGGTCGGCTCCGTGACTTTTACACCCGTTGGTCCCCGTGAGCAGTGTTTGTATAGCCTTGTTTGCCATTTTCACATTGTACTAGGAGGGCAGCCTGAGCAATGTGCAATTCTTTTGGCGGTACCCAAAAGTATGCTATATAGTTTACCAGTGGGTTGACTGTGTGGCGCCATCTGGTGTCTAGACCAACTGAATGTCTAGTTAATTCTTTGCTGGCGGATTGGGTAGCACTGTTAACAGTTGATCAGCTGTCTAGTGATGCCCAGCATGTGTTGTCGACATATTGCCGAATTTCAATGTGCAGCATACTCACAAAATTGAGTGCAATATGCAACGCCGGTAAAGGGGACGGAGGGGGCAGCGTCATCATGATGGTCCAGGCATCTCCAGATTCTAGAAGCCGTGTCTACATCATTGCCTCCATTGGTTCGGGATATTGTGAGTACTCAGTTCTTTTAATGACAACTTCTAAGCACTTTTACTGTCCAGGTGGGCACAATATCACTGGTACTGGCGGAGCGTCCAGGATCGCGTCCGCGCTTAACAACTGTGTGTACGTGTGTGTCCTCTGTGTCGGAGTGTGTGTGTTTTTTTTTTGTTTTTTTTTTTTATTACGAAGGAAAATGAAATCTTCTAAAGATACCAGTTACTGTCCGTAGCTGGCATGCACGATTCATAACTTAAAATTATGCCTACGTACTAAACAACAACCTCCGTATGCTCTCCAGTCCTTGATTGGGCTCACCGGTACTGACAGTTAAGGTATTGCGTCGGTGAGCAGGATTGATGCAGAACGCACTCCCTCTTCTATTTTACGCATTGTGGTTCATCCACCAGCTCGATTGGCCATTTCGTCGAGTCGGACCCGCTTCATCATGTTAATGATGATGCGATGTCCCAGCTCCCAAGCGTTTTTGTCCGCCAACATGGCGGAGAGCAAGCCTCTAGGGCTTAGCCGGGCACCAGGGAAGCAGGCTCCTAGCCGTTCTCTCTCCGCAGCGAACCGGGGACACTGCAGCAAAACGTGTTCCGCCGTTTCAATCCCATCAGTGCAGTATAGGCACTGAGCTGAGTCCAAGTGCTGGAACCGAGTCAAATAAGCCCGGAAACAGCCATGGTCACTGAGGAACTGCGTGAGGTGGTAGTCCAGCACTTTATGTTGGCACTGCAACCATTCCGCTATCCCTGGGATGAGCTGGTACGTCCATCTCCCTCGCTGTGAAGCTTGCCATCTGGCCTGCCACTCACCCATAAGCCACTCATGAGCTACTGACCGAGTAGCGCTATCTCGGGTCAAGCCCAGAGCCCTTATTTCTAAGTCAATGGGCGCTAAGCCTGCCAAAACCAGGGATGCGTCCTTGGATATGGTCCTGAAACCTCTAACGAGCCTTAGGGCCATAGTCCGCAGCACCGAGCGAGCTCCTTTAAGGTATGACCCTTTGTACGAGGCTTTGCTCCATATAGGAGCCGCATAAAGCAGCGTTGCTTTAGAAACTGCCACCAGCAATTTGCGAGCAGGCAATCTGGGACCTCCCACGTTGGGCATGAGCCTTGCCAGGGACGCAGATGTAATGCTCGCCTTCCTGCTAGCGTAGTTTGCATGCTCCTTGAAAGATAGCCTGTGGTCTATCAGGACACCCAGGTACTTTAAAGATCCAGCTGAGACCACCTGAATACCATTAACGGAGACCTTTAAGCACTCTACCATCTTCCTGCTGCTCAATAGGACCGCCTCGGTTTTGTGCTCCGCGATCTTTAGTCCGGCCTTCTCCAGCCAGTCGATGGTCGAACTGATCATGGCGTTGCACTTGTCCTGGAGTTCAGATGTAGTTTTGGCAACCGCTGTTATAGCCACATCATCTGCGAAGCAGTGCAGCTCACATCCTATGGGCTTCCTGATTCTCAAGATCCCATCATACATGATGTTCCATAGGATCGGGCCGAGGACCGATCCTTGGGGGACACCTGACGTGACTTGATAGCTTCTCGGTCCATCTTCCGTGTCGAACCAGAGTACTCGATCCCTGAAGTAACTACCAACGGCGATCCGGAGGTACTCCGGGATACCCATATTGCACATGGCGTCCAGGATTTTGGGCCATCTTGCCGTGTTGAAGGCATTCTTAACATCTAGAGTGACAATTGCGCAGTACTCCTTCCTGCCGCCTAGCCATCTGTCGCCATCGAGAGCGTTTTTGGCTATGTCTACGACCGCCGAGAGAGCATCAAGTGTGCTTTTACCTTTCCGGAAGCCGTATTGCTGGCTACTCAGGCCAATGAAGCTTTCTGTGACTGCATCAATGCGAGTATACAGGATACGCTCAAATAGCTTGTCGGTGTGTGTGTATGTGTGTGTGTTTTTTTTTTTTTCATGGATACGCCATGGGGGTGAGTAATCTATCGGAAGATACTAGTGGCCCGTACCACCAGCATGCACGATTCAATGGAGCAAGGGGGCTCCATCGCCTACGTACTAAACCTCACCCCGACGCCACACACCACATTCCCCGCGGGATCACCGCTAAGTATTACTTCGCGGGGATGGGGAGCCTTCCTAGGCTGTCTCCCTCACACGTCGCTCATTTTCGCATCGTCTCAGATCTCTCTGGATGCATGTTATGAGGCGACTCACACCTTTCCATTTTTCCTCCGACTCCAGCATGAAAGCCACGAGGTCCTCTGGTGGCGGGGCTCCCGCTGTTTTAACTAAATATCTCGGGCATTGGTACATCACATGCTCCGGGTTTTCCTTATAGTGCGGGCATACTGGGCACCAGGGGGCTTCCTCGTGCCTGAATTTAAATAGGTATTCCCTATATCCACCGTGACCTGAAAAAAATTGGGTTAGGTGAAAATTCAGGGGCCCTCTTTTCCTGTTCAGCCAGACTTCTATGTTGGGGATCAGCCGATGGGTCCACCGCCCTTTCTGCGATTCGGACCATCGAGCCTGCCATGCCGCTATCGTCGTTTCCCGTGCTGCCCTTTTTTCCGTACCATTTGGTGCTATGCCTCCCGTATCTAGTCTATCTTTGTAGAGTGCGGCCATCTCTCTCGCTAGTAGGTCTACGGGTGCCATTTCGGCGAGCACGAGAGCTGCATCTTCCGAGATGGATCTAAAACCTGAAATGACTCTAATTGCAATCAGGCGGTAGGGTGCCGATAGTTTTCTACATAGCTCCTTGTTTTTGTCCAGCGCCATGGCCCATACCGGAGCCGCGTAGAGTAGAACCGAAGTCACTACTCCAGCTAGTAGCCTCCTGGCCCCAATCCGAGGACCGCTGGTATTTGGCATCATACGTGTCAGGGATGCCTGGGTTTTCGCCGCTTTATTGCTCGCGTAGTCAATGTGCGCCTGGAAGTTCAACCTCCTGTCAATCATGACCCCCAGGTATTTAATGGCCTCTTTTGACAGCACTGTCACTTCACCTACTCTGAATTGTGCGCGCTCAACTATTTTCCTACTAGAGACTAACACCGCCTCCGTTTTGTGGCCAGCAACCTCCAGCCCGGCTCCTTCTAGCCAGTTTCCGATGAGGGCGATTGCTTCATTCCCAGCAATTTCCACGTCCACCACATTTTTTGCCACTACCGTAAGTGCCAGGTCGTCCGCGAATCCTGTGAAGGTACATCCACGTGGTAGTTGGACTCGTAGCACCTCATCATACATTATGTTCCACAGGAGTGGACCTAGGACCGACCCCTGCGGAACTCCTGCCGTTACGTTGTATCTCCGGGGGCCATCTTTGGTATCATATTCGAGGACTCTGTCCGTCAGATAGCTTGATATTATACGCTTCAGATAGGTGGGTATATCCTTGTGCTCCACGGCATCCAGAATGCGAGTCCATCTAGCCGAGTTGAAGGCATTCCGGATGTCGAGAGTGATAATAGCACAGTACTCCTTCGTTCCCCATCTCCATCGGCTGCCTTTGATTGCTTATGCGGCAATCCCCACTATTGACTGGATAGCGTCAGTCGTTGAGCGTCCTCTGCGGAATCTGTACTGTCGTTCAGAGATGGCGTTGCTCGTTTCCAGAAAGTTCATTATTCTGTTGTAAATTACGCGCTCTAGGGCTTTGCCGACTGTGTCCAGCAGACAGATTGGCCTAAACGCCGAAGGGTCGTCGAGCATCTCCTTTCCCTTTGGTAGCAGCAGTAGTCGCTGGGTCTTCCATGCCTTCGGGAACATTCCGTCCCTTAGGCATTGTGTGTATGTGTGTGTGTGTGTGTGTGTGTGTGTGTGCGTGCTTGTTCAATTTCTTGTGTATTTTGTGCGTAGGCATTCGAGTGTAGCGAATTGTGTGTTACAAATTTACAAAAAGCCAAAGCTACTTTGCAACAAAATTACAACAACTTAAAAAGGTCAACACCGATGACTTTTCAACTTTAATCCTTCTCAACAAAAGCCATCTTAACTCAATGAAATATTAACTGAAAATTGAACAGAAAATTATCAACTGGTTTTTTTTTTTTAACATTTTGATTATTTTAGCCATTTTGGAAGAAAACAGTAAAAGAACTCTGAAACATTGGAATGAAACAAATTAGACTTTTCCAAGAAATCCTGGGTAATTTTTGAAGTCCCGGAATATAGACTGCAGACTAAAGGGGAATAAGAGAAGAAATTCAGACTGTCAGCCCAAAGGAGAGTATGAAAAATAATAGAACAAATGATGGAAGTGAGAAGAGCACAAAAAAAAAAGACTACTGGAGCATTGGAAAGGAACAAGCTAGCATTGGAACACCCTCAAAAAGCACATCGAAAGAGCACTGAAATATTGGAAAGGTATTAGCTTATGTGGGTGAATTTTTTAGAACCCAAAATAAATAATTTCAGATCGCCAAGTTGAATGCAGAATATTCAGATTAAGTGGAATACGGAGGAAATAAATGGAACAGGGAAATCTCTGAATGTGGAACATACATCAGCTGGATGGTCTGAGAGCTGTACCAGCTGTAACCAGGCTTCCGTCACCCGGTTCGGTTCGCTTCGAAACACGTCTCCATGATGGGATCAAACCCAGAGATAATATTCAAAAATTCGGAACGTTAAACTCGGGCGCAGCCGAGTTTGAGATACCCTGTACCTGTAGGGAGCGTATTTCTGACAAAATAATAAAAATACCATCTGATTTCGATTAAATTTTGCACAATTGATTGGTGTTCTAAAGCACGACTTATTCCCAAATTTAACAGAGATATCTTTAAGACCAAAAAAATTACGACGTTAAAACGATTTTTGCACTTCCAAGAGGCCATACGGAAACTATATATTATGGTAGTCCGATCAGATTAAAACTTCGCTTTTTGGGTTATTACAAAAGAAACTATCATATGGTATTTTTGGTTGCGATTCGTGCATAAAAAACCCGATTTCTGACAAAAAAAAAAAAAACAAAAAATCGGAGTTTTTGTCCGATTAGGCCTATGGGAGCTATATGATATAGCCATCTGATTTCAACAAAATTTTGTGCTATTCAAAACTTATATCAAAAACTGTCTTGTGCTTAATTTGGTTGCGATTGGCTCAAAAATAACCCGTTTTCTGACAAAAAAGTACAGAAATCGGATTTCTTGACCGATTAGCCCTATGGAAGCTATATGATATAGTCATCCGATTTCAATAAAATTTGGAGTTATTAAAAACTTATATCAAAAACTGTCTTGTGCTTAATTTGGTTGCGATTGGCTCAAAAATAACCCGTTTTCTGACAAAAAAGTACAGAAATCGGATTTCTTGACCGATTAGCCCTATGGAAGCTATATGATATAGTCATCCGATTTCAATAAAATTTGGAGTTATTAAAAACTTATACTAAAAACTGTCTTATGCTTAATTTGGTTGCGATTGGTTCATAAATAACCCGTTTTCTGACAAAAAAAAAACACAGAAATCGGATTTTTTGACCGATTAGGCCTATGGAAGCTATATGATGTAGATCTCCAATTTTATTAAAACTTTGCACAGCTGCTGAGTATTTTTAAGTTCACATTTTTTTTAATTTGAATAAAATATCTAAAGATAAAGAAATTATGACGTTAAAACGATTTTTGCACTTTCGATCGGCCCTATAGGAGCTATATGATATAGTTGTCTGATCAGATCGAAACTTCACATCCTTATTGCGAACATATAAGAACTTCTAACTGCAAGCTTTCGTAATAATATGATAGCAAACAAAAAAGTTATGGCCTATAAACTTTTTCCTTTTTTTGAGGTTGTTGTGGTTTTATACTTTTTATTCCGAACCTAAATCGGATATTAAAAAAATATAATAAACTTGATCTAACCTGCAGAACAAATGACTGTTAGGAACAAACCGGAACTTTCTAGGCCTTACCATCTCTGAGAACGAGGTGTTCATACAGACGGACAGACAGACAGACAGACAGACAGACAGACGGACATGGCTAGATCGATTTCTCTAGTCACCCTGATCATACATTAGGTAACTTTGGGGGGTCTCTGACGTCTCCTTCTCTATGTTACATACATTTGACAAACTTAATATACCCTTGTACCTTTTTAGGTACAGGGTATAAAAAAGACCATATTTTTTGGGATACCCTGTACCTAGTAGACACGTGTGGGAAGAGGGGGTGGGAGGGGGGGTGTGGAGTGAACAGCGTACACATATAAGGAGTCCGAATCCCAAGTTTGGTTATCCTACCTCTTGTGGTCTCTAAGATCTAGGCATTCACACGGACGAACGGTCAGACGGACAGACGGTGTTGTTGAGTCGTACCTGTTAATAATATATTTAATCCGGCTTGTATGGACCGAATTTCATTTCCTTTTTTATTTTATTTTATTTTTAAATCAAACTTAGATACACTTTCTTGTCTGCCTTCATTGGCACGCGCTTATATGTCGACTTATGGGTATTGACACTTTCGAACAACTGTGTCGTAGAACTTAAATTTTATCATAAAAAGAACGATTCATTCGTTCCGTCTGATCTTCGAAAGAACTAAAAAGACAAATTAGATCGATTACACTCGTACATTAAAACTAACGTTCTTTTCCAACACTAGATCGGTTACAATCATGAGTTCAAATTAACGTTCTTTCACAACATTCTCCTCCCAAGTATTGCTCATTCGTGTCTCCACTTCTGCCAGAATACATCTGCCAATCTTTGGGAAGCTTTCCAGTTATTTAGACAATTGAGATCGGTGTTGCTTACGTTTGCATAAAAGGAATCTCTAAATTTAGGACCTATTAATATGTCACTTGAAGAACTTTGTAAG
>JBAMCM010000861.1:0-17020 GCA_037075145.1 Scaptodrosophila latifasciaeformis | reverse complement strand
TGTTAGAAATGTTAAGTTTTAAAATTGAACGTAAATGAAATGTATTATCGAAAGTATTTATAATTGTCAACCCTGAAAAAAATGAATATAATCGAATGTTACTTATTTGTTAATCGAAAAGATGTAATCGATAGGTTAAGTTGAGCGGCTGAGTCGAAATGAAGTGATCAGACCGAGCTGCGTAAAAAAAATTAATAAAAGTTTGTACACGAGTGAAGTGATCAAATATTCCGGTCATTCGAGCGGGATTTTAATATATTTATTTGACAGGTATGTGCAACATGGTCATTCGAGCGGGATTTTAATATATTTATTTGACAGGTATGTGCAACATGGTCCTCGGGCCTTTTGAACGGCACTAGGAGTATAAAAGAAATTTGCTGTTCACTTCGTGCGAATGCTAACTGCGCATTTTGAGATCGGTGTAAACTGTGGCACTCTAACAAAAGAGTGAGTTTACAAATTGCTAACTGCGCACTTTGAGATCGGTGTAAACTGTGGCACTCTAACAAAAGAGTGAGTTTACGAATTGCTAACTGCGCTTTGGAGATTGGTGTAGACTGTGGCACTCCAAAAAATCGACCATAATGACGCCACCAAAAGAAAAAAAAAGGATGGGAACGAGAAGTGGAAGGAAACAGCATGACGATGCAGCTGATGCATCATTGTTGGATAGTACACAACAAGATAACACAGTTGTAGCAATGGCGTCAACACCAGTCATCCAATCGGAGACAAAATCCTTATCAGCTTCAAGAGCCAACCCCATAATGAAGGCAGCCGTTGACAATATTTCAACAAGTACTACGAAGGATAGTCATCGATCGCAGAAGGTGAACATGATGCAGAAACAACTTGATCTTTTGAAATGACGGCAGGAGCTTCAAAATAAGCGTGCGTTGTTGGAAATACAGGAAAAGGAATTGGAGCTCCAACTGGCGGTCCAACAAGACGAAGACTGGAAGTATGATGACGTTGACAACAACTCACAGAAGGAGGGTAAACAGAAAAGAAACCGAAAGCAACTGTAATGTCAATGGACATAAAAACAGAATTCTATTAAAAGTTATACCAGTTTGTCTTATTGGTCCCAAAAAAAAGATTGATACATTTGCACTTTTGGATGAGGCATCGACTGTATCCCTTATGGATCAGAATATTGCAGACGAACTTGGACTGAACGGACCTTGTATTCCATTGCGAATGCAGTGGACGGGCAGGGAAGTTTATGAGCAGGACGATTCAAAACAGGTCAGTGTACGGATACACGGCAGGAATAGTCCGGGAAAGATTTTCAATTTAAGCCGAGTAAAAACTATGTCACGGTTAGATTTGCCAACACAAACTGTCTCAATTGAAGATATGAGTTCAAACCATCCATTCCTGAAGAAGTTCGGACGGTGCTCATTCTCGGCTGGGAAGCCAAGGATCTTGATAGGCCAAGACAATTGGTCTTTAATTGTGTCCCGCAAACTTGTATATTCTTCAGCCAATGGTCCGGTGGTTAGTAAGACTGCTTTAGGTTGGGTAGTGCATGGTTCTTCTGGATTTGCTGGATATGGGAATGCAAGAGTAGAACGTTCATTCCACATATGTGACAGAGACTCTGATGAAGTTAATGATTTGAACGACTTACACAATCTAGTAAAATCGTATTGGAAAGTGGAAAGGGAACTATCAGATGTGAGTGTTAGCCCGATATCGTTGGACGATAAAAAATGTTTATCGATTGTTGAAAAAACATTAAAAAGAGTAGAAGACCGTTTTGAGTGTGGTTTGTTTTGGCGGAATGAAAATGCGAAATTACCTGAAAGTTATAAAAATGCATTCTCAAGATTATTGATGTGTGAGAGGAAGATGGATAGGGATCCAAATTATAAACAAGAGTATATCGAAGTTATGAGGTCTTACATTGCCAAGGGATATAAGTTAACAACTGAAAAGAGCATTCAATGTATCTGATTTGACAACTAAGTAGATTTACATAAACAGTACCCTAGCAACTAAGTAGTTTCACACAAACAATGCTGACGCGCCCAAATAAGTTCGACGCCCCGAGCTAAGAACGTCCAGCAGCGGTAATCGGACACTGCCCATCCGGAGTGCCGTATTGCGGTGCATGGAATGCTGAGTCGGCGTGCTGACCACGACTTCATGGCGTGATGCATTGGAGCTAGGGTAGACTTATGCTTTGAAATATTTTTGTATTTAGTTCTGTCCAAGACCCGAAAGCTTACGCTTATCATTAAACATTGCTCCGGCTTTAGCCGTTAAAACCTTTGTCTTATTATTGATATAATTGCTGAGCTTAAGGCCAGCAATTAGGGAGTAAAGTAAACTCTCCAACATAATCATCGTAAGAAGATTTATTATAACCAGCCAGCCAAACTCCACAGAAGCAGCAAACGCTGCTGGACTATATCTCAACTAACGCCCGCACACACGAGCATTATACCGAGAGGAGAGGACTGGCGTAATTGGCGCCCAACGTCATCAAAGCTAACAATCTTAACAGGCTAGTTAAGTTACAAAACATGTAAGTTTGATGAGTGAACTCAACGGCATACCCTCAAGAGTTTCAAAAAATAATACAACCAAGTGAATAGCTCAGCTGATGAACAAATAAAGTGACAGTGAGGAAGGTTATTGCATCTCTTTGTGACTTGTTTTCCATTTCGTACTTTGCAAAGGAGAATTTTTTTAATTGCATTCCCCAAGTGCCTTATGTTTCTTGCGGCTAAAGGAATTTTTTTTCCGTGTTTAAATTAAAATCAACCAGAAATTTTTTGTTGTCAAATTTTTTGTTTGGTGTGAAATTGTCAGTGTCCATTCTTTTTCTCGCTTAACGAAATTTCGTTGCCTCATGAAAGCCGATCAATTGTGCTCGGAAAAAATACATTTGTGTAGTGCCAACTATTAGTCAATGAGCTGGGCGAGAGAATATAGGGATATTAAAGTCGAATACGATAGCGACGACGGGTGGGATTTAGAACCACAAGGCTTTCGCTCTACGACAAGTAATTTAGAACCACGAGGCTTTCGCCCTACGACGAGTAACATAGAACCACAAGGCCCTACGGCAAGTAACATGGACGCTGCCCAGCTACAGGCAATAATATCTGGGGCTGTCAGCCAGGCCTTGGCCCAGCAGGAGGCTAGGCTGACACTTTCATTCCAAACACAGTTAAATGAGGTTAGACAACAAATGCAAAGCTTGTGTGTGGAAGCACCACAAGTGGAAGCTTACAGGAAAATAACGGTGGACCCAAACATCCAATGTGAAGTCAAACTTGACATTGTGAAAACCATGCCAGATTTTGTGGGAGACCAAGATGAGTATGTGTCATGGCGACAGTCGGCCGTGGACGCATATGAAATTTTCAAACCATATCAGGGCAGCGAGGCACATTACCAGGCCGTTTCTATTATTAGGAATAAGATAAGGGGATCGGCAAGGGGGCTGCTGGTTGCCCATAACACAGTCTTGAACTTCGATGCCATAATTGCTCGATTGGACTGTACCTACGCGGACAGAACGTCGCTGCGCGTTCTTCGACAGGGACTTGAGACAGTCAGGCAGGGAGAACTTAGCCTTATGCAGTACTATGACGAAGTAGAAAAGCGATTGACACTAATAACAAATAAGATCGTCATGACACACGAACCGGACAGTGCTGTTTTATTCAATACAGACGTTAGAGAAGATGCCCTCCACGCGTTCATTGCGGGTCTCAGGAAACCATTGAGAGCCATGGTGTTGCCAGCTCATCCCAAAGATTTGCCCTCAGCCTTAGCTTTAGCTAGGGAATCCGAGGCAACCATAGAGCGCACTAATTTTGCTGCCACGTATGCAAGGGCTTTGGAGGATAAAACACTTACCTGTGAGCGGCGAAAAAATCAAAGCCACTCACAAGAGCCACAGGGAAGAAATAGCAGGGCTGAAGATGGCCAGGGGAGAAACCCTCATTTTTATAAAAAACAAAATAGGCCCCAACAGAATAATTCGGCTCATAACACAAACAACTACCATAATCGGTCACCTGAACCTATGGAGTTGGGCTCCACTGTGACACAGTTTAGGCAGCCGACCGCCTTCGGAAACGGTCAAACCCCAAATACCAGGGGAGAGAGTATTCGAGGCGTTAAAAGACCAGGTTCCACACGCATGACAGGTCAGAGGCGTCAGAGAGTGCAAAATACCATGCAACAAGTTGACAGTGAATATGAGGGCGTGGCCGCAGCGGCCGTGGCCGAGATAGGTGATGAGTCTGACGATAGTGATCAGGTAAATTTTTTAGGGAACGCTCCCAACTGCCGTTCATCGAACGCCAGTTGCAAGGGAGACAATTAAAAATTCTAATCGACACAGGGGCGGCAAAAAACTACATCAAGCCCGTAAAGGAGCTAAGAAATGTGATGCCGGTCGACTCCCCTTTTACAGTTAGTTCCATTCATGGCTCTAACAGAGTTCGCCAAAAATGTTTAATGAATATTTTTGGAAAAACAGCTGCGTTCTTTCTCCTGGACGTGCTAACACCTTTCGATGGCATTATAGGATTTGACCTTCTAGCTCGGGTGGGAGCGAAGCTGGACGCAGAGAAAGGTACAATAAATTATGGTTCTGTTTCCGAAAAGCTGCAGCACCATACTTGTGACAGTGTAAATTTCACTAACGTGGATGACATTGCCGTACCAGAATCCGTAAAGGATGAATTTCAGAACATGATCAAAAACAGATCTAAGGCATTTTCAGCCTCAAATGAGGCACTGCCATTTAACACTTCTGTGGTCGCCACAATTCGAACAAGTGATGATAAGCCGGTATACTCCAAACTATACCCGCACCCCATGGGTGTATCTGAGTTCGTAAGGCGGGAGATCGCAGATTTGTTGCAAAAGGGCATTATTAGAACTTCAAGGTCGCCTTACAACAACCCGACATGGGTTGTGGACAAGAAGGGCCATGATGATCTGGGGAATAAAAATAAGCGTTTGGTTATAGATTTTAGGAAACTTAACGAAAAAACCGTCGCTGACAAGTACCCAATGCCAAATATTCCCATGATACTGTCGAACTTGGGTAAAGCCAAATATTTTACGACACTGGATTTGAAGTCCGGCTATCACCAGATATACCTGGCCGAGCATGACCGCGAGAAGACCTCCTTCTCGATAAACGGCGGAAAATATGAGTTTTGTCGATTGCCGTTCGGTCTGAAGAATGCGGGAAGCATCTTCCAAAGAGCGATCGACGACGTCCTGCGAGAACAAATTGGCAAATCATGCTACGTTTACGTAGATGACGTCATTATTTTTTCTGAAAATGAAAAAGATCATGTTAAACACATAGATTGGGTTTTAAAAAGCCTATGTGATGCCAATATGAAGGTGTCCAGCGAAAAAACACACTTTTTTAAGCAAAGTGTTGAATATCTGGGATTCATTGTAACCAATGGTGGTGCAAAAACCGACCCAGAAAAGGTGAAAGCCATAAAAGAATACCCAGAACCGACAAATCTGTATGAACTCAGATCATTTTTGGGTCTAGCAAGTTACTATCGATGCTTCGTTAAGGACTTTGCGGCAATCGCAAGGCCTTTGACAGACTTGCTGAAAGGAGAAAATGGCTCTATCAGCAAGCACATGTCTAGGAAAACTCCTATTGACTTCGGTGACTTGCAGAGAGATGCATTTGAGAGGCTAAGAAATGTCTTGGCTTCCGAGGATGTAATTCTCAGATACCCTGATTTCAGGAAGCCATTCGATCTGACAACGGATGCTTCCGCGAACGGTATCGGCGCGGTTCTATCGCAAGGAAAGAGACCCATTACAATGATCTCTAGGACCCTCAAACAAAGCGAGTCACACTATGCCACGAATGAAAGGGAATTGTTAGCCATAGTGTGGGCTTTGGGCAAGCTACAGCACTATCTGTACGGCACTCGCGACATTAACATTTATACAGACCACCAGCCTTTGACGTTCGCGGTGTCCGATCGGAATCCCAATCCGAAAATAAAAAGATGGAAGGCGTACATAGACGATCATAACGCAAAAATCCATTACAAACCGGGAAAAGAAAACCAGGTGGCCGATGCCCTTTCCAGACAGAATATTAACGCCTTACAAGATGAGCCTCGGTCGGACGCTGCGACTGTTCACAGCGAACTTTCACTGACCTACACGGTCGAAACTACAGACCAGCCATTAAACTGCTTCAGAAATCAGATCGTCATAGAAGAAGCACGTTCCCAACTAAAACGAAGCTTGGTGTTGTTTCGTAGCAAAACTCGCCACTTGATCAGTTTCACCGACAAAGGTAGCATTTTAAAAATGCTCAAAGAAGTCGTGAACCCAGACGTCGTAAATGCGATACACTGCGACCTGCCCACCCTGGCAAGCTTCCAGCATGACTTAATTGCTCAGTTCCCGGCTACACAGTTTCGCTATTGCAAGAGGGTCGTGATGGACGTGACCAATAGAGACGAACAGTTGGAGATTGTCACGGCAGAGCACAATCGTGCACACAGAGCGGCTCAGGAGAATACCAAGCAGGTCCTCCGCGATTATTATTTCCCCAAAATGAGCGGATTAGCGAGGGAGGTGGTTGCAAATTGCAGAGTATGCACCAAAGCCAAATACGACAGGCATCCAAAAAAGCAAGAGCTAGGAGAAACACCCATACCAAGCTACACCGGCGAAATGTTGCACATTGACATCTTCTCATGGGGCCCTTGCTTCAGCTTGTAAATCTGTTCCCTAAAATCAGAACAATATATTGCGACAACGAAGCCGCCTTCAATTCTGAAACTATCACCTCCTTGCTGAAGAACGGCTACTCCATCGACGTTGTGAACGCGGCCCCGCTACATAGCTTGTCAAACGGTCAAGTGGCGATACTGTGGAACTAATCTTGAGGGCAACGGTAGAATATAACAAGACCCTACACTCGGTCACTCATGAAAAACCGGTCGAGATTTTCCACACGGGATCCGATGATCGCTGCCTAGACATTAAAGACAGGTTGATAAAGGCTCAACAAAACAACATCGAAAGATGCAACCCAGCTAGGCAGAACCGTACTTTTGAGGTGGGAGAAGAGGTATTCGTCAAAAACAACAGAAGGTTGGGAAATAAGCTGACCCCACTATGCACGGAACAAAAAGTGCAGGCAGACCTGGGAACGTCTGTTCTCATTAAGGGGAGGGTGGTCCATAAGGACAACCTCAAATAGGTTCCCCCATTTATAATTAATTAGTAAGCCAGATTTAAGTTGAAACACCGTGGTCTCATTCTGTGTTTGGATTACAGGTTCGCCCTCACAGCGCTCATCACCCTAGCGGTGGCAAATGCACGGATTACTGATTTTTCTCACGCCAACTACATCCCGGTCGTGGACGGAGATGTGCTTGTGTTTGAGCGACGTGACTACTTGAGACACGCGAGCAACCTTTCCGAGTTCGCTAGTATGATAGATGAGACAGAAAAATTGGCCGAGTTCTTTCCGCAATCACATATGCGCAAATTACTGGATGTTGACATAGATCATCTGAGAACCTCATTGTCCGTCCTTAAAATACACCATAGAATTGCAAGAAGCTTAGACTTTTTGGGGACAGCCCTTAAGGTGGTTGCGGGAACTCCTGATGCCTCGGATTTCTTGAGGATCAGGATGACGGAGGCGCAGCTAGTGGACTCTAATTCCAGACAGATTACTATAAACTCGGAGACTCAGAAACAGATAAACAAGTTAACCGACACTATTAATAAAATTGTCAAACCCCAGAAAAATAATTTGGTTGATACCCCACATTTGTACGAGGCACTTCTGGCGAGAAATAGAATGCTGACAACAGAAATACAAAATTTAATTCTCACTGTAACATTGGCTAGAGCTAACATAGTAAATCCCACGATCCTTGATCATGCCGATTTGGGACCACTCGTTGAACAGGACACTCCAATAGTTAGTTTATTAGAGGCCGCTAGAATTAAGGTTTTCCAGTCCGATGAAATAATCCAAATACTAATAGCTTATCCTAGAGTCAAGGTCAGATGTAAGAAGATCTCCGTCTACCCGGTATCGCACCATCAAGTAATCCTACAGCTTGACGAAGACTCGTTGGCGGAGTGTGAGGAGGACACCTTTGCGGTCACCGAGTGCACTGAAACCACGCACAACACCTTCTGCGAGCGGTCTCGGCGCGAAACCTGTGCTCGTTCGCTCCATGCGGGAAACACAGCCCAATGTCGTACTCAACCTAGCCACCTGAGGGCAATAATGCCTGTAGGGGACGGCATCATTATCATCAACGAGGCAACAGCCCGCATCAGCACGGACGGCGGCCCGGAGGTGCTCGTTAAAGGAACGCACCTGGTGACCTTCGAGCGATCGGCCGCCATAAACGGAACGGAGTTCGTGAATTTGCGAAAAACTCTGGACAGGCAGCCTGGCGTGGTGAGATCACCACTACTGAACATTGTCGGTCATGACCCCGTGATGAGCATACCATTGCTACACCGCATGAACAACGAAAACCTACGCTTCATCCAGGGGTTCAAGGACGAGGTTGACGCCGCGGGCTCCCCCAAACTTTGGTTCGTGGCTGGAGTGATCCTGAACGTTGTCCTAATTGGTTCGCTCATCCTTTTTTGGTATTAAGGAGAAAACGAGCCTCCATCAAAATACAGCGAACGATTGACAGGCTTAATATGACCGGGGACGGTCATGGTTCTGAGGAGGGGGGTAGTTAACAACTGAAAAGAGCATTCAATGTATCTGATTTGACAACTAAGTAGATTTACATAAACAGTACCCTAGCAACTAAGTAGTTTCACACAAACAATGCTGACGCGCTCAAATAAGTTCGACGCCCCGAGCTAAGAACGTCCAGCAGCGGTAATCGGACACTGCCCATCCGGAGTGCCGTATTGCGGTGCATGGAATGCTGAGTCGGCGTGCCGACCACGACTTCATGGCGTGATGCATTGGAGCTAGGGTAGACTTATGCTTTGAAATATTTTTGTATTTAGTTCTGTCCAAGACCCGAAAGCTTACGCTTATCATTAAACATTGCTCCGGCTTTAGCCGTTAAAACCTTTGTCTTATTATTGATATAATTGCTGAGCTTAAGGCCAGCAATTAGGGAGTAAAGTAAACTCTCCAACATAATCATCGTAAGAAGATTTATTATAACCAGCCAGCCAAACTCCACAGAAGCAGCAAACGCCGCTGGACTATATCTCAACTAACGCCCGCACACACGAGCATTATACCGAGAGGAGAGGACTGGCGTAATTTATATAAAAAAGTTGAGTAATGCGGAATTACAGGTTGAGTCTCCGCTGACGTACTTTTTACCACATTTTGGAGTGCTAAATGCAAATAAGCCAAATAAACTGCGAATTGTATTTGACGCAGCAGCAAGGAGAAACGGCTTTTCTTTAAATGATTTTCTGTTGGTGGGTCCTGATTTTATAACCAGTTATCTTCTGTTTTGATGAATTTTCGAATCTGTCCAGTTCCGTTTGCAGGAGACATAAAAGAAATGTTTCTTCAGATTCGGATAATTCAAGCCGATAGATTTGCTCAACGAATTTTATTGAGAGAGAATAGTGAGAGTAAACCGGATGTTTATGAGATCCAAGTGTTGTTTTTTGGAGCTAAGTCTAGTCCTAGCATAGCACAACAAGTAAAGAATAGAAATGCTCAAAAATTTGAAAAGGAGTTTCCCGTAGCAGCTAATGAAATAGTTCGGAAACATTATTTGGATGACTATTTAAGAGGGGCTTCGGATATAGACAGTGCAGTTAAATTAATAAGGGAGGTCACCAGAATTCATTAACATGCAGGGTTTGAAATGTGTAACTGGATGTCTAATTCAAAAGAAGTTCTGAAGAAACTAAATAATTGTGACATAGCTACAGGTAAGGGAAAAGAGTTGACCAAGGAACGAGTTCTCAGACTTGACGTAAAGATTTGCGAAACATTTTATTGGACAGACTCAGAAATTGTTTTATATTGGTTAAGCCCAAGCAGTAAGCGGTTTAAAGTATTTGTTGCCCAAAGACTCGACGAAATTCAGGAATTAACCAATGCAGCAAAATGGAAACATGTATCATCAGGTTTGAATCCTGCGGACATGAAAGAATGGCCGAAAGGCAAAGTTTTCGACGAAAAGGTAAAGGAACCTAGCGCAGCTAGTGAATATGTGAATATTATTGTGGGCATTGATAAAACATTCGTTTTACCTGATATTAAGAGATTTTCAAAGTGGAATAGGTTCATTCGCACTACGACATGGGTCTAGAGATATGTTAGCAACCTTCGAATCTCACAGTGTGGAAGGGGTAAATTGACTTGTAATGAAATAAGTAAAGCAGAGCTACTAGTTTTTCAGGAGAGATGCACACAAAAAAGCGAGCCCTAATGTTCCAAGAATGGGTCAAATTCCCAGATGTCGGATGGAAGCGACTGAGCGCGCTTTCTTGAAGGTAGGGGTGGATTATTTCGGACCAATTCTTGTGTTGGTTAATAGAAGCCATGTTAATATGGTGTAATATTTACGTGTATGTCGTCGCGTGTGGTTCACTTAGAGGTGGCTGAAGATTTGTCGAGTAATGCCTTTATACATGTCTTTCGACAGTTTTCTTGCCGACGAGGTTTTCCGACAGAACTATATTCTGATAACGGTACTAACTTTCACAAGGCTAGTAAAGAGATTTGTGAGGCAATGGATGGTTGGGCTAGAGACGAGATTACGCAATATTTGACTCAAAAAAAGTGCACTTGGTATTTTAATCCACCGATGGCACCTCATATGGGGGCAGCGTGGGAAAGACTGATTCGAACAATAAAGCAGTATTTGTGTTGCCTTCTCAAAGAGCGAGTTCCTAGGGAATTTACATTAAGGACTTTGTTTTATGAAATTGAATATATGATAAATTCTAGGCCGTTAATCCGGACTGCTGATTCGGTTGATTTTCAACCACTAACGCCAAATGACATTTTGATTGGACCCCAATATACTGACTCCATGCATGTTGCTACAAATGATAGGGATCTGAAATTTTTGAATATGTGGAGGGCATCACAGCGACTAGCGGACATGTTTTGGAGGAAGTGGCGAAAGGAGTATCGTCAATATATAATGTGTAGTACAAAATGGTCAAAGAAACAGGAAGCATTGAGTGTAGGAGATGTAGTGTTAATAATGGACTCCGATTTACCTAGAAATGTATGGCCTAAGGGCATAATAATTAGCACACATAAGTCAAAAGATGGTTGTATAAGAACTGTAAATATAAAAATCAACCACAAAATATATACTAGATCTGTAAGTAAACTTGTAAAATTAGATATTAAGCCCATTGTCAAGTAAATTTAAGTAATTATTGTATAACTCAATAATTGGGAGGAGTGTTAGAAATGTTAAGTTCTAAAATTGAACGTAAATGAAATGTATTATCGAAAGTATTTATAATTGTCAGCCCTGAAAAAAATGAATATAATCGAATGTTAGTTATTTGTTAATCGAAAAGATGTAATCGATAGGTTAAGTTGAGCGGCTGAGTCGAAATGAAGTGATCAGACCGAGCTGCGTAAAAAAAATTAATAAAAGTTTGTACACGAGTGAAGTGATCAAATATTCCGGTCATTCGAGCGGGATTTTAATATATTTATTTGACAGGTATGTGAAACAGAGTGCTTTGGCCTTTTTATAGGCAGGACATCCCTTAAAGGAGGCGGGGTGGTCCGGGTGGTCTTTATCCGGCATTCACGGTCCATTCACGGTCTTGTATGTGAAGTTGTTCCTCGGGCCCAGAAGCGTCGTGATCATCTTGATAATTGCCGAGATGTCGGTCACATCAGAAATGAATATTGGAGGTGGTTTGATGGTCTTCGGGGTGGGTTTTGGTTTTTCGGGGGTCCTGGGCTTAGGTTCGTCTTTAGCAGGTCCGGGTTCGTCATCAGAGCTCGTCATCGTCGTCTTCGCTCGAATGTATAGCAAAGATGTTGTTGGCCAGCTGTTTGCGCAGCGCTGCGCTAGTGCTTGGCTTGTCATCCAGCTCCTCTCCCTGCGCTTTCTTAGCAGGTTTGCGCTTGATCTCGCCCGACTCTGAATGCGAGGTGCTTCCCTCACTGCTGGAGCTGCTTTTGCGTACTCTGCAAGGTTTCTTGCATGTTGTTGTTCCAAGCTTGTTGGTGCGCGGGAGGCCTGCCAGTCCATCCTCTCCAAGGTTGGTAAGGAGTGTGGAGGGGGGGGGGGGGGGAAGCTGGGCACCGTTAGCCGGTGTGCTAATGCAGCACATGGCTGCTGCTTTGCTGAAGTACCGCGGCTTAGAGCGAACAACCGTGAGGTTCGTAGGCTGAGCCAATCAGCAATCACGCGACGCGAAGTGGCTGGACACGGGTAACGGGACTTGAAACTTAAAAAGACAAATTTTATTTTTTTTTTTTTTTAGTATTTCCAAATTTCCAATTTGCTTGAAATGACGATGAACAAGCGAGTGGACTATATATTAACAAGAGAAGGAAGGAAGGAACCGTTTTCCGGAGGTCGATGTGCCCTGAGTGGCTGTGTCTTTATTACTGAATTCTTATAGACTTCATTGCATGAATACATAAATGAAAAGGGTTGCTTAAGATCATTAATATCGAAAGCATGCGAATGTTTATA
The DNA here is from genome assembly GCA_037075145.1 of Scaptodrosophila latifasciaeformis. Taxonomy (NCBI): domain Eukaryota; kingdom Metazoa; phylum Arthropoda; class Insecta; order Diptera; family Drosophilidae; genus Scaptodrosophila; species Scaptodrosophila latifasciaeformis. Next base: position 4,340 of record JBAMCM010000861.1, on the reverse strand, counting down.
TACATTTCGATAATGTAGAAAATTAGAGTCAAATGCATGTTGCAAAGCCAACATACCGGCCCGCCCTGAAACAAAGTTTCTGAACGAGGCAATAGTGCGATCTTAGTAATAGGTCGGATTAAGTGTCCAGATTTGGTCTTCAATTTAACCACTCGAACCAAATCGTCTTTTTCTGGGTACGTTTAGATGACCCGTGCTATTTTGTTTGTGAGTGTGTGTGAGTCCTTAAATAAAACAATATCGTCTATCCATATGTTGGTTGCTGGGTTGGTCCACTTCGGACGCTGCTGCAGAGAAGTAAAATAAGCCTGGTGCAACTGCTTCCAGAACCCTTGATATATAGCATAAATGCTCTAAAAATAGTTCAGTTTACCAACAGAAATATGCCATATGCCATTCACTCCGGTATTGTGGTGAATGGGCGGCCAATCATGATGTGAGCTGGTAATAGGTAATTCATCTGATGTGTAGTACAGTGGGCGTGATTAACCACTGCACTAATTTGTGTCAGTAGAGTCCGCATCTGTTCAAATTCGGGGGTAGAGTTTCCAATAACTCAGCATAGATGTAGCTTAACCGATCGGACGGCAGATTCCCATTTTCATCCCCACTGGAGGAATAAATATCCACTGTATTCCTTCATCTGCCAGCTGGTGTGTTATGAAGTCACGATGGGCCTGCGACTGCAACAGAGCTTGAATCTCGTCTAGAGATCGTTTTGCTCCTACGAAGTTCGTGCCATGGTGACAATATATATATTTGAGGTCACTGGCAAGTTCCAGGTGAATTGCGAATGTCACCAGGCAAACTTTTAGCCATATGTAGTCTTTGACTATGCACGGTTGCGCCCTTTTCCTTCCTTCAGTAGAATCGGTCCAGCATAAACACACCCAGAATTCACGAAGGGATGCGCTTGTGTGATACATATGCTGGGCAAGTCAGCCGTTCGCTGATGAGTCGTATGTTGTCGTTGTCGAAAGCATGGTAAACAGTCATTTGTAATCTTCCTTATAAGATTTCGTGCTCCAAATATCCAGTAGCGTTGTCTAACGATGGCAAATAGTGCAGAAACCCCAGGGGCAAGGTTAATTCTGTGTTCATACAGTAGAATGAGTTTGGTGATAACATGGTTCTTTGGAAGCAAAATGGGATGCTTTGCTTCTATGGGTAATTGCGCGTAGTGCAATCTAACTCCAACGCGTAGCAAATTGCCCTTGTCCACTAGTTGTGACAATTTGGCCAGTTGAGATCGCGTCTTGAGTGGCTTGTCCATGAGCGTCAATTTGTGGTCATCATGGAAACAGGTTTGTGCATACTTCAATCATAAAATTCGAGCCGCCGTGATCTCGTCAAATTTGAGTGTCTGGGATCCCTTCTTGCCGTTTCCACCTTCCACGAATCGCAGAACGTATGCCACAATGTGTGAAAGTCTTGACCAGGAAGAAATTCGTTGCAGAAGATCATCCAGAAAGAGCTCTGATGTCTTAGCCGCCCATCCAGTTAGACAGTTGGTCCTCATTTCTTCTTCTTGGTTGGTCTGATCTGAAAGAGATAAGCTGACTTTTGAGTTTTTCAGCATTACCGAATATTGATGATGATTCTTTAACCACCCTAATTGGAATTTGATGAGTACTGCTGCCATCATGCCCCTCGAAGTACAATCAGCAGGATTTGATTTAGATTTGTCTGGACAAATCCCACAAATGTTTTTAGTTGCGCTGGTGCAGATGATAGCCAGGACAGCACAATCGTCGAAAAACGCGAAAACAGAAATCTTCTCATTTCGTAACGAAGCCGGCTCAGGAGTAATGCAGCACAAAGCTCCAGACGTGGCAATGATTTGTGTTTTGATGGAGCTATACTTGTCCTTGCTGCCATTATGTTCACAGAAATAGAGCCATCGATTTGTAGAACTCTGCTGTACACTACAGCAGCATATGCCTTGATGGATGCATCAGAGAATCCATGTAGCTCAATGTTGTTAATGTCGTTGTCAACTAATCGGGCTAGTTAAAATTTCTAAAGTGTGTCCAAATCTGACCTCCACTTCATCCAGGTCTCCGCCAATTTATTCGGGAGTGGCTGGTCACAATCCAGTTTGAGCAGCCATAATTTTTGGAATAGAATTTTGAACTGAACCACACAGGGTGCCACGAGACCCAGGGGATAGAAAATGCGTGATACATCTGATAAAACTTGCCTTTTGGTGCAGTGAGGGTTGCCTGAGAGACCAACGTGGAATGAGACAGTGTCCTCTCCAGGATGCCAGTGGAGTCCAAGTACTTTCACAGGTGCCGAAAGCATAATTGAGTTAGCTTCTTCTGTTTGTATCCGATTTGTGTGTGATACCCATTTCCCGAGCTCCAACTTAGCACGGGACATTAGTTGAATGAGTTCAGCCTGGTTGCTTAACTCATTCTCATCATTTGATCCTGTCAGTACGGAAACTCATGTTTGTGATCATGAGCCAGCTGTTCACGTACGCGAACCGCTCAGAATGATGTTCAAGTTATCATCCTCAGTCCCTCTGTACTCACTATGGAAATTATAATCAAATTTCCTATTGGTTGTCACCCTCAATCAGTTGTCACCTCCAATCCCTCAGTTTTTACCTATGGAAATTGTAAACAATTTTCGTAACCACTTAGGAACATATTAGTCGCTCTAGTGCTATTCCAATCTATCCGAACAAGGTGCCATTCTCTTAAAAGCTTAATAATGTATCCGAAGCCTGTCCGCTGCCTCGAGCCACTCTTTTCGGTATCAATTACACCCCCTACTCCTTCCCAATAAAGAAACAAATTTTTCCAAGAGACATTTAAATTGCGCAGCTGAAAAACCTAAACATTGACCTTTTGGTCACTCATCACCCATCCTAAGTGGAACAGTCCAAGTGTCACAAAAATCTCGATCAAGAGCGTAGCATAAACATCGCTCTCGTGATCCGCGTCCCCAAGCTTAATTGTAAACAAATCCTTTCATCCAAGCAAGCTTTGATATGACTTTGCGATCAACAAATACGGAAGTGTTCTTTCCGAAATCGCGTTAAGTTTTAAATAAAACCACACGAAAGATATTAAACCCTACAATATCAAAGTGTCGCGAGTGAACTTAATCCGGACTATCCATGCAAAGTGGCGAATATTCAAAAAAGCCGTTAAGAACTCTGTTTCGAGGACTTATTAGTTTATAATCCCTTTTTCCCCCCCGCAGTGCGTAGACTAAAAACTCGCACAGTGCCATCTTTTCCAGCAATCGTCTCCTGAATTCGACCCAATCGCCATTGTAGAGGTGGAAGATTGTCTTCTTTGATCACGACGACACTGTTAGGCTCCAGATTTTGCACGGATTTGCGCCATTTGCCACGTTCTTGAAGAAGGGAAAGGTAGTTGGAGCTCCACTTCCGCCAGAAGTTCTGCTGCATCTGACATATGCGTTGCCATCTATTGAGACGATTGATATCCAAATGGGTGAGATCAGGTTCGTCAAAGGTGGCAAAGGTAGACCCAATTAAAAAATGGCCCGGAGTCAATACGTCCAAATCGCTGGGGTTTTCTGTAATTGGACAAAGAGGTCGTGAATTTAAAATTTCAGAGTCTTCACATGTAAGAGTGCGCAGTTCGTGAAAGGTCAGCGTTGTCTTCCCAACGGCACGGTTTAAGTGGAATTTAGCAGATTTGATAGAAGCTTCCCACAAACCGCCAGAGTGTGGGGAACGCGGTGGGATGAAGTGCCATTTCAAACTAATAGAACAACATGCATTGATGAAGTCTTGATTTTGCGGATCCCTGAGAAATAGTTGACGAAGCTCCTTAAGTTGATTTTTTGCACCAACAAAGTTCGTTGCGTCGTCCGACCAGATAGCGTTAGGTTTTCCTCTGATGCTAATAAATCTCTTTAAAGCAGCGATAAATGCTTGCGTGGAGGTATCTTCAACAACATTCAAGTGGGCAGCCTTAGTTGCAAAGCAAATAAAAATCGAAATATAACATTTTGTAGGTGGTCTGTTTCTAACTTCTGACTTGCAATAGAAGGGGCCACAAAAGTCAATTCCAGTGGTGTGAAAAGGACGATGGGGCTGCACGCAATCAGCTGGTAAAGGTGCCATGAAGTGCTCGCATAGTTTTGGCTTTAAACGAAAACATCGTATGCATTTATTGATAACGGCGGCAACTGTTTTGCGTCCTCCAATCGACCAGAATTTTTGCCGGAGAGCTGCAAGCAGGCTTTGTGGTCCAGCGTGCAAGAATTTATTATGATAAAATATGATGATGGCGTTAGTAACAGGATGTCGTTTCGGTAGCAGCATGGGATGTCTGGCTTCAAAATCTAGCAGAGAA
>JBAMCM010000859.1:0-20488 GCA_037075145.1 Scaptodrosophila latifasciaeformis | reverse complement strand
CATATAGCTGTCATACAAATCGAAATCGGCCCTATTAACTGACCAACCACGTTTATGTGATTTACGGCAGAAACAATTTCGAAAAGAGTCTGTAATCTTCGGCACCCCGAAGATAACGTTGGGATTTTTTTTTTTTTTTTTTTTTTTTGACTAGATAAGAAAAACTTTTGTTGTTCAGATTTCCGAAGCTACTCCAGAAAGCTGATATTCCAGAACACAGTTTTTCCTTTCCCGTACTTGGTTTGGGTAAATGACAGGTGCTTTTGAATCGATCAGCTAAGTATCGGCGACCACTCGAGTGTTAACCAAGTAGTGATCGCTATTTCCAGATACTATTACCAAGTTTCTAAAGCTTTACATTTAAGGGTCAGATTCGATATGGTTGCTCGATCTGCATATTAGGCATCGCAGCAATTTTCCATCTACCGATATTCTGGTGATATTTGTATCCCTGTCGCCTATCCCTTTTATTCTTTAATATTGACAAAAATGAAATTTATGCTTGGATGGATTCGAACTTGATGCCACAAAGCTAACCTATTCTTAAACAGCTGTTCGCAATTATTTTTCTCTAGTTACTTTGATACAAATTGTTACAAAAGAACTAGGTCGAAGTTTCATGCTGTTAGAATTAAAAATAGTCAATTTAGTCGGGCCATCACGTTGGGCGCCAATTGTAGTGTTTGTACCTAAGTTGATCTAATTTATCCTAATATGTAGGAATCTGGCGGGGTGCACTTCTCGCTATGCTCGGACTAGCTCGACGGATGGGGTGGGTTCTTGCCGATCCCTAACATAAGTACTACTACCACAATATTTAAGTGCACAAAAAAAAGAAGATAATTAAAAGAAAAGAAGATGTTAACAAATGATGTTTCCCCAAAAAAAAAAAAACTAATTGAACGGAGCTTCGTTGCGGCCCGAATTGATAAAAGGGGTTACCAGTTGTTTTTGGAACCCATTCTAATCCCTCCCTACTTTAACAACTCAATTGCTATTTTACTGACATTATTTTGTCGGATTTGTCTGTTGGTATGATTTCCGGCGATAGACCTTTGAAGAAATTTTTTTACGACTGCATGTTTTTACAATAATTCAGTGTATTCAAATTTTATTTCATATTTTAAAAACAATATCATTTACCGACTGGGTTAATAATCGAACCAGAGTTTAGAACTAAGTAAATAATTATATGATAAAAAAATTAAAAAAAAAGAAATTAGGTATAATATCATAAAACTAAATTCATTTAGGTTGGAGGACACCACCATCACCAGATAAAAGAATATATAAAGTAAGGATTTTGACTTACCCCAGCAATGCCGTCGTTGAGCTCAATTCGACCAAGCTAGAAGCCTTAAGAAATTATTGGTAATAGTGAATCCAAAAAAAAATTGATATTTAACTTTAAAATTTAAATTTGTACTTATTTCTAAAACAATTGATTCAATTATTATCCCATGCGGTGTTTACAATATTCCGAAATAGTTTCAAATTCAAAGTTTTAAATGATCAAGAACATTTTAATCTCTTAGCATAAAAAAATAAAATTTGGAAAGAAAGATAAATTGACAAGAATCCACCTTTGACTCTATACAATTAAAAGGTATAAACCTAGCACATTTTTTTTAGATACGTTTGGTCAGAGATGGCATTGTTTCCTCCTTATTTTTGTTTTATGTTTTTTGTTAAAGTTGAGTGGTCCAGTTTCAAATCGAAACCTCTGCCCAAAGTGAAACAAAAGTCGTTGCAGCGCTGCTTAGCATTAACGCGTTACGTTGCTGCTCTGTTGCCGAGATAGCCAACACGGCCGCAGCGCAGTCGCCGAGATAACCAAAAGGCGTCGGCAGCACAAGTCGATCGAATTAAGCGATCATAGCGTGGTCAAGCGACTCGAGACTGGAGTTGGTCTCGCCGTTGTGACGTTACTGTCGTGCGGAGGTGTATGGTTCCCCCCCTTCTTTTTTCTTTAATTTCTCAGTCGCAATATGAGGGTATACTCCCTTATTAGGGCCTTAAGCGGCCAATTTAGGGGTCTCCACCCAAAAAAATAAAAAGGCACTGACACTTGGCACTGGCCTCTTTTTATTAAAACAAAAAACTTTTATTCCGAAACCAGAAAAAGTCAAAAATCACTGACACTTTTATTTATTTATTATTTTTTTTTTTTTGTACTATCTCTCAAATTGGCAATTTTTTTTTCCATTATATATTTTGCTGCAACCGCACGTCTTTTTCACCTCTGCGTTTGTGATCGATTGTACAAACGATAAACCTAGGCTTTGCTACACATTCTAATCTGCCAATGCCGATCTTAGCCCAACAACAATTGTTATATTCGTTAGCCGAAGACTGCAACAACAAAAGCGCGTGGGCGCGGATTACTAACGGCAGAATCACGCGACTTAAATCATTATCTACGCTGACGGCAGCATCAAAAAAAGAGAAAGAGAGAGAGAAGATACCAATGAAGTGTGGCTGGCAATCCCACAAAAATTTTACAAATGCCCCTGTAGGAAATTGGACGCTACAGGGTCTACGATGTTTAGTTCTGTGCGTTACACACATCAGAGCAAAATGAATATACTCCTTTTTCTGCAAAAAGACCATACATATAAAAAGATAAATATTTTAAACATAGAAAACTGTGACTCTGTTTCATTTCTGAAATCAATAACTACAACCCTCATCGAGGGACATTGGGTTGTAGGCAATCTCAAACGTAATAGTTTCATTGCCCATTGATGGACCACTGTTCTGTTGTATAAGTTGGAAGACCCCTTCCAGCTAGAGTATTCAATACGGATTCCGAGTAGGATCACCTAAAAGGAGATTAACCTTCCCACCAAGGAAGGTTTCCATATCAATACTAAGTTAAGTTATTTTAAGTGAAAAATAAGAAAAAAAGAATAAACATAAAATAGAAATGCTAGGCCAGTGCTAAGAATTTATATTTCTTTTTGTATTAAAACGGAATAACCGCAACTTGAATGAAAGTGAAATACCAAGGTTATCTTCGGGGTGCCGAAGATTACAAACTCTATTCGCAGTTGTTTCTGCCGTAAATCACATGAACGGGGTTGCTCAGTTAATAGGTCCGATTTCGGTTTGTATGACAGCTATATGATATAGTAGTCCGATTTTAATGGAAGTCCACACCATTGCGTATTTTTATGTAGACAACGTGTTTGCCGAGCTTCAGGAGATCAGTCAATAATTGTGCGAATTATTCCCTAAACCGATTTAGGTTCGTAAGACAGCTATATGATATAGTGGTCCGATCCGGACGGGGCCGACAAATGTGCTGCCTAGATAAAAAAGAATACTGTATACCAAGCTTCAGAAAAATAGCATTAAAACTGAGGACTAGTTTGTATGGACACAGAGGGACAGACGGGCATGGATATAGCGACTCCTCTAGTTATTATAAGTATTCGAGATGTAACTTTTGAGGGTCTACGATGTTTAGTTCTGTGCGTTACACACATCATAGCAAAATTAGTATACTCTTTTCTCTGCGAGAAGAGCATACATATAAAAATTCGGAACGTTAAACTCGGGCGCAGCCGAGTTTGAGATACCCTGTACCTGTAGGGAGCGTAAATCAGTATTTCTGACAAAAAAAATAAAAATACCATCTGATTTCGATTAAATTTTGCACAATTGAGTGGTGTCCTAAAGCACGACTTATTCCCAAATTTAATAGAGATATCTTTAATACCAAAGAAATTACGACGTTAAAACAATTTCTGCACTTTCAAGAGGCCATACGGAAACTATATGTTATGGTACTCCGATCAGATTAAAACTTCGTTTTTTGGGTTATTACAAAAGAAACTATCATATGCTATTTTTGGTTGCGATTCGTGCATAAAAAACCCGATTTCTGACAAAAAAAAAAAAAACAAAAAATGGGAGTTTTTGTCCGATTAGCCCTATGGGAGCTATATGATATAGCCAACTGATTTCAACAAAATTTTGTGCTATTAAAAACTTATACTAAAAACTGTCTTTTGCTTACTTTGGTTGCGATTGGTTCAAAAATAACCCGTTTTCTGACAAAAAATCACAGAAATCGGATTTTTTGACCGATTAGCCCTATGGAAGCTATATGATGTAGATGTCCAATTTTATTAAAACTTTGCAAAGCTACTGAGTATTTTAAAGTTCACATTGTTTCTTAATTTGAATAAAATATCTTTAAAGATAAAGAAATTATGACGTTAAAACGATTTTTGCACTTTCGATCGGCCCTATGGGAGCTATATGATATAGTTGTCCGATCAGAAACTTCACATCCTTATTGCTAACATATAAGAACTTCCAACTGCAAACTTTCGTAATAATATGATAGCAAACAAAAAAGTTATGGCCTATGAACTTTTTCCTTTTTTTGAGGTTGTTGTGGTTTTATACTTTTTATTCCGAACCTAAATCGGATATTAAAAAAATATAATAAACTTGATCTAACCTGCAGAACAAATGATTATTAGCAACAAACCGGAACTTTCTAGGCCTTACCATCTCTGAGAACGAGGTGTTCATACAGACAGACAGACAGACAGACAGACGGACATGGCTAGATCGATTTCTCTAGTCACCCTGATCATACTTTAGGTAACTTTGGGGGGTCTCCGACGTCTCCTTCTCTATGTTACATACATATGACAAACTTAATATACCCTTGTACCTTTTTAGGTACAGTGTATAAATATTTTAAACATATAAAACTGTGACTCTGTTTCATTTCTCAAATCAATAATTACAACCCTCATCGAGGGACATTGCGTTGTACGCAATCTCAAAGTAATAGTTTCATTGCCCATTGATGGACCACTGTTCTATTGTACCAGTTGGCAGACCCCTTCCAGCCAGAGTATTCAATACGGATTCCGAGTGGGATCACCAAAAAGGAGATTATCCTTCCCACCAAGGAAGGTTTCCATATCAATACTAATTTAAATTTTTTTAAGTGAAAAATAAGAAAAAAATATTAAACATAAAATAGAAATGCTAGGCCAGCGCTAAGAATTTATATTTCTTTTTGTATTAAAACAGAATAACTGCAATTTGAATGAAAGAGAAATACCAATCTTCGGCACCCCGAAGATTACAAACTCTATTCGCAGTTGTTTCTGCCGTAAATCACATGAACGGGGTTGGTCAGTTAATAGGTCCGATTTCGGTTTGTATGACAGCTATATGATATAGTAGTCCGATTTTAATGGAATTCCACACAATCGCGAACATTTATGTAGAAAACGTGTTTGCCGAGATCCGGAGATCAGTCAATAATTGTGCGAGTTATTCCCTAAACCGATTTAGGTTCGTATAGACAGCTATATGATATAGTGGTCCGATCCTGCCGGGTCCGACAAATGTGCTGCTTCGATAGAAAAGAATTTTATATATCAAGTTTCAGAAAAATAGCAATAAAACTAAGAGACTAGTTTCTATTGAAACAGAGGGACAGACGGATATGGTTATATCGACTCCTCTAGTGATTATAAGTAGCCTAGGTGTAAATTTTGTGGGTCTACGATGTCTAGTTCTGTGCGTTACACACATCAGAGCTAAATGGATATAAATTAAAAATATGCTGTTGCCTCTGACGGGTAATCTCTGAGGGACAGCAGCTTGTGGTTGGCCGTTCCTATTAACGGCGGGTAGACTTCAGGATGTGGTAGCAGCAGCTGAAGATTATGAAGAATATGGTGGGAGGGCAACTGGCTCTCCTTATTACTGGCCTAGGGACTCAGCAATAAAAGATATTTAGATTTTTAACGGCAAGTGCCGGAGCAATATATTTTCAGCTTGTGCTGTTATATGATCAATATAAAACTAAAAGTACAAAATGTATAAAGTGGAATTCTAAAGCTAAAAGAGGAAATGTTTATGCAATGCTTAGAGTCAGCAAGCCGACTCAGCATACCATGGGCGAAAACGTAGCACTTGCGGTATCAGCAAGTGTCAGGTTACCGTCGTTGGTCACTCTTGTTGAGTGTGCTGACCCCAAAAATTTGAATAAGCTTAATTATAGCGAGGGTAGATTAATAATTAATGCGAGTGGAGCCAATAAAGTATTGATATCTCCTGTTTGTTAACTACTCCCCTTTTAAGATCGCGGACCGTCCTCGGTCACGCTGAATTTGTCAATTGCCTTTTGTATTTCTATCGAGTCTCGTCTTCTTCTTATTACTTGGAAAAGGAGGAGTGAGCCGAATAAAATGACACTCAGACCTACTCCGATTGCGAACCATGTTTTGGGTGAACCAGCTATTTCCACTTCTTTTTTGAAGTCTTCGATGATGCGCAAATTTTGGCTGTTCATTCTGTGGAGTAGCGGCAAGCTGAGTACTGGATCATGACCGATGATGTTTAAAAGTGATGACCCTGCTATACCCGGTGTTTTACTTATGGTTGTGCGATGGTTCACATATTTGGTACCATTTATGATAGCGGAGTGTTCGAACGTGACGAGATGTGTGCCATTAGTTAACAGCTCTGGACCATCGTCTGTGCTGATGCGCGCTGGACTTTCGTTGACGATCATGACGCCTTCATCGATGAGCGTGATAACTTTCAGGTGGCTGGGCTGAGTGTTACAATGGGCAGTGCCTCCAGCGTGGAGTGATCGTGCACAGGTGTCGTGGTGCGCAAGCTTGCAGAATGTGTCTTGTGTTGTTCTGATACATTCGGTGAGAGCTAAAATGTTACTCTCACATTCAGCTAAGGTGTTGTCATCTAGTTGTAGGATTACATGTTGGTGTGATACGGGAAAAATTGTAACCTTTTTGCAATTGGACTTAACCCTAGGATAGGATATTAATATGTGGATCATGTTCTCGGACTGAAGGACCTTGATATTTGAAGCTTCCATTAAGCTGACTATTGGTGTATCTATCGTTTGTTCAATAAGAGATCTCAAGTCTGCATGATCGAGAATTGTAGGGTTGATTATATTTGATTTAGCTAAGGTAATTGTGAGCATTAGATTTTGTATTTCGGTGACTAACATTCTATTTCGGGCTAATAAAGCTTCATATAGATGTGGAGTGTCGACAAAATTGTTCTTTTTTGCTTTAATTATTTTGTTAATTGTATCAGTGAGTTGGTTGATCTGTTCTTGGGTCTTTGAATTAAATATTACCTGTCTGTTATTTGATTCTATTAATTGGGTTTCAGACATTCTAATTTTTTCAAAGTCTGACGCGTCTGGGGTGCCCGCGACAACTTTGAGGGCTGTGCCCAAAAAATCTAAGCTCCTAGCGATTCTATGGTGTATGGTCAGCGTGGATAGTAAGCCCCTTATGTGATCTATATCTACATCTAATAATTTTCGCATATGCGACAGAGGAAATAATTCAGACATTTTTTCGGTTTCGTCTATTATACTTTTAAAATCGGACAAGTTACTAGTATGCTTTAAAAATTCGCGTTGCTCAAAAACAAAAACATTTCCGTCTATTACGGGTATGTAGTTGGCATGAGAAAAATCGGTAATCCGCGCATGTGCTATTGCTAGCGTGTAAAAGATTATGGTCATAAGCCTGCAATGAAGAAATAGTGATAGATAAGTTTGTGTTTTAGCTTACTTATAATTGGCCTATTGAATGTCCGAGTTTACTTAAGGTTGTCCTTATGGACCACCCTCCCCTTAATGAGTACCGACGTTCCCAGGTCGGCCTGTATCCTCTCCTCAGTGCACAACGGGGTCAGTTTGTTCCCTATTCTTTTATTGTTTTTCAAAAAAACTTTTTCTCCCACCTCAAAAACCCTATTTTGTCGCGATGGGTTACATCTGTCGAGGTTGTCCTGTTGGGCCCTTGTTAGTCTATCCTGTATGGTCTGGCGTAATTCAGTTGGTGTTGCGTGGACGATTTCCATGGGAGTTTTGTCTGTGACCGAGTGTATCGTTTTATTGTATTCACCCGTTGCCCTTAGAATTAACTCTACCGTTTCGTTGATCTTTTTATCCATCTTTAGGCACCTTGCGATTTCTGCTAGGGTGCTGTGGAACCGTTCAACTTGACCGTTTGAAGAACTGTGAAGTGGGGGCGCGTTTTCGACATCTATATTGTAGTTGTTTTTAAGCAATGATGTGACTGTCTCTGAGTTAAAGGCGGCTTCATTGTCGCAGTATATGGTCTTAATGTTTGGGAAAATATTTACCAATTGAATTATTGGATTTATAACGTCGACTATTGCTCTGGACGCCACGGGTTGCGTAATGGCAAATTTTGAAAATTTATCGACGCATGTTAAAAACAACTTTTTGTCAGTTGAGAATATATCAATATGCAATCTTTCCCCAGTATAGGTCGGTATTGGTGTTTTCCCAAGTTCTTGTTTCTTGGGGTGTCTGTTATACTTTGCTTTGGAGCAAACTTTGCAGTTTGCAACTACTTCGGAAGCCAGTTTGTTCATTTTAGGAAAGAAGTAGTCGCGAAGAATTTGTTTGACGTTTTCTTGTGCGGCTCGGTGCGCACGGTTATGTTCGGCAGTAATGATCTCCAACTGCTCGTTCTTGTCAGTTATGTCTGTCACGAAATTTTTGCAGTGCCAGAACTTGGTTCTCGGAAAATGTGATACAAGTTCGTTTTGAAAACGAGCTAATGTTGGTAAATCGCAATATATTGCGTTTACAACGTCTGGGTTTACGATGTCTTTGAGTATTTCAAATACGGCGTTTTTGTCAGTGAAGTTAACCAAATGGCGAATTTTGCTGCCAAATAATATTATACATTGTTTCAAGAAGAAACGTGATTCTTCCAAAAAAATTTGGTTTCTGAAGCAATTGACTGGTTTGTCAGTGGATTCGACCGTGTAGGTCAATGATAATTCGCTGTGGACCGTTGCAGCGTCAGATTGCGGTTGGTCTTGTAAAGTGTTAATAGTATCTTGTCGAGATAAGGCGTCTGCTACTACATTTTCTTTTCCTGGTTTGTAGAAAATCTTAGCATTGTGCTCATCAATGTAGGCTTTCCACCTTTTTATTTTTGCATTTGTGTTTCTGTCCGATACTGCAAAGGTGAGCGGTTGGTGATCGGTAAAGATGTTAATTTGTTTTGTGCCGTACAAAAAATTTTGTAATTTACCCAAAGCCCACACTATCGCTAGCAATTCCCTTTCATTTGTGGCATAGTGTAATTCAGCCTGTTTCAGTGTTCGGGAAATCATACTGATTGGTCTACCTTCTTGGGACAAAACTGCGCCAATGCCGCTTGCTGACGCATCAGTGGTTACGTCGAAAGGTTTTTTGAAATCTGGGTATATTAGTAGGACATCTTCTGATGCCAAAATATTCCGCAGACATTCAAATGCGTTGCGCTGAGTTTCGTTGAATTCAACTGCAACTTTCCTTGACATATGTTTACTTATTGAGCCGTTTTCACCCTTCAGTATGTCTGTCAGAGGTCTTGCTATTGAGGCGAAATTTTTGACAAACCTTCTGTAATAGCTCGCCAAGCCTAAAAATGATCTCAAACTGAACAAGTTGTTGGGTTCGATGTATTCTTTTATGGCTTTAACCTTTTCTGGGTCTGTTCTCGCTCCCCCTCTGGTAACTATAAATCCAAGGTATTCTATGCTATCCTTGAAAAATTTTGTTTTTTCTTGGGATACTCTCATGTTAGCGTCAATCAAGCATTTTAAAATCATTTCAATATGTCTGAGATGATCGGCTTCGCTTTCTGAGAATATTATTACGTCGTCTACATAGACGTAACATATTTTCCCGATGTGTTCTCTCAGAACATCATCTATGGCTCTTTGAAAAATGCTGCCTGCATTTTTGAGGCCAAATGGTAGACGGCAAAATTCATACTTTCCCCGTTTACCGAAAACGCTGACTTTTCACGATCCTGTTCTGCGAGGTTAATCTGGTGGTATCCTGATTTTAAATCTAAGGTTGTGAAAAATTTTGCTTTTCCCAAGTTCGCGAGAATCATGGGAATACTGGGCATTGGATATCGGTCGGCGATTGTTTTTTCATTCAGTTTCCTAAAATCAATTACTAACCGCTTGTTCCTGTTTCCATCGGCATCAAAACCTTTTTTATCAACAACCCATGATGGGCTGTTGTAAGGGGACCTGGACGGTCGAATTATGCCTTGTTCCAGTAGCTGTTTGATTTCGTTGTTTACAAAATCTGCGACACCCATAGGGTGGGGATATAGCCTAGTAAATACTGGCTCATTATCTTCCGTTCTGATCGTGGCCACGACCGAGGTGTTAAATGGTAATGCCTCGTTAGAGGTCGAAAACGCTTTTAGGTTTCTCAGGATCATTTTCCTGAACTCCTTTTTTATTATCTCGGGAACCACTATATCATTAACGTCCGTGAAGTTCACACTGTCACAACTGTGAAATTGTAATTTTTCTGTTGTACCCTGGTATTGATGGCGTCAAATGTGCCGAGTGAGTCTAGTAGAAAGAAAGGGCTTGTGCGGTTAAATACTCTCATTGAGCACTTGTTTTTAATGTCACTGGAGCCGTGTATTGAGCTAACAGTGAAAGGTTTGGCGACCGGAGTTATGTTTTTTAGCTCCTTTATGGGCTTTACATAATTTTTGGCCGCCCCTGTATCTATTAGTATTTTTAGTATTCTCCCAGCCAATTGGCGTTCGATAAACGGCAACTGGGAGCGTTCCCTAAAAAATTTAGTGAGTCATCATTATATGTAGACTCATTGTCATCGTCAATGTCGTTTACTGCAGCATTAGCTGCCTTTTCATATTCTGCCTCCTGTTCTTTGGAAGTTTTGGGGGCCTGCACTATATTATTTATACGCTGGCGTCTTTGGCCTGTAACACGTTCAGACGAATTCCTTCTTTTCTGTGCGTATTGGTCATTTGTATGACTTTTGTCAAAGTTGGTTCGTTGTCTAAACTTAGACGAGGAATCTACTTCCATAGGTTCAGGGGCTTGTTCTTGTTTTTCCCTATTATTCGGTTCTTGCCTGTTGTTTTTGTTTCTCCTGACATAATGCGGGGTTTTATCCTGGTCCTGCTCGTCTCTGTTATTTCTGTATAATCTGCTCTGCGAGCGGCCTTTATTATTTTCGCTGGCCTGAGCTCGTTCTTCGACAGCTCTGGCGTATGAGTTTGCAAAATTGCTTCTCTCCATACTCGCCTCTGCCTCCCTAGCTAAAGCCAGAGCAGACGGTAAGTCTCTCGGCTGAGCCGAGAAAACAACTGATCTGAGAGATTTTTTTAAACCAGATACGAATGCATGAAGTGCATCGGATCTGACTTCTGCGTTGAGCAAATTCGCGCCTTCTTGTTCATGGGTCATAATGACTTTGTTCGTCACTAAAGTGAGTTTTCTTTCGACTTCATCGTAATAGTCCACTAAACTTAAGTCGCCCTGCCTAACCATGTCTAATGCCTGGCGCAGCATGCGTAATGAGGTCTTATCAGCATAGGTGCAATCCAACCTTGCTATAATGGCATCAAAGTTTAGCACAGTGTTGTGCGAAAATAGTAATGCTCTCGCTGAACCCCTAATTTTGTTCCTGATTATGGTCACAGCTTGATAATGGACATTGCTTCCATTATATGGTCTAAAAATTTCATATGAGTCGGTGGCTGTCTGCCTCCACGACACGTATTCTTCCTGAGTACCAGTAAATTCCGGTACCGATTTTATGATGTCAAGTGAAAGGTCACAAGCAATAGCTGGGTTGGCAGTTATTCTCTCATACGTGATTACTTGTGGAACTTCTATACTTATACGTTGTAAATGTTCGTTCATTGTGTTAAGTTGTGCCTGGAATCGCCTCTCTTGCTGCTCTAAAGCAGTTTCGATTAGAGCCTGAACCCGGTTCACGTCCATGTCGTTCGTTGTCAAATTAACTCCTTGAATGTCTTGATTTGAATCCCAACTATCCTCACTGTCGTATTCTACTTTTACTGGTCTGTATGGACCTGGAAAACTCATGAGCTACTCGCGTAGGATCTGTTGGTTGACACTTCACAATTATTTTTAGCTAAGCCTACTACAAATAACTGGTGAATTTTGTTTGGGTAAGAGAATTTTATTTTGCACACAATTACTTGCTTTTATTTTATTTCACTTTTTTTTTTTTTTTTTGGATTTCTTACTTGAGATCACTGATTGAACTTACATTTTTTGGAACAATCTAATCCTGACTCTCTAAGGTGTGAATCCTTTTCCGTTGGGCGCCAATTAAAAATATGCTGTTGCCTCTGACGGGTAATCTCTGAGGGACAGCAGCTTGTGGTTGGCCGTTCCTATTAACGGCGGGTAGACTTCAGGATGTGGTAGCAGCAGCTGAAGATTATGAAGAATATGGTGGGAGGGCAACTGGCTCTCCTTATTACTGGCCTAGGGACTCAGCAATAAAAGATATTTAGATTTTTAACGGCAAGTGCCGGAGCAATATATTTTCAGCTTGTGCTGTTATATGATCAATATAAAACTAAAAGTACAAAATGTATAAAGTGGAATTCTAAAGCTAAAAGAGGAAATGTTTATGCAATGCTTAGAGTCAGCAAGCCGACTCAGCATACCATGGGCGAAAACGTAGCACTTGCGGTATCAGCAAGTGTCAGGTTACCGTCGTTGGTCACTCTTGTTGAGTGTGCTGACCCCAAAAATTTGAATCAGCTTAATTATAGCGAGGGTAGATTAATAATTAATGCGAATGGAGCCAATAAAGTATTGATATCTCCTGTTTGTTAACTTATACTTATAAAGATAAATATTTGACGGAGAGTTATCCATAGAATCACTTTTTGATGATATGCAGCGAGTCCCTAATGGTTGCCTTTTTCTTATTTTCCCACACACACGCGCTTTTTTTTAACAACCAATGCAACTCTGCTTGGGGCCACGCTCGATCTCAATTCTTACTATCGAGGTCTCATTCATCAAAAGTAATGCAACCCTTATTTTAGTTATCGATAATAATTATAAGGTATCGATATGGTACCTTTTTAAAATAAACTCTCATCTCCGACACGGCCATTCTGATAAATTACACGCCCTCGTGTATACTATAAACCTTGACCTTACATTATACTTCCAATTTAAACACCGTATCAACTTCAGACTTAATTTTAATACAATCTTCAACTTAATTATTTCTTATCCAATAACATTATTGTTTACTTCTTATTCTTACATTTATCAAAGTTTTTATTTTCTCATATTCTTTTTTTCGATTTTCTTTCAATAACTATCCTATAACATTTTGCCCATAATATTTCAACATACAGTTTTCAAATACATCTTTCAATTTTTGTTACTTAAATCAATTTTATTCCTTTCTCTTTTTTCTATACATTTTTCTTCAAATTTCTCTTTTATATTTTCATTTTAAACACATCTACATGCCATTTGTTTTTTTTTTTTATTTTTAGGGTCAGGTGCCGCCACGTAGCAATCGATAACCGTGTATCTCAATACACCTTCCGCCAATTTACTGTCTATTTCAACAGCTTCTCTCACAGTCTCTTTCATCGGTTTCTCTACCGCCTTTTTCAACGGTTTCACTACCGTCTATTTCAACGGTTTCACTACCGTCTATTTCAACGGCTTCACTACCGTCTATTTCAACGGTTTCACTACCGTCTATTTCAACAGTTTCACTACCGTCTATTTCAACGGCTTCACTACCGTCTATTTCAACGGTTTCTTCTGACGGGATATCCTCGATCTCCAGCTCGCTTGGGACCTGCCCATTAGGAAGTTTTCTTAACTTTTCATGCGGATATTTATACCGTCTGTCACTTTTCATACTTTTTAAAATGTATCTGTCGTTTTCCAAAACTTCAATAACCTCAAAGGGTCCTCTATATTTAGGATCCAATTTTGTCTGGTTTCTTTCACTATTATTAAGCAATACAAAATCTCCCATACCAAATTTGACTATTTTAGCCCTGCCTTTATCAAATCTGGTTTTCTCATATTTTCCTGATCTTTCTATATTCTCTAGAGCTTGTGTCCTTATTTCAGTCAAGTTTAATTCTGTTTCTGAGTCGTGTATTGGGACAAGGCCTAAGGGTCGAGCGATTTTTCTCATTAACAATTCTAGACGACTCGCTTTAGTTACTCTATTAACAGTGCAGTTAATGGCTAATTGTACATCGCCCAATGCCTCCTGCCACGATCGAGAACTTTTTTAGTACTCATAACCCTCTCAACTTGACCATTACCACGACTGGCCCCAGTTGATATTAAATGTAGTTTTATCTTTTGTGAAGAGCAAAATTCAACAAATCTAGCACCTGTAAAGCTTCTTCCCTGATCGGCCACAATACGATTAGGAACTCCAAATAAGGAAATTGACGATTTTAGCGCCATTACACAACTTTCGGCACTCAATGTAAAAGTGTAATATAGGTAAACGTACTTGGTAAATGCATCACTTTGCACAATAACATATTCCTTACGATCGCTCTTACCACTGAGCTTGCCTGATATGTCTATGTGTAATGTATGCCATGGAATGCTCACTTTCGGAATTGGATGTAGTTCCATCTGAACTTTTCCCGAAGATAATTTGGACACCCTGCATCTTATACAATTTTCCACAAACTTTCGAACGTATTTTGCCATTCCTTCGAACCAATAATAATCATACACTTTGTCAAGGGTTTTCTCCCAACCCAAATGCATTACCGATTCATGTACTTGGTTAATAACAGACCATCTAAATCCACGTGGCACTACTGGCAAACAAAGAGTCTTTTCATTTCTTTGTATAACTCTGTACAAAACTTTTGCTCTCAACTCGTATGTTTTGGACAAATCGAAAGGAAAGTCGTCATTGTTCAGTTTAGCAATTATTCCTGCAATATCTTGATCATTTTGTTGTTCTACTCGAATCCAATCTTTAATTACTTCGGTTAAATCGATTCGCTTTTCAACCACCAATTTATTTTATTTCTTGATGACTTCAACGAATTACAATCAGTGAAAATGACAAACTTTCTACCGTGTAGGTAGTGTCGGAAATGCTTCACAGCATTAACCACAGCCAGTGTTTCCGATTCATAAGAGGTATATTTGGATTCACATGGACTGGTTGTCTTACTATAGTATTCCACCACATGTGGCTTATTGTCAATTCTATGCAGAAGTATAGTACCATATCCAATCGCGCTTGCATCAGTGTGCAGCTCGATCGGATATTGAGGGTCAAAGATGATCAATACCGGTTTATTTGTGAGTATGTAAATAATTTTCTTACGAATTTCCTCGTGTTCTGTATTCCACTCGAACTTAATTTTCTCTGAGGTGAGGAAATATAAAGGCTTCATTAGCTGTGAAAACCTAGGACAAACTGACGAAAGTACGATGCCAACCCAATAAATTGTCTTAGTGTTGTAACTGATCTAGGGGGTGGTAGAGCATTCAAAGATTCTATTTTGCGAGTATTTGGACGAATCTCCCCCGCCTGCACTTCGAATCCTAAATATTGAACAGAAGCCCTTAAGAAGCATTTTTCAACATTAAATGAAAATCCAGCGTTTGTCAAAATATCCAAGACAGTTCTCAATCTCTCAAGTGCAGATTCCTTGGTTGGAGCCACAATTATAATGTCATCCATGTACACAATAAAATACGAATAAGCTAGTTCGCCTAATGCCTTCATAACCGCTCTTTGAAACACCGAGGGTGCATTCTTGAGGCCAAATGGCATCGACAGAAACTCATACTGTCCATCAGGGGTAACGAATGCTGTATATTCGACAGAGCTCGGATGCATGGGCACCTGATAACAACCACTTGCCATGTCCAAACAGGTAAAGAATTTCGCACCTCGCAACCTGGCTATTTGATCAACTATCAACGGTAACGGAAACTTGTCGGCAATTGTATTAGAGTTCAATTCTCTGTAGTCCACACAAAGCCTGGCTGAACCATTTTTCTTTTTACTAATAAAACCGGGCTGGCAAAAGGAGAGCTACTGGGTCTGATAACTTTGCTCTCTATTAATTCTTGTACTTTTTCTCGAACTACATCTCTTTCACCGGGACTCAATCTGTATGGTCTTCTTTGGACAGTTTTAGTCTCATCTACCAATCTTATTATCATTTCACCAGAATTGACACGAGTCTGAGGTGTTCCTTTTATAAATGAATCTGAATAAGATTTTAATAGCAGTATTAAATCGCTTTTGTCTTCACCATATACATCAGTTTCTATCTTTTCAAACAAATTGTTAGGCCATGTAGCGCAATTATTTACAGTTTTTGACTTAATTATTTCGACTCCATCGCAGGATACTACCGCAGCATACCCCTGAATCAATACTTCTCGTCCTAGTACAATATTATTTGACATACAATCACCTGGTATTACATGGAATGTTACATTTAAACAGTTTCCATTAACAACGATATCATTTTCAATTTGCATTGTACTACACACATTTGCATTCCCGATATCTTTCAAACTTACAACATTGTTTATTTTCTTGCTACAGAGCTTTTTTGAAAAACTCTCTTTAACTAATGAGCACTCCGCTCCAGAATCAAAAATAATAGGAAAGTTCTCACCTCGTTACATCATACTTGTCTTCGGCTCATCCACCACACATAGTTCGGCCCTCTTTTCATTTCTCAATCCAGCTCCACCACTTGTCGTGTTCTTCGGTCATTGTGAAGCTATGTGGCCTTGCTCCTGGCAACGATAGCAAGGTTTATTGCCCTTCGAATATTGTTGAAATGATTGACTTCCTCGTTGATCCTGTTACGGCATACCACTGTTCTGCTTTCGGCTTCTGCAATCAACCATTTTGTGTCCCATCTTACCACAAAGATGACACTTAATTGAAAAGGGCAGCTTGGCTCGCTTTGCTCCGGATTCCTCGTTCCCAAAATGATGTGCTCGCTTGTCAAACGCAAAGACCTGCAACTCCGCCTGTAAGTCGCGTCTGTTCTGAATATCAGCAGTGTAGGTAATTCTTTGGGGACGACGATCAAAGTTGGCCAAATGTCAATGTCCAAACCCTTCCATTTGGTAACGAGTGATGTCACCATTCGACTGGCACATATCGCAAGACATTCGCTGTTGCCGGGACGACTGTTTAATAGGTGCAAGAACATGGCAGCTGGCGTCTCGGTATTTGCATATCGTTGTTGGAATAACTGCTTAAATTCCTCCCACGTCACACCTGGATAACAAATTTGAGAAAGCCATTGGGATGCGCTTCCCTCCAGCGATTTAGTTAATGCCAAAATTAAAGCACTGCCCTGCAGTGGTTTTTCACTTAAAACAATGTCAACTGTCGCACACCATTGAATAGCGTCGGCGCCAGAAATATCAGCATTAAATTTTGGCAACGTGACGGTGCCATTTTGTGCCGGCTCTCGTACAGACGCATGCAATGTTTTCGCCAATTCCAGGAAACTTTGACTTTGGTGTTCCATCAGGATGCGCAGTTGATCTTCCATATTTTGTTGACGAGAGTAGGATCCCACTTCTGATGACGGAGAGTTATCCATAGAATCACTTTTTGATGATATGCAGCGAGTCCCTAATGGTTGCATTTTTCTTATTTTCCCACACACACGCGCTTTTTTTTAACAACCAATGCAACTCTGCTTGGGGCCACGCTCGATCTCAATTCTTACTATCGAGGTCTCATTCATCAAAAGTAATGCAACCCTTATTTTAGTTATCGATAATAATTATAAGGTATCGATATGGTGCCTTTTTTTTTTAAACTAACTCTCATCTCCGACATATTTTAAACATTTAAAACTGTGACTCTGTTTCATTTCTCAAATCAATAACTACAACCCTCATCGAGGGACATTGCGCTGTAGGCAATCTCAAACGTAATAGTTTCATTGCCCATTGGTGGACCACTGTTCTGTTGTACCAGTTCGCAGAACCCTTCCAGCCAGAGTATTCAATACGGATTCCGAGTAGGATCACCAGAAAGAGATTATCCTTCCCATCAAGGAAGGTTTCCACATCAATACTAATTTAAGTTTTTTTAAGTGAAAAATAAGAAAAAAAGAATAAACATAAAATAGAAATGCTAGGCCGGCGCTAAGAATTTATATTTCTTTTTGTATTAAAACGGAATAACCGCAACTTGAATGAAAGAGAAATACCAACGTTATCTTCGGGGTGCCGAAGATTAAAAACTCTATTCGCAGTTGTTTCTGGCGTAAATCACATGAACGGGGTTGGTCAGTTAATAGGGCCGATTTTGGTTTGTATGACAGCTATATGATATAGTAGTCCGATTTTAATGGAATTCCACACAAACGCGTATATTTATTTAGAAAACGTGTTTGCCGAGCTTCAGGAGATCAGTCAATTGTGCGAGTTATTCCCTAAACCGATTTAGGTTCGTATGACAGCTATATGATATAGTGGTCCGATCCGGCCGGGTCCGACGAATGTGCTGCCTAGATAAAAAAGAATACTATATACCAAGTTTCAGAAAAATAGCATTAAAACTGAGAGACTAGTTTGTATTGAAACAGAGGGACAGACGGACATTGTTATATCGACTCCTCTAGTGATTATAAGTATTCTAGATGTCAATTTGGTGGGTCTACGATGTTTAGTTCTGTGCGTTACACACATCAGAGCAAAATGAATATACTTTTTTTTCTGCGAAAAGAGGATACATATAAAAAGATAAATATTTTAAACATATAAAACTGTGACTCTGTTTCATTTCTCAAATTAATAACTACAACCCTCATCGAGGGACATTGCGCTGTAGGCAATCTCAAACGTAATAGTTTCATTGCCCATTGGTGGACCACTGTTCTGTTGTACCAGTTCGCAGAACCCTTCCAGCCAGAGTATTCAATACGGATTCCGAGTAGGATCACCAGAAAGAGATTATCCTTCCCATCAAGGAAGGTTTCCACATCAATACTAATTTAAGTTTTTTTAAGTGAAAAATAAGAAAAAAAGAATAAACATAAAATAGAAATGCTAGGCCGGCGCTAAGAATTTATATTTCTTTTTGTATTAAAACGGAATAACCGCAACTTGAATGAAAGAGAAATACCAACGTTATCTTCGGGGTGCCGAAGATTAAAAACTCTATTCGCAGTTGTTTCTGGCGTAAATCACATGAACGGGGTTGGTCAGTTAATAGGGCCGATTTTGGTTTGTATGACAGCTATATGATATAGTAGTCCGATTTTAATGGAATTCCACACAAACGTGTATATTTATGTAGAAAACGCGTTTGCCGAGCTTCAAGAGATCAGTCAATAATTGTGCGAGTTATTCCCTAAACCGATTTAGGTGCGTATGACAGCTATATGATATAGTGGTCCGATCCGGCCAGGTCCGACAAATGTGCTACTTAGATAAAAAAGAAGACTATATACCAAGTTTCAGAAAAATAGCATTAAAACTGAGAGACTAGTTTGTATTGAAACAGAGGGACAGACGGACATTGTTATATCGACTCCTCTAGTGATTATAAGTATTCTAGATGTCAATTTTGTGGGTCTACGATGTTTAGTTCTGTGCGTTACGCACGTCAGAGCAAAATGAATATACTTTTTTTCTGCGAAAAGAGCATACATATAAAAAGATAAATATTTTAAGCATATAAAACTGTGACTCTGTTTCATTTCTCAAATCAATAACTACAACCCTCACCGAGGGACATTGCGCTGTAGGCAATCTCAAACGTAATAGTTTCATTGCCCATTGGTGGACCACTGTTCTGTTGTACCAGTTCGCAGAACCCTTCCAGCCAGAGTATTCAATACGGATTCCGAGTAGGATCACCAGAAAGAGATTATCCTTCCCATCAAGGAAGGTTTCCACATCAATACTAATTTAAGTTTTTTTAAGTGAAAAATAAGAAAAAAAGAATAAACATAAAATAGAAATGCTAGGCCGGCGCTAAGAATTTATATTTCTTTTTGTATTAAAACGGAATAACCGCAACTTGAATGAAAGAGAAATACCAACGTTATCTTCGGGGTGCCGAAGATTAAAAACTCTATTCGCAGTTGTTTCTGGCGTAAATCACATGAACGGGGTTGGTCAGTTAATAGGGCCGATTTTGGTTTGTATGACAGCTATATGATATAGTAGTCCGATTTTAATGGAATTCCACACAAACGCGTATATTTATGTAGAAAACGCGTTTGCCGAGCTTCAAGAGATCAGTCAATAATTGTGCGAGTTATTCCCTAAACCGATTTAGGTTCGTATGACAGCTATATGATATAGTGGTCCGATCCGGCCGGGTCCGACAAATGTGCTACCTAGATAAAAAAGAAGACTATATACCAAGTTTCAGAAAAATAGCATTAAAACTGAGAGACTAGTTTGTATTGAAACAGAGGGACAGACGGACATTGTTATATCGACTCCTCTAGTGATTATAAGTATTCTAGATGTCAATTTGGTGGGTCTACGATGTTTAGTTCTGTGCGTTACACACGTCAGAGCAAAATGAATATACTCTTTTTTCTGCGAAAAGAGGATACATATAAAAAGATAAATATTTTAAACATAT
>JBAMCM010000858.1:0-82263 GCA_037075145.1 Scaptodrosophila latifasciaeformis | reverse complement strand
TTTATTTATTTTATTTATATATTTATTAAAAGTTACCCACAATATGATCAGGGTGACTAGAGAAATTGATATACCCATGTTCGTCCGTCTGTCCGTCCGTCCGTCCGTCCGTGTGAACGCCTAGATCTTAGAGACTATAAGAGCTAGGATAACCAAACTTGGGATTCGGACTCCTTATGTGTGTACGCTGGTCAAGTTTATTTTTTTTCTCCCCCGCTTCCACCCCCTCATTTTTTCAAAGCCATATAATTTCTTAGCCTTTCGGATTTAAGATGACTAAAATTGGACCATATTTACTCGAGATATACAAAAAACAAATTTTGAGGGTCAAGATTTTAATTCCCCTCGCGTAACCAGCAAACTGCCAAATGAGCAGTCTGATAGATGGCGTGCTTGCAATATTGTGAACAATGTGTTTTTGGATTCAAAGGAATATTAAGACCAGCGGCGACCAGGGTTGCCATTCGACTAGGGCTGCCACCTTTTTCTTTTTTAATTCCGTCTACTAGGTACAGGGTATCCCAAACTCGGCCGCGCCCGAGTTTAACGTTCGGCTTCATTATCTTTAACCTTTTGAAGTTCAGGTTCATAAAAAGACCCTTCGATTATTTGATTTTTAAATTCTTTTATGATGTATGTAACAGGTGAAGTCATTTTGATTTTATGTTTTTTTTTTTATTATTATTATTTAGAGATCAATCTGACTTCATTTATGTCAATAATATTTCTCTTTTCTTTTATATAATCGCCTAGCTATAGATTTATGAATTTATGTATTTTAAATATCTCTGTAGTCCAATTGGGTTCATATCCTTTTACAAATATGCCTTTAAGCTTACTAATTCTTATTGAATCTCCTGCATTAAATTTATGACGGGGATATACCTTTGGTATGTTATAAAACGTTCTCAAAATAAACCTTGCATTTTTCTTTGTCACCTCATTTGGTTTCATTTTAATTGTTCTATGGAATGTATTATTGTATTTATATAGTAGATTTGGTAACCTACTAACCCATTCATAATTTCCGTGATAGCTGAACATTTTCCACATAAGATTTTTTAGGGTTCTGTTGAATCGTTTGCATATTGAAATGATCTTCTTACCGGTTTATGAATTTCCAAAACAATTTGTCTTTTACTCATATTTTTATTGTATTTATTTCTTATTCATAGTCTTACAACCTTTTTAATACTGTTTGCTTATGTATTTTAACATCGGTTTTTATTTGACTACGCATCTGTTTTGATATTTCAAAGCATAAGCGTGTTAAATCTATTTGTATATTGCGATCGAAAGGACCATCTAAATCGCTCAATTGAATATCATATTTTTTAACTCGAAACACTTAGGAATAAGGAAATTATAATATGTGTATGAAATTTGCTTGTGTAGAATTGTGTTCCAACATAAAAAGAAGAAAAAAAAAGCTCTAATCTTATAAACAATCGCCAAACATCACAATCCATTTCAATTTTGTTACCGTACTGATTTAATGTCATAACATACTGTTTATCAATTTTACGATATTTAAAACTACATTTTATTGAGTCAAGCATGGGTTGTTCATAAATACTGTCAGGCATTAAAAACTCAAATTGATCTAGTCTAAGCTGAATATATTCCTTGAAGTGAGTAATTGTATCCAATCCTCCTTCTCGAATCCAATGAAATTTTTATTATTTTGTTGAAGCCAGACGATTGGCTTAAATTTTCTACTTGTAGAAAATCCACATTTTAGTTTTAAATTATGTAAAATGTAGTATTCAAAACCAAAAACAAATTCATGGTCTTGTTTTTTTAGACTCTTTTCGAAGAAAAAGGAGTCTATTCACTTTGCTCTGATGTTTGTAACGCACAGAACCAAACATCGTAGATCCACAAAAGTTGCATCTAGAATACTTAGAATCACTAGAGGAGTCGATATAGCCATGTCCGTCTGTCCGTCTGTCCGTCTGTTTCTATGCGATTTACTCCGTCGTCTTAAAAGCTATTTTGCTGAAACTTGGTATTTAGCCTTCTTTTTACCTAGGTAGTACACTAGTTTGAATCGGTCGGATCGGACCACTATATCATATAGCTGCTATACGAACCTAAATCGGTTTAGGCAATAACTTCCACATTTATTATCCGATCCTTTTGAAATTTGGCATGCGTGTGTTTTATATAACGATAGATAATTGTACCAATTTTTGCCCGGATCGGATCACTATATCTTATAGCTGTCATACGAACCTAAATCGGTTTAGCGAATAACTCCCACATTTATTATCCGATATTATTCAAATTTAGCACGCATATTTTTTTATAGCATTTAAAATATATACTAAATTTCGTAAGGATCGGACTACTATATCATATAGCTGCCATACGAACCTAAATCGGTTTAGGGAATAACTCGCACATTTATTACATTATTATGATCTTTTCAAAACTCGGCCAACATGTTTTCTACATAAATATACGCGTTTGTGCTAAATTTTATTAAAATCGGACTACTATATCATATAGCTGTCATACAAATCGAAATCGGCACCATTAACTGACCAACCCCGTTCATGTGATTTACGGCAGAAACAACTTCGAAAAGAGTCTGTAATCTTCGGCACCCCGAAGATAACGTTGGGATTTTTTTTACATAATTTATTATCAAAGTATTTCATTGGCGCAGTCGGTAGGATTGGCAAGAAAGCTTAAGTATACGATCACTAAAGGACCTTAAAAGCCTAGATCAAATCGTGTGTGAACCTGAAAATTTGAGATTCGATTCGATTATTACTGTTTTCAAAAATTGCCAATCCGCAAAAGAACTATCGTGTGAGTGTTCACGGTTGTTTGAAAGAAGAAAAAATTGTTTTTACGCCAATACACCAGACGCCGGTGTGACGTACTAACTAAAAGATAAGCCAAAATTAGTTGGAGTGCAAAATTGTTTGTGAACTTTGTGAATGTATACTTATTAATACACCAGTTTACGGTGCAGTATACTAAAGCAAATTGAATTAAAATAAACGATACAAATTAAATCAAGAAAATAAATTAAAATCAACGAAACAAATTAATCAAACCAACCAAAATTAATAAATACCAAAATGTCAACACCACCAAACGGTAATCCAATACAACAAGAATTAATCTTGTCTGAGGGGCAATTGAATAATGTCTCTCTATCCAACCAACGATATAAGACAGCACAGTATTATGTTTGGAGCCGTGGAGATGCACATCACCGGACCGGCCCAGCGTGTGTCACAGTTGTCATCAGCAAATAACTGGAATGAGTTGAAGAAAGCCCTAATAGATGAATATAAAACCCAAACCACCTACGAAGAACTAATCAGGAGACTCTACAACACCAACTTTTCTGGAAGTGTCCGTAAGTTCGTTGAAGAACTTGAATACAAATCTTATTTAATATCCAACAAATTAATGTTGAAAAATAACCGTCAGAATAGTATTTTTAGACTCTTTTCGAAGAAAAAGGAGTCTATTCACTTTGCTCTGATGTTTGTAACGCACAGAACCAAACATCGTAGACCCACAAAAGTTACATCTAGAATACTAAGAATCACTAGAGGAGTCGATATAGCCATGTCCGTCTGTCCGTCTGTTTCTATGCGATTTACTCCGTCGCCTTAAAAGCTATTTTGCTAAAACTTGGTATTTAGCCTTCTTTTTTACCTAGGTAGTACACTAGTTTGAATCGGTCGGATCGGACCACTATATCATATAGCTGTCATACGAACCTAAATCGGTTTACGCAATAACTCCCACATTTATTATCCGATCCCACATTTATTATCCGATCCTGATCGGACTACTATATCATATAGCTGCCATACGAACCTAAATCGGTTTAGGGAATAACTCGCACATTTATTGACTGATCTTTTCAAAACTCGGCCAACACGTTTTCTACATAAATATACGCGTTTGTACTTAATCTTATTAAAATGTGACTACTATATCATATAGCTGTCATACAAATCGAAATCGGCCCTATTAACTGACCAACCCCGTTCATGTGATTTACGGCAGAAACAACTTCGAAAAGAGTCTGTAATCTTCGGCACCCCGAAGATAACGTTGGGATTTTTTTTTTTATAATTTGAGTCTTTGGAAATAAATTTAATTAATAATGGGTCGCGGATCTGTGAAAAAGGACAAATTATTGCATTTAATAAGAGCGGTCATTATACGCAGATTTATTCAAAATCCCGTGAATTATAATAAAAATTATAAAGGTGGCAGAAAGAATAAATTAAATCCGCGAGAAAGGCGATATATTCGAGGCAAAGCATCGAATTCTGCCTTATCTTGATCGGTGTTAGCTGGATTTTTAGACAATAAAGTGTCTAAATCTACAATTTGGCGCACTTTGAAAATGTGCCCATACCTTAAAAGGCAAAATATGTTAAAGTGCCCAAAACTCTCCAAGCTCCATCAAAAAAGACGAGTGGAGTTCGCCGAGAAAAATGTCTAACTTTGTTTTATTATTGTTTACCGTATTTTTTATTATTTAGATAATTTTTTCGGATGAGAAAAAGTTTAATTTAGATGGCCCTGATGGTATCCACTCATATTGGCGAGATCTCAGAAAGGAGCCCCAATATTTCTCCAAACGTAATTTTGGTGGCGGGTCAGTGATGGTGTGGGGTTGCATTCACTTTAGGAGGAACGCTAAAGCTGCAATTCCCTTCCTGTCGGATGAATAGCAGCGCCTAAACAAAAGTGTTAGAAGAAAGTCTGCTACCCTATTTGGAACAAAATAGGGAGCAACCACTTGTTTTTCAACATGATAATGCCGCAATTCACGTAAATCGTGAAACAATGAATTGGCTGCAAGACCGATCGGTTAAGGTAATGGAGTGGCCGGCCTGTTCACCTGACCTCAACCCAATCGAAAATATTTGGGGAATCATAGTACGCAAGATTTTTAAAAATAATACACAATATCAAAATGTTATTGGATTAAAATCAGCCATCAAAGCTGAATGGGCAGCCCTAGACCAAATGCTCCTTAGAAATCTCATAAACTCAATGAAAAAAAGAATGATTGATGTTCTTCAATTAAAAGGAAAATGTACAAAATATTAGGTGTCTTTTGAATAAAATTTGATGAAGCATTTAAAAGTAATTCTAATTTTTGAACGACTGTCCTAACCTAATGAAACGATTTCAAGGGCATAAAAGCGCACATGTGCAGAGATAAAGCGATCTCATACGAATTAGGAGAAAAGAATACAAAAAATTACAACGAATGCGAGTACATAAATAATCAGCACTTATAACTGTAAAAAGAGTTCAACCCAAAAATGGTTCATGTCTGGAGAAGATGCTGTATTTCGATGACAGCGCTGTGTACACCGGGTTGTGTGTGTATGTAGATGTATAATTACTGTAACACTCCGCACAAATAGAAAGACGCATTCGTTCTCGGTTACGGCTGTTTAACAACTGACTCGCCTGCTCATTTATTAATTGCACATAAGAATGATAGGGAATGGAAAAGGGTAACAAATGAGAGACATGATAGGGTAACAATAAATGAGGATAGAATATGAATACAGACTATGAGAGCAATATACATATATAATTACGTTTTTTATTTATTTTCGAGTATATTAAATGGACCGTTGCAACGCTAATATATGTAAAGTCTTTTAAGCCGGCAACTTGCACATCCAAACATTCTTTTTCCAGCAAAATTTTCTCACGGCTTTCCTTTGCATACTCAATTTTAAGAGGCCTGCAGAACCTTACAGATTGTGGAGCTCTGTTATTCCAAATAATTTGCTGATTTTCATCTATTAATTTTAAAGGTATTACAGTGCTGACAAAAAGGGATAGATCTAGGGAGGTAGGTTCTGATCCAAAATTTTGCTTATATAAGCTCTGCCCAGTAGATCCATCAAATCCGTAGCTTACTATTAAAGTGCAGCACGAAACATTTTTCATTTGAGCTATAACCTCTTTTTGCAGGCCCAATACTCTTTCCACAGTATGGTCTAAAAGGTTTTGCATTGAAACCTGTGCTAAATTTTCACGAATTTCTATTTCAATTGGCCTGCAAGTCGTCTTAACTTTTTGAACCTCTGAATATGAAGGGAAAATAGCGCAGCCACGAGCTTTATTTAAATGATAAATATTGATGTACTGCTGTTTGGTAAGTCCGTTTTCCAGCAAAAATTCCAATGCTTCTTCAGGGGTAAGAGGAATAATCACTTGCGACTTTCTGCCTCCAGTCGAATTTTCTGTCTGTTCTTCCCTGATGATTTTTAATGCATTAACCAAATCACTCTCATTGGACTTCTTCGCGGAAACAGAAGCAGCATGTAATATGTGCTGAGTTGAAAAATTTGTATCCGCTGCAAGATCGCTCGCTAATTTATATTTTTGGCGTGAACCAGCCTCTGCATAGCCTAGCGTTGGTCTGCCCTTTTTATGAGGAGATGGTTCACACAGCTCTTCATGCAAGGCTATAACAATTCCATTTGACAGCCAGTTTGAGTGTTTAATTTTAAACCTTGTTATCATTCGGTTACATTTAGGCAAGTTTTTCCTTATGTACTTTACAAAAATGTCAGGTTTTTTTCAATTTCATCAACGACTGATCTGGAAATGTTGCTCATATTAATTTTTTCAATCATCCATTTTGTCAATTTGGACTTATCGCGGCCATTGCTCTCCCAAACCTGCAGCAACGTAAAATGTCGAAACTGATATTCGGCTGCAACATGACATTTTTTTCAAAAAGGGGCAAAAACGGGCAAAAGATATTATTACCACCGTAATCTAAACACTTCAACGCAAAACAAACCAATTTTAGTAGAACGCTCCTACAGGCGGCAAAAAAGTTATACTCCACGGAACACAATTAAATATGTTAGATTTTAGCTGCAAAAACACATCAACAACATTGGACAATACACGACGAAATATACAGACACATAAAAACTAACATAAAACCTTGAAAATAAATACCTGTATGATTATTTTTGTTATGAACCGATTCTTTTCTGTGGGCTGCCGGCTGGCTCGCTAGTCGCGTCGGGGTGGTTCTAGTTGTTCCCCAGCCCTACGGTTCACACAATCTCAAACCACCGATAACTGGGACGACATAATTTGGATAAGGGGGGGTCACACTGGACAAAATCGACGCAAGTCACATCACTAATAAGAGCATAAACACAACTTGCAACGTATTCTATCCCGCGGACGACAACATAAAGGAACAGGACCACTATCGACTACCCCTACATCCTTCTTTCCTTCCGGAGGCCAAGTCCCAGTCCGGAACTTGGATGCACCCACCCAACCTGAGGCATGTCGTCCGCCTCCCAACTTGGTGAAAAAAATTTACGTCTCTTTTTTTTCTTTTACATCATGCTGCGGGCCAAACGCTGTAAGGGATTTCCCACTCCTCCCAATTGACGAAACTATTCAATCATGGTTTGTACTACAATTTAATTTTCATTCACTTAACTCTAGCTGACATCGGTACCTATACGAGGCGGACCTCAACCCTTGGGGCAGCGGTTGAGGGGAACATCAACCAGTATTTCTATATTTTTGGGTTCTGAACCGCGGTGTGGCTCCCTACCTATTAGAGCTCTAAAAAGGCGGTAAGTGGCACGCGGCCCTACCAATTATTTATGAAATTTTTTGTTGTTCTTACTTTACTACTTGTGTTTCTCCCCAGGTGTCGCTCCGCGAATTGGCGATCGCCTGCACAAAATTAATTATTTTTCCTAATACTATAACAAAATAACAAAAAAAACACTCCAACTTAACTCTAAGAAAAAAAAATTACACTTCACTTATCGGACTGGATTAACGTGGCTTAACCTAACATATGTAACTACTATTACACGGAACAAAAGGACTGGAGCAGAATAATTGCCAAAGGGGCTCGATTCTCGCGCACCAGTAACAATTTTTATTTATTTATTTTGTAGGGGCCGTCTGCTGTTTTGTGTTGGGAATTTCGGTTCCTGCGCGGAACGCACTCACCCGAATGGGCACACCTCGTCTCTGATTTCGGCGGGCTGGACTCCCGGTGGCGAGGAGAAGTATTCAAACTGGTAGCTCGCCGGCCAAAAATTCAACTTGTAGCTCGCCGGCCAAAAATTCAACTGGTAGCTCGCCGGCCAAAAAATTTATATGTAGCTCGCCGGCCAAAAATTTATATGATGGCTCGCCCGCCAAAATTTATACGCCGAGCGAGCGGAGGGTCTGTTGTAAGTGCAACCTGTCTTTTTGTACGGTTAAAAATTTAATTTAATTTTTAATTTTCTTCGCCCGTTTCCAATTTTTTTCGCACCAAGTACAAAACTGTACGCACCGCCTGGACATTGAATTCTGACTGACAGGCCGACAACTGCGTACGGGATTTGTGCAGTATGGCGATGTCGGTCAATGACCCATCCCTTTCATTAAAACGTAAATTTCCCTACATAACCTGTCCCTGTAGATGGCGCCACCCTACCGATCCCAGTGAAATAGCAACCCTGCTTCAACACCACCAGTGAAATGCAACATTTTCCATATTAACAAATTATTTTCACTTTAAACAGCCAGAATTTGCGCGCCAAATTAATTAATATTTACGGTTGCATTTCGATCAGTCGATCATGCAGTTTATCAGCTGACTTTGTAAGCGCGTCAGCTTTAAAAATAAAATAAAAACAGTTTTATTTAATCTGGAGTATTCATATTTAGAAAACACATTAAATTTTGTGATTTAAAAATATGAAAAAAAAAGACTTTCTGCAAAAATTTCGGGATTTTTGCCCACAGTGCGTTGTAGAAACTAAGACCAACGATGTAACCGAAGTTTCGTCAATTAAAAGAAATAACAAATCGGGTTGTTTTGTGATCTTTATTATTCAGTGTTCAGCTTAAGACTAAAAATCAAATACAAAAGAGATTGAGGAGAAGCCTCAGTGTTTTTAGGAATATTCTATTTTAGGAGAGCATTGCTCTTGGGTACTTGAGTTTTGGAGAGTGCAGGCAAAACTGCTTAGGTCAGGCTTTAGGATCAGTTTACAAGAACGGCTAAGTGCCGCTGTCAAAGAATTGTTTATTTAAACGCACACTGCGCAGATGGCATACAGTATGAGAGACAATTATTGTTTAGAGTTCTTTGAAATAATTAAATTGGCCGGTTTGGGTGGCGCAAATACGTCACTATATATATATATATATATATAGTAGCAGGCTAGTGCCCACTGTATATATATATATATATATATACAGTGGGCACTAGCCTGCTACAATTCGGCCAATTCTGACCAATAAGATCTCCTGATCTAATATTATTAATAATGACTCTTATTAACTAGAGTTTTATCTTATACTATTATTCACAATATTTACAATATAAGTTTAATAATAATTATTTTTAAATTACAATTTATTTACATTTTAATGTTTTACCAATCCAGTGTCTAATATTTTGAGAACTCCATACTCCCTGATATGGGTTACGTGACAACTGGAAACCTTCAACATCTTTTATTAAAAATCGATCGTTCTTTAAAATTTTATCTATTACATATGGACCTTTGTGTTTTGGAATCAATTTTCTAGCCACTCCTGCCGTGCTATCAAAATTTTTCACCATTATATAATCTCCTAGTTTAAATCCTTTCGATTCTTTTTTCTTTTTGTTATAATTTTCCTCATTATACTCTTGTAACTTCTTTTTGATTTTCTTCCCCTTTTTTTCTAATTTCTAATAAATTTCTTTTTTTCGTGCAAGTATCTAACTGCTCTAACTTTTCCATTAATTCGTCGATAACCTTTCCTCTCTGTTCTATACCAAATAACATTTTACTCGGTAGTTGTTTTGTACTCCTTTGTATTGAATTGTTTAATGAATATTCTATATCTTCTACAACATTATCCCAATGTAATCCATTTTCATTGTCTGTTAATTTGGCCAGCATTGGTCCTAAACTTCGATTGACTATAGTAATGTAGCTTTCTTAGATGCACCCCTTGTATGTCATGTCACTTCTTGTAATTAAAGCGTACTGTCTCGAAGCTCTCTTAGCATGTACTTAAACAGCCTAGCATGATCAGTGAGCTGAGCTTTATAACACATGTGCTTCCCACACACGCGAAAGCTTTTCTCTTCTTTTTTTTTCTTTTTTTTTTTTTTTTTTTTGATAACTACTTTTGCTGACAGTATCTCTCAAAGATGTTCGCTCTAGCACAACCGTCACAAATATTTACACGCTAGAAAGAAGCTTAGATGGCCAACATAAAGTGGTTGGTCCTACTAGAAGAGCTGATACTATAAGACTATTCCACATAAACATGCTCACAATTTATAATGCGAGTAGTGGCCTGTATCATTTTGTTTTGATAATGGATTTAAAACGCCTTACTAAGCTTCAATTTACAAGGAGTAACAACAAAAATGGAATATTTTGTGATAACTGTCAACATTATTACACAAGTGACAATAAAACTTACAGCGAAAAGGAATGTGCAAATTAACCAGACCGCGAACGCGTGATGGAAAAAAATTAATTTTTGGGAAGAACCCTTCCGGCTTTATTGATCGCAAATTTAAGACTAAGGTTACAAAAGATATTCTTAAGCTACTTATAGTTTGGAGTTATGTCAAAGCTTGCCTCTTGCCACGCTCTTGATCGAGATTCTTGTGACACTTAGGACAGTTCCACTTAGGATGGGTGATGAGTGACCGAGATGTCAATGTTTACGTTTCCCAGCTGCGCAATCTAAGTGCCTCTTAGAAAAATGTTTCTTCATTGGGAAGGAGTGGGGGGTGTAATTGATACTGAGAAGAGTGGCTCGAGCCAGCGGTCAGGCTTCGGATACATTATTATGCTTTTAAGAGAAATGCTAAAGAGTGCGGATTGATTGGAATAGTCTGGAGCGACTAATAGATTCCTAAGTGGTTATGAAATTGCTTACAATTTCCATAGTTAAAAACAGAGGGATTGGGGGTGTCAACTGATTGAGGGTGACAGCCAATAGGTTCCGAAGTGGCTATGATAATTGATTATAATTTCCATAGTGAGTATTGAGGGACTGAGGATGATAACTCCCCCATTTCTTAAGATGAATCGTCCCCGATTCTAAGGTGTATCCATTAGATTTTTTTTAGTGAGCGATTTCAAAGTATTTAGATCCACTTCAGGTATCTTTGTTTTGTTACGTTTAGTAACTGCATTTAGTTTTATGAAGTTTCCAATGGTTGGAAATAAATTGGGAAAGAAGTTTTTTAGAAGCTTTAACATGAAAAATACAAAAATAATTAAAATTTTACTAGTGTTGTTTGAACATGGTTGTTTTTTAGCGGAATTATGATTGGTGATAATATATTGGTATTTTTAGACTCTTTTCGAAGAAAAAGGAGTCTATTCATTTTGCTCTGATGTTTGTAACGCACAGAACCAAACATCGTAGACCCACAAAAGTTACATCTAGAATACTTAGAATCACTAGAGGAGTCGATATAGCCATGTCCGTCTGTCCGTCTGTCCGTCTGTTTCTATGCGATTTACTCCGTCGTCTTAAAAGCTATTTTGCTGAAACTTGGTACTTAGCCTTCTTTTTTACCTAGGTAGTACACTAGTTTGAATCGGTCGGATCGGACCACTATATCATATAGCTGTCATACGAACCTAAATCGGTTTAGGCAATAACTCCCACGTTTATTATCCGATCCTGTTCAAATTAAGCACGCATATGTTTTTTATAGCATTTAATATATATACCAAATTTCGTAAGGATCGGACTACTATATCATATAGCTGCCATACGAACCTAAATCGGTTTAGGGAATAACTCGCACATTTATTGACTGATCTTTTCAAAACTCGTCAAACACGTTTTCTACATAAATATACGCGTTTGTACCCAATTTGATTAAAATCGGACTACTATATCATATAGCTGTCATACAAATCGAAATCGGCCCTATTAACTGACCAACCCCGTTCATGTGATTTACGGCAGAAACAGCTTCGAAAAGAGTCTGTAATCTTCGGCACCCCGAAGATAACGTTGGGATTCTCAAATGTAAGTTCAGTATTGTTGCTTTGTAGATATTCAGATATTAAAAAGTTTTCGAATTTATTGTTTTTAATATAGTTTAACAATTTTTGTTTAGTATTGGTATATGTTATGTTGTTTATGTTGACAATCGTTTCAAAGGTAATAACATAAATTCCTGTAATTAAAGTCTGATTTACATAGTTTGTTCCAGACACTAAAATAGCGCCATCTGTTATAATTTCTAATTGTCTGTTTTTTTCTTTTATTTTTTTACAACTTGTAAATTTTGTATTTAGTAAGTCTACAAAGCAATTGTTTTCGTTTTCAAATTTTGCAAAATTATTGTATAATTCATTTTGGTAAATCTGAATGGGATAATAAGTATTGTTACATTGTGCGACTTTTTCGTCGATCAATAATTTACCGTCTTTTTGGGATATGGCTTTTGCATGGTATAGCTTACAACTATCCTTAACAATAGGGTATTTAATATAAAAATGATTAAACCCTTATAAGATACAATGGAAAAAATAGAAACATCCATTAAATCTATTAAAGTTACATTAAATTTCTCGTGTGTAAATATATCTGCCATATCGTGGTTATTCAAAATATTGGAATATAAAATTTTGGCTTTAGAAAATGTAATTACATCTCGCAAAGCTTGTATATCCAATGACAGCAGTTTCAATCTCTGTTTTTTTTACTAAAAATTCTTGATCAAGTTTGAGGTTTTGTAGCAAACCGGTAATCTTTCCTATTTCCTTGAAAATTGCAGAATTAATTTGATTTTGTTTATTGTTGTTGGTTATAAGATCATTAACTTTATTTTGTATTGTGACCATATCATTATGATCTGGCGTACCTGTGATCCATTTAAAAAAAGTACCAAGTTCATTAATACCTCTTTTTATTATTTTATGTGGTGTAAGCTGTGACAAAAGGGAGCTAGCCAATTTCAACTGTAAATAAAAGTCCCAATCGGGAGTAATGTTTCTATCCCTTACATACTCTATTTCTTCATTAATAATGTTTTTATAAAAAGTTATGTTAGTTACGTGGAATAATTCTCCATATGTTTCGTACAAAAAAACGTTGTTTGTATCTTCGATCAAAACGTAATCCTCATTAGAATAATTAATAATGTCTGAAGCGGTTGAGCCCAGTAATATATATATGAATAACAAAATATTCATGCTAACAACATGAAAAGAAAGAAAAAAGTAAAAACGCAAGAATTGGTTAAAACTTAATATTATCTTTGTGAATAATACGATCTTTTTTATTAATTATTATTTTATTTTTTAAATCTTCCCTTACTACCTGCTTTTTGTATCTTGGCTGAAGCTTATTGCGCTCGCCATGTTTTTTCTCATATATAACATCTCCCACCTGATAAGTTTTCGGAGTTCTTTTTTTTATTATGATACTCTACCATTTTTGCTTGGACTGCTTTTAGTCTACTTGGTAAATCTGAATGATCTATTTTATTGAACAAAATATCATAAGGTTTTTGCTGTGTTGATGACTGGATTGATTGATTATATTCTTTAACTGCACGGTAAATGATATCGTTGTAGTCTAATAATTGGTACTCTTCCTGGATACAGCGGGCAATCTCTATTATAGGCGAATGGACTCTTTCCACTTGACCGTTTGCTAAACTATGCCTGGGGTCTGCGTAATATATTGTTAAGCCGGCACGTGTTATTGTGGATTTGAATTGAGCAGAAGAAAAACTTGGTTCATTGTCGATCATTATTGATTTGGCAAATGGGAAAGTTTGGATTAATTCTAAAACTTTGGACTCCATGTTTGATTTGTTTTTTATTTCTTTAACTGTCAAATATTTAGAATATGCATCTATGCAAGTAAGAAACGTCAATTTCTGAGCATAAAAAATATCAATGTGTAGTTGTTCACCTTCCTTATTTGGAATGGGTGCTTCAGATATTGGGATCTGTTTGGGGTGTCTATTGTATTTATTTTTGTTGCAAGTTTCGCAATTTCGAATATGTTGCTTGAGTTGTTTGTAAAGTTTGGGCCAATAATAATATTTTAAGATCTGCTTGAGATTTTCGTCGAGACCTCTATGAGCCCGGGCATGTGTTTCTTCTATTATGATTTCCTGATCGTTTTTATTTGTAATGTCGGTAACAAACTTTTTGGTATACAAAAACTTGTTAGTAAATATGTCTTTAAGCGGGGTTTGGATTTCAAACAAATCCTCCGGAGTGCAGTGAATACCAGTAACAAAATTAGGTTGAAGGAATTCCTTTAGTATTGTTATTAAATTCTCTACAGTGTCATACTCTATTATATGCCTGGTTTTGTTAAACACTTCCATTTTTTCATGAATGGTAAATTTATTTCTTGTAATCAGCAATTGCTGCTTAAACTGGTTCAACGGCTTATTAGTCTCTTCTATTGCTTGTTCATAGCTACTTTCAGCGGAATGAATGGTTTCATTATCCGACGAATTGTCTGATATATGATTTAGATTCGTGATGCTATTTATTTCAACTCTAGATAGGGCATCTGCAACTACATTGGTTTTTCCGGGCTTATAAAATATTTTAGGAGAGTATTCTTCAATGAAAGCATGCCATCTTTTCATTTTCGAATTTGGGTTTCGTGCAGAAACTGCAAAAGAAAGTGGTTGGTGATCTGTGTGGATCTCTAAATTAGTTACTCCGTACAAATAGTTTCTAAGGGTTTTCAATGCCCATACTATGGCATACAATTCTCTTTCGTTTGCGGCATAATTCTGTTCCGTACTATTAAGAGTTTTTGAAATAAAGGTAATTGGTTTATTGTCCTGCGAAAGTACAGCGCCTACAGCCATGTCGGACGCATCAGTAGTAAGGATAAATTTCTTTGAATAGTCTGGCTGGGTTAATTCGATCTGCGAAATCAAATGTGATTTTAAATTTTCAAAGGCCGAAGTGCTTTCTTCGTCCAGTGTTATCTTTATTTTTTTAGACATGTGTTTAGACACCATGCCGTCGTGACCCTGCAACAATTTAGTGAGGGGTTTAGCTATGGAAACATAATTTTGAACAAATTTCCTATAGTATCCGGTTAAACCTAGAAAGCCGCGTAGCTCTCTAATGTTACGGGGAGGTGGATATTCTATGATGGTTTTAATCTTTTGTGGGTCAGTTTTTATGATTTTATATGACACTAGGTATCCCAAATATTCAGTTTCTTTTCTGAAAAACTTGGACTTTTCCAATGAAATTTTCATGTTTGCCGTAAAAAGTATATCTATTATCTCTTGCTGATCATACAAGTGCTGTTCTGCTGTTTCAGAAAAAACAATTATATCGTCAACATAAATGTGACAGGTCTTTCCTATTTTTTCGCGTAAAATATTGTCCATTGCTCTTTGGAAAATTCGAGGGGCATTGGCCAATCCAAAGGGCAACCTAAGAAATTCATATTTCCCATTATTGATGGAAAACGCCGTTTTCTCTATATCTTCGTCCTTCATTAGGATCTGATGAAAACCTGACTCTAAGTCAATTGTTGAAAAGTAACGCGCCCTTCCCAAATTAGATAATATCACTGACGGATCAGGCATTGGATATCTATCGGGAACTGTATTTTCATTTATTTTCTTGTAATCTATGACCAGTCGATTCTTCCTGGTACCATCCTCATTATAACCCTTCTTTCCTACAACCCATACTGGGGAATTGTATGGACTTTTACTAGGTCGTATAATGTTCTCTTGTAGCATCCTATTTACTTCCTGGTTAACAAAGTTGTTAACTGAATACGGATAAAGATACTGTTTACTATAAATAGCATTGTCATTCAACGTTCTTATCTCGCCTCTAACATCTGTTCTAAAAGGCAGACACGTTTGAATTTGAGAATGCTTTGAGATTATTTCTTGGACAACTTGTTGTTCAAGACCATTTAAGTCCTCCGTGACATTTACGGAGTGATTTACTCTGCATAATACAGAGTAATTGGTAACAGAGGATACCGACGCTTTGCGGCGTCTGCTCTTTTTAGACTCTTTTCGAAGAAAAAGGAGTCTATTCACTTTGCTCTGATGTTTGTAACGCACAGAACCAAACATCGTAGACCCACAAAAGTTACATCTAGAATACTTAGAATCACTAGAGGAGTCGATATAGCCATGTCCGTCTGTCAGTCTGTCCGTCTGTCCGTCTGTCCGTCTGTTTCTATGCGATTTACTCCGTCGTCTTAAAAGCTATTTTGCTGAAACTTGGTATTTAGCCTTCTTTTTTACCTAGGTAGTACACTAGTTTGAATCGGTCGGATCGGACCACTATATCATATAGCTGTCATACGAACCTAAATCGGTTTAGGCAATAACTTCCACATTTATTATCCGATCCTTTTGAAAATTGGCATGCGTATGTTTTATATAACGATAGATAAATGTATCATGTTTTGCCCAGATCGGATCACTATATCTTATAGCTGTCATACGAACCTAAATCGGTTTAGACAATAACTCCCACATTTATTAACTGATCTTTTCAAAACTCGGCTAACACGTTTTCTACATAAATATACGCATTTGTGCTAAATTTTATTAAAATCGGAATACTATATCATATAGCTGTCATACATATCGAAATCGGCCCTATTAACTGACCAACCCCGTTCATGTGATTTTCGGCAGAAACAACTTCGAAAAGAGTCTGTAATCTTCGGCACCTCGAAGATAACGTTGGGATTTTTAATTTTCCTTTTTCTTTTTGGTTTACTAACGATTTTACTATCGTCTGTAAATTGGCAATCAGCGTCAGTCATTGACGATGATTCATAAGAGTCGGACACTTGGAATAAGGATAGCATTTTCCCATTATTTCCTTTTTGAGAGTCCAGATAAGTGGCAATGTTCAAATCTATATCTGAACATTGTAGACTACCAACTGTATCTTCAGCAGGGGTTTTGTAGTTTATTCTTTCTATTCTATCTTTATAAGCAAGCGTTTCTTTAGATAGGTCAATGATGGCATTTATTTCCTTCAGTAGGTTATAGCCGACCAATAGATCCACATCTAAATTTTGAATTTCATAAAACCTTTGGCTTTTGCCGAATATTATAATATTATGGAAATGGGTTATTAAACTATAACCATTCACTGTTTTTATTCTTTTCTTAATAACTAGTTCTTGGGGGTTATTATAGATACCGTGCTTAATGTAACACGCGGTAGCACCGGTATCGATTAGGATTTTAAATTTTTTATTTAATTTTCTGTCTGTTCGGAAGATGTAGGGGAGCTCTCCCCATCTTCCTCTAAAAAATGATCCTCATTCAGGTTATTAATTCGCATTGCCTTTTGTGGTCGCTGTTGGCTCGAAGGCGAGGGATGCAAGCGTTTCAAGGGTTGGGGGCTATGCTGGTTTCGATTATATTGTAGTCTATTTTGGATTTGGATGGACCTGTCTATATCCATCGGGACCGGTGGAGGCTGCACTAGGTTATTGCCTGGTGCAAAAACATTTCTGGTTGCTTGCTGATTATTGTTCGGATTTTGGTTAACTCGATTAAGTCGCAAATTAACATTGTTGTTATAGTTATTTGGGTTATCAGGCTTTTTTGCTGATTTTTGTTGTTATGAT
The DNA here is from genome assembly GCA_037075145.1 of Scaptodrosophila latifasciaeformis. Classification (NCBI taxonomy): domain Eukaryota; kingdom Metazoa; phylum Arthropoda; class Insecta; order Diptera; family Drosophilidae; genus Scaptodrosophila; species Scaptodrosophila latifasciaeformis. The sequence continues at coordinate 64,617 of JBAMCM010000858.1, read as the reverse complement.
TATTGTTCTGTTGAGTACGGACAAAATGATTATAAGCGAAATATGCTCTCTGATTGTTCGCTTCAAGCTCTTGAGCCTTTGCTAGAGCATTGGGTAAGTTCTCCGGTTTTAGGGAAAATAGAATTTCTGACAAAGAGCCATTCAGACCTGTGATAAAGATACGCAATGCGTTATCCCTATTTCTCTTATTCATTTCTGTGATCACGTTGGCCTTTTCGCCATATGTCATTATTGTTTTATTTATTAACAAGGTAAGTTTCTTGTTAACCAAGTTATAGTATTCCAGAACTGTCATGTTGCCCTGTCTAAGAACACTTAGTTCCTGCTCTATTATATAAATCGGACGTCTGTCGCTATAGGCGAAATCCAATCTAGCCAAAATAGCCTCAAAGTTCAATACAGTACCGTGATTTGTCAGCGTGTCATTAGCTTTCCCGGTTATTTTATTTCTCAATATTGTCAGGGCACCTACGTACTTTCTACTACCTTCCTTATACATTCTCATGGCGCAGCATGCTGCTTCTCGCCAACTAACATAATTTGCATAGCTACCTGTGAATTCCGGTATAGACTTAATAACGTCAAATGATTCGTCACATCTGACTGAGTCATCTATTTCTGTCGGTTGGTATTCTTGAACCGTACTTGCACTGGTATTAATTTGTAACTTCAATGCTGCAATTTCATCGGATAAGGCTTTAGTTCTATTTGCTATTAATTGAGCGATTAAATCTGCTGTCAAGGTCTGATTCTGAGCCATTTTTAAGTTTCGAAATCTACTTATAAGATCCTCCAGTTTTTTAATTTAAATTAACTCAACAAAGAAATACAGGGTTTTTTTTATTTAAGGTTATTCAATAATAAATAAATGTACTGATGGAGCTCACTTGGATGATCTTCCTTCTTAAGCCAGGGGCTGTTCTTCTTGGTTGTTGGGTCTTCCTTAGGGCTTCCTTTGGGGGTCTTCTTTCCTTGATTATTATTGATGTTTTTTGTTTGAAGGTCTTGCAGTTGTCGGGTTTGTTCACCACAATTGATTTTTGTTGTTTTTTTTTTGGATCTTTTTTTTCAGTTGTTGTTTTAATTAAAAAAAATTTTTTTTTTTTTTATTGGCTTGCACTTTTAGGTTCCTTTCTATTTTTTTCAGCTCCTCTTGTTAACTTATTTTTTGGAACAATGTTTGATTGGTTTAACACTTTGAGGTTTCCCTTTTTTATTTTTTTCAGGTCCTCCTTATTATGTTAATTTATTTGTTCATAACACTGTTTGAATTGTTTAACACTTTGAGGTATCCTTTTTTTATTTCTTTCAGGTCCTCTTTCTTTTGTTAAATAATTTTTTTTATCCACAACACTGTTTAAATTGTTTAACACTTTGAGGTACCCTTTCTATTTCTTTCAGGTCCTCCTTATTTGTTAATTTATTTATTCACAGATATAGTTGCGGAATTCTTTGTGAGTTCTTAACGGCTTTTATTCGCCGCTTTGGATCAACAGTCCGGATTACGTTCACTCGCGACACTTTGATATTGTGGGGTTTAATATCTTTCGTGTAGTTTTTTTTAAGAAAACTTTAACGCGAGCCCCACGTTGGGCGCCAATTAACCAGACCGCGAACGCGTGATGGAAAAAAATTAATTTTTGGGAAGAACCCTTCCGGCTTTATTGATCGCAAATTTAAGACTAAGGTTACAAAAGATATTCTTAAGCTACTTATAGTTTGGAGTTATGTCAAAGCTTGCCTCTTGCCACGCTCTTGATCGAGATTTTTGTGACACTTAGGACAGTTCCACTTAGGATGGGTGATGAGTGACCGAGAGGTCAATGTTTACGTTTCCCAGCTGCGCAATCTAAGTGCCTCTTAGAAAAGTGTTTCTTTATTGGGAAGGAGTGGGGGGTGTAATTGATACTGAGAAGAGTGGCTCGAGCCAGTGGTCAGGCTTCGGATATATTATTATGCTTTTAAGAGAAATGCTAAAGAGTGCGGATTGATTGGAATAGACTGGAGCGACTAATAGATTCCTAAGTGGTTATGAAATTGCTTACAATTTCCATAGTTAAAAACAGAGGGATTGGGGGTGTCAACTGATTGAGGGTGACAGCCAATAGGTTCCGAAGTGGTTTTGATAATTGATTGTAATTTCCATATTGAGTATTGAGGGACTGAGGATGATAACTTACACGAGTGAAGTGATTGAAAATTGCGGTCATTCGATCGGGATTTAATATATTTATTGACAGGTATGTCTAACATGGTCATTCGATCGGGATTTAATATATTTATTGACAGGTATGTCTAACATGGTCCTTCGGGCCTTTTGAACGGCACTATGAGTCTACATGAAATTTCAACATAAGACGCCACTCATACAAAGACACAATTCTTGCTGATTGCTTCACTTCGAGCGAATTTCTAATTGCGCATTTGAATTCAAAGTAAATTTTGGCACTCTAACAAAAAGAGTGAGTTTACGAATTGCTAACTGCGCATTTGAGTTCGATGTAAACTTTGGCACTCAAATAAAAAGAGTGAGTTTACATTGAAATATATAAAAGTATTTTGGCACTCTAACAAAAGATCGGTGTAAACTGTGGCACTCCAACAAATTGACGTTGAATATCAAAAGCCATAATGACACCACCAAAAGTAAAAAAGAGGTTGGCAACGAGAAGTACAAAGACACAACATGACGATGCAGCTAATACATCACTGTTGGATAGTCCACAACGAGACAATACCGTTGTACCAATGGCGTCAACACCAGTTGTCCAATCGGAGACAAAATCCTTATCAGATTCAAGAGTCAACTCCATAATGAAGATAGCCGTTGACAATATTTCAACAAGTACTACGAAGGATAGTCAACGATCGCAGAAGGTGAACATGATGCAGAAACAAATTGATGTTTTGAAAAGACGGCAGGAGCTTCAAAATAAGCGTGCGTTGTTGGAAATACAGGAAAAGGAATTGGAGCTCCAACTGGCGGTCCAACAAGACGAAGACTGGAAGTATGACGACGTTGACAACAACTCACAGAAGGAGGATAAACAGAGGAGTGGGTGCGTCAAACGAGTAAGTTGGGTCTTGAAGACCAATGCACCACAAATGAAAATAACGTAAATCAGAATCAAATACTAACTTTTATGGCTAGGCAAACAATTGTTCAAAATTTGCCGATGTTTTCTGGAGATCCAGTAGAGTGGCCCAGTTTTTATTCTGATTTTGTAAATAGTACAGAGGCATGTAATTTTACTGATTATGAAAACTTAAATCGACTGAGAAAAGCTCTAACTGGCAGAGCCAAGGAATGTGTTCAGGGATTATTATTGTTGCCAAAGAATGTAAACTCTATAATAGAGATATTAAAAACCAGATTTGGAGATCCAGAGCATTTGATAAAACAGATTGATAATGGAATCAAAAATTTCCCTTGTATCAAAGATGATAAATTAGAGCAGTTAATTAATTATCATGACTTACTGACTACATTAATACACACTTTGTTGTCTCTTGAGGATGTTGATCACCTTCGAAATCCTCTGTTGTTCAGCGACATTTTGGAGAAGATGTCATTGTCTAGGAGAATCGGTTTCATGCGTGTTCTGCAGGAAACCAAGAGTAAAGAGCCAAAAATTATAATCTTTCATAATTGGCTTGGAAAGATAGCAAAAGCAGCTCAAGAATTGGGTTTTGGGCAGAATAGACCAAGAGAATCCGCATTGGCGATCAATACTAACACAGGGAAAAAATCAAAATATTTTTGCAATTATTGTAATTCTACTGATCATTTTGTGACATCTTGTAGGAAGTTTAGAAATTTGTCTGTTGAACAGCGCTGGCAACATGTTTCTAAAGGTGGTCTGGGTATCGGTTGCTTAGGAAAAAATCATGTGTTAAGATATTGCAAAGGCAAGAAGGAATGCCAAGTAAATAGTTGTAGGCAGTCTCATAATTGTTTGTTGCACTGCGAAAGGAACGGTGAACAATTGGATACTCCACGGGAGGAGAACTTACAAAAAGAAACCGAAGGCAACTGTAATGTCAATGGATATAAAAACAGAATTCTATTAAAAGTTATACCAGTTTGTCTTATTGGTCCCAAAAAAAGATTGATACATTTGCACTTTTGGATAAGGCATCGACTGTATCCCTTATGGATCAGAATATTGCAGACGAACTTGGACTGAACGGACCTTATATTCCTTTGCGAATGCAGTGGACGGGCAGGGAAGTTTATGAGCAGGGCGATTCAAAACAGGTCAGTGTACGGATACACGGCAGGAATAGTCCGGGAAAAATTTTCAGTTTAAGCCGAGTAAAAACTATGTCAGGGTTGGATTTGCCAACACAAACTGTCTCAATTGGAGATATGAGTTCAAACCATCCATTCCTGAAGAAGTTCGGACAGTGCTCATTCTCGGCTGGCAAGCCAAGGATCTTGATAGGCCAGGACAATTGGTCTTTAATTGTGTCCCGCAAACTTCTATATTCTTCAGCCAATGGCAATGCAAGAGTAGAACGTTTATTCCACATATGTGACAGAGACTCTGATGAAGTTCATGATTTGAACGACTTACACAATCTAGTAAAATCGTATTGGAAAGTGGAAAGGGAACTATCAGATGTGAGTGTTAGCCCGATATCTTTGGACGATAAAAAATGTTTGTAGAAGACCGTTTTGAGTGTGGTTTGTTTTGGCGGAATGAAAACGCAAAATTACCTGAAAGTTATAAAAATGCATTCTCAAGATTGTTGATGTGTGAGAGGAAGATGGATAGGGATCCAAATTATAAACAAAAGTATATCGAAGTTATGGTCAGGACAATTGGTCTTTAATTGTGTCCCGCAAACTTGTATATTCTTCAGCCAATGGTCCGGTGGTTAGTAAGACTGCTTTGGGTTGGGTAGTGCAAGGTTCTTCTGGATTTGCTGGATATGGCAATGCAAGAGTAGAACGTTTATTCCACATATGTGACAGAGACTCTGATGAAGTTCATGATTTGAACGACTTACACAATCTAGTAATATCGTATTGGAAAGTGGAAAGGGAACTATCAGATGTGAGTGTTAGCCCGATATCTTTGGACGATAAAAAATGTTTGTAGAAGACCGTTTTGAGTGTGGTTTGTTTTGGCGGAATGAAAATGCAAAATTACCTGAAAGTTATAAAAATGCATTCTCAAGATTGTTGATGTGTGAGAGGAAGATGGATAGGGATCCAAATTATAAACAAAAGTATATCGAAGTTATGGTCAGGACAATTGGTCTTTAATTGTGTCCTACAAACTTGTATATTCTTCAGCCAATGGTCCGGTGGTTAGTAAGACTACTTTGGGTTGGGTAGTGCATGGTTCTTCTGGATTTGCTGGATATGGCAATGCAAGAGTAGAACGTTCATTCCACATATGTGACAGAGACTCTGATGAAGTTAATGATTTGAACGGCTTACACAACCTAGTAAAATCGTATTGGAAAGTGGAAAGGGAACTATCAGATGTGAGTGTTAGCCCGATATCTTTGGACGATAAAAAATGTTTATCGATTGTTGAAAAAACATTAAAAAGAGTAGAAGACCGTTTTGAGTGTGGTTTGTTTTGGCGGAATGAAAACGCAAAATTACCTGAAAGTTATAAGAATGCATTCTCAAGATTGTTGATGTGTGAGAGGAAGATGGATAGGGATCCAAATTATAAACAAAAGTATATCGAAGTTATGAGGTCTTACATTGCAAAGGGATATATAAAAAAGCTGAGTAATGCGGAATTACAGGTTGAGTCTCCGCTGACGTACTTTTTACCACATTTTGGAGTGCTAAATTCAAATAAGCCAGGTAAACTGCGAATTGTATTTGACGCAGCAGCAACGAGCAACGGCTTTTTTTAAATGATTTTCTGTTGGCGGGTCCTGATTTGTATAACCAGTTATCTTCTGTTTTGATGAATTTTCGAATTTGTCCAGTTGCGTTTGTGGGAGACATAAAAGAAATGTTTCTTCAGATTCGGATAATTCAAGCCGATAGATTTGCTCAACGAATTTTATGGAGAGAGAATAGTGAGAGTAAACTGGATGTTTATGAGATCCAGGTGCTGTTTTTTGGAGCTAAGTGTAGTCCTAGTATAGCACAACAAGTAAAGAATAGAAATGCTCAACATTTTGAAAAGGAGTTTCCCGTAGCAGCTAAAGAAATAGTACGTAAACATTATATGGATGACTATTTGGGAGGGGCTTCGGATATAGACAGTGCAGTTAAATTAATAAAGGAGGTCACCAGAATTCATGAACAAGGAGGGTTTGAAATGTGTAACTAAATTTCTAATTCAAAAGAGGTTCTGAAGAAACTAAAAAAAATCAAAAAATTTGCTAAATATAAAACATATGAAAATACCTAGACGAATGTCGACATTTCCGTTAAACGAGTATAATATCCAATTACACATATTTTGTGACGCGTCTAAGTGTGCATATGCAGCATGCGCATATATTAGAGTTGAATACAGGGGGAATATTGAGTGCTCTTTGATTTGTTCCAAGTCACGAGTAGCACCATTAAAGCCTATGACGATTCCTAGGCTAGAATTACGGACGAACTTGACGTAAAGTTTTGCGACACATTTTATTGGACAGACTCAGAAATTGTTTTATATTATTTGAGGTCAAGCGAAATTCAAGAATTAACCAATGTAGCAAAATGGAAACATGTAACATCAGGTTTGAATCCTGCGGACAAAGCTACGAAAATTACAGACATCGACTATTCCTTGAACTCAACATGGTTGACAGGACCACCTTTCTTGAAAAAGGGTATGGAGAAATGGCCGAAAGGCAAAGTTTTTGACGAAAAGATAAAGGAACCTAGCGTAGCTAGCGAATATGTAAATATTATTGTGGGCATGGATAAAACATTTGTTTTACCTGATATTAAGAGATTTTCAAAGTGGTTTTTTGATATGTTGGCAACCTTTGAAGCTCACAGTGTGGAAAGGGTGAATTGACTTGTAATGAAATAAGTAAGGCAGAATCACTGGTGTTTAGGGCTATTCAGTGGGATAGTTTTTCAAGAGAGATGCACTCACTCGAGAAAGGAAAATCTGTTGAAAATTCCAGTGATTTGAATTCATTTCCATTGATACTTTCGGACGACGGACTAATACGAATGAAAGGCAGATTGGATAACGTAGAGGAAAATTATGACATTGATGCAAAGAACCCTATAGTTTTGAATAGAAATCATCCGATTACAGAATTACTCGTACGAAATTTTCACGAACAGAATTGTCATATAGGACTGCAAACAGTAATCGCGAATATAAGGCGGAGATTTTGGATTACAAAGTGTCGGAGTGTCGTGAAAAGGGTTGTACAGACATGCCAAGTATGGGCCAGCTTCCCAGATGTAGGTGGAGCGCTTTCTTGAAGGAAGGGGTAGATTATTTCGGACCAATTCTTGTTTTGGTTAATAGAAACCACGTTAAACGTTATGGCGTAATATTTACGTGTATGTCGTCGCGTGCGGTTGACTTAGAGGTGGCTGAAGATTTGTCGAGTAATGCCTTTATGCATGTCTTTCGACATTTTTTTTGCCGACGAGGTTTTCCGACAGAACTATATTCTGATAACGGTACTAACTTTCGCAAGACTAGTAAAGAGATTTGTGAGGCAATGGATGGTTGGGCTAGAGACGAGATTACGCAATATTTGACTCAAAAAAAGTGCACTTGGTATTTTAATCCACCGTTGGCACCTCATATGGGAGGAGCGTGGGAAAGACTGATTCGAACAATAGAGCAGTATTTGTGTTGCCTTCTCAAAGAGCGAGTTCCTAGGGAATTCACATTAAAGACTTTGTTTTGTGAAATTGAATATATGATAAATTCCAGGCCATTAATCCGGACTGTTGATTCGGTTGATTTTCAACCACTAACGCCAAATGACATTTTGATTGGACCCCAATATACTGACTCCATGTCTGTTAATACAAATGATAGGGATCTGAAATTTTTGAATATGTGGAGGGCATCACAGAGACTAGCGGACATGTTTTGGAGGAAGTGGCGAAAGGAGTATCGTCAATATATAATGTGTAGTACAAAATGGTCAAAGAAACAGGAAGCATTGAATGTAGGAGATGTAGTGTTAATAATGGACTCCGATTTACCTAGAAATGTATGGCGTAAGTTACCACAGCAACAGTACCTACGTCTACTTCCCCACCCCCAAACAAAACCTCCGAGAGATTCCTCGAAACAGCCCAACGAGGAACCAACGGAGAACACAGCAGAAAGTTCTCGAAACAGCCCAACGAGGAACCAACGCAGATTCCTCGAAACAACCCAACGAGGAATCAACGGAGAGATTCCTCGAAACAACCAACGGAGAACACAGCAGAGAGTTCTCGAAACAACCCAATGAGGAACCAACGCAGATTCATCGAAACAGCCCAACGAGGAATCAACGGAGAACACAGCAGATTCCCCGAAACAGCCCAACTAGGAATCAACGGAGAACACAGCAGAGATTCCTCGAAACAGCCCAACGAGGAACATACGGAGAACGAAGCGGAGATTCCTTGAAACGACCCAGCAAGACCTTCCTGGAATCTGCTCAGCCAGCAGATTGACAACTATATAAGGCACGATTCCATTCCTGAAGAGTCAGTCTAAGTGTAATGTCGAATGGACAACAAGTAAATAAATAGTGAATTATAACCAGTTAATCAGTGATCAGTTTGTTTAATTTAAAAACCCACATCCCAACCAGGAGCAGGAGCAGGTTATTCGTAAGGGCATAATAATTAGCACACATAAGTCAAAAGATGGTTGTATAAGAACTGTAAATATAAAAATCAACCACAAAATATATAATAGATCTGTAAGTAGGCTTGTAAAATTAGATATTAAGCCCATTGTCAAGTAAATTTAAGTAATTATTATATAACCCAATAATTGGGAGGAGTGTTAGAAATGTTAAGTTTTTAAATTGAACGTAAATGAAATGTATTATCGAAAGAATTTATAATTATCAACCTTGAAGAAAAATTAATATAATCAAATGTTACTTATTTGTTAATCGAAACTATGTAATCGATAGGTTAAGTTGAGCGGCAGAGTCGAAATGAAGTGATCAGACCGAGCTGCGTAAAAAAATTAATAAAAGTTTGTACACGAGTGAAGTGATTGAAAATTGCGGTCATTTGATCGGAATTTAATATATTTATTGACAGGTATGTCTAACATGGTGCTTCGAGCCGGATTTAATATATTTATTGACAGGTATTTATTGACTTATAGATTTGCCTTCTAGTAAACCGTAGAACCCTTCTTAATACTCTTTTTATGCATAATTTAATAAACGGCATGGTTGACTCTCCTGAGTTAATTAGCCGAATTAGTTTTGCAGTTCCTTTTAGACCTCTGCGGACCTTTTCTCCTTTAGTAGTCCGTCCAGCCACATCTAATTATTTAATGCATGAGCCTTTTTTAAATTTATGTAGAGACTATAATAGTTTGTACCACTTAGTTTGCCCCCATTCTAGTAAGCAATCTATCAAAACTAACATATTATTGCACCTTCGTTTAAATCCTTCTCTTCCCTGGTAGAATACTTGATTGCCTAATCTATTCCTCTTCCTTCAAATATTTATGATAAAAATAGTTTTTCGCGAATCGTGTCACGTGACTCTGCCCCACGGTAGGTTGGGCGTCTGAGCTATCGAGCTTGGTAACCCGCGCGTAAACAGGCTTCCGCTTGGTTTCGTTGGGCCACTTGATCGTACTGTTCTTTGTACGTCTACGTCCATAAAAAAAAAAAAAAAGGTATGTCTAACATGGTCCTTCGGGCCTTTTGAACGGCACTATGAGTCTACATGAAATTTCAACATAAGACGCCACACATACAAAGACACAATTCTTGCTGATTGCTTCACTTCGTGCGAATTGCTAACTGCGCATTTGAGTTCGAAGTAAATTTTGACACTCTAACAAAAAGAGTGAGTTTACGAATTGCTAACTGCGCATTTGAGTTCGATGTAAATTTTGGCACTCTAACAAAAAGAATCGCTGTAAACTGTGGCACTCCAACAAATTGACCATAATGACACCACCAAAAGTAAAAAAGAGGATGGCAACGCGAAGTACAAAGACAAAACATGACGATGCAGCTAATACATCACTGTTGGATAGTCCACAACAAGACAACACAGTTGTACCAATGGCGTCAACACCACTTGTCCAATCGGAGACAAAATCCTTATCAGCTTCAAGAGTCAACTCCATAATGAAGATAGCCGTTGACAATATTTCAACAAGTACTACGAAGGATAGTCAACGATCGCAGAAGGTGAACATGATACAGAAACAACTTGATGTTTTGAAAAGACGGCAGGAGCTTCAAAATAAGCGTGCGTTGTTGGAAATACAGGAAAAAGAATTGGAGCTCCAACTGGCGGTCCAACAAGACGAAGACTGGAAGTATGACGACGTTGACAACAACTCACAGAAGACCTTTCATCGTACTGAGGAGTGGGTGGGTCAAGCGAGTAAGTTGGGTCTTGAAGACCAATGCACCACAAATGAAAATAACGTAAATCAGAATCAAATACTAACTTTTATGGCTAGGCAAACAATTGTTCAAAATTTGCCGATGTTTTCTGGAGATCCAGTAGAGTGGCCCAGTTTTTATTCTGATTTTGTAAATAGTACAGAGGCATGTAATTTTACTGATTATGAAAACTTAAATCGACTGAGAAAAGCTCTAACTGGCAGAGCCAAGGAATGTGTTCAGGGATTATTATTGTTGCCAAAGAATGTAAACTCTATAATAGAGATATTAAAAACCAGATTTGGAGATCCAGAGCATTTGATAAAACAGATTGATAATGGAATCAAAAATTTCCCTTGTATCAAAGATGATAAATTAGAGCAGTTAATTAATTATCATGACTTACTGACTACATTAATACACACTTTGTTGTCTCTTGAGGATGTTGATCACCTTCGAAATCCTCTGTTGTTCAGCGACATTTTGGAGAAGATGTCATTGTCTAGGAGAATCGGTTTCATGCGTGTTCTGCAGGAAACCAAGAGTAAAGAGCCAAAAATTATAATCTTTCATAATTGGCTTGGAAAGATAGCAAAAGCAGCTCAAGAATTGGGTTTTGGGCAGAATAGACCAAGAGAATCCGCATTGGCGATCAATACTAACACAGGAAAAAAATCAAAATATTTTTGCAATTATTGTAATTCTACTGATCATTTTGTGACATCTTGTAGGAAGTTTAGAAATTTGTCTGTTGAACAGCGCTGGCAACATGTTTCTAAAGGTGGTCTGGGTATCGGTTGCTTAGGAAAAAATCATGTGTTAAGATATTGCAAAGGCAAGAAGGAATGCCAAGTAAATAGTTGTAGGCAGTCTCATAATTGTTTGTTGCACTGCGAAAGGAACGGTGAACAATTGGATACTCCACGGGAGGAGAACTTACAAAAAGAAACCGAAGGCAACTGTAATGTCAATGGATATAAAAACAGAATTCTATTAAAAGTTATACCAGTTTGTCTTATTGGTCCCAAAAAAAGATTGATACATTTGCACTTTTGGATAAGGCATCGACTGTATCCCTTATGGATCAGAACATTGCAGACGAACTTGGACTGAACGGACCTTATATTCCTTTGCGAATGCAGTGGACGGGCAGGGAAGTTTATGAGCAGGGCGATTCAAAACAGGTCAGTGTACGGATACACGGCAGGAATAGTCCGGGAAAAATTTTCAGTTTAAGCCGAGTAAAAACTATGTCAGGGTTGGATTTGCCAACACAAACTGTCTCAATTGGAGATATGAGTTCAAACCATCCATTCCTGAAGAAGTTCGGACAGTGCTCATTCTCGGCTGGCAAGCCAAGGATCTTGATAGGCCAGGACAATTGGTCTTTAATTGTGTCCCGCAAACTTCTATATTCTTCAGCCAATGGCAATGCAAGAGTAGAACGTTTATTCCACATATGTGACAGAGACTCTGATGAAGTTCATGATTTGAACGACTTACACAATCTAGTAAAATCGTATTGGAAAGTGGAAAGGGAACTATCAGATGTGAGTGTTAGCCCGATATCTTTGGACGATAAAAAATGTTTGTAGAAGACCGTTTTGAGTGTGGTTTGTTTTGGCGGAATGAAAACGCAAAATTACCTGAAAGTTATAAAAATGCATTCTCAAGATTGTTGATGTGTGAGAGGAAGATGGATAGGGATCCAAATTATAAACAAAAGTATATCGAAGTTATGGTCAGGACAATTGGTCTTTAATTGTGTCCCGCAAACTTGTATATTCTTCAGCCAATGGTCCGGTGGTTAGTAAGACTGCTTTGGGTTGGGTAGTGCATGGTTCTTCTGGATTTGCTGGATATGGCAATGCAAGAGTAGAACGTTCATTCCACATATGTGACAGAGACTCTGATGAAGTTAATGATTTGAACGACTTACACAATCTAGTAAAATCGTATTGGAAAGTGGAAAGGGAACTATCAGATGTGAGTGTTAGCCCGATATCTTTGGACGATAAAAAATGTTTGTAGAAGACCGTTTTGAGTGTGGTTTGTTTTGGCGGAATGAAAATGCAAAATTACCTGAAAGTTATAAAAATGCATTCTCAAGATTGTTGATGTGTGAGAGGAAGATGGATAGGGATCCAAATTATAAACAAAAGTATATCGAAGTTATGGTCAGGACAATTGGTCTTTAATTGTGTCCCGCAAACTTGTATATTCTTCAGCCAATAGTCCGGTAGTTAGTAAGACTACTTTGGGTTGGGTAGTGCATGGTTCTTCTGGATTTGCTGGATATGGCAATGCAGAAGTAGAACGTTCATTTCACATATGTAACAGAGACTCTGATGAAGTTAATGATTTGAACGACTTACACAACCTAGTAAAATCGTATTGGAAAGTGGAAAGGGAACTATCAGATGTGAGTGTTAGCCCGATATCTTTGGACGATAAAAAATGTTTATCGATTGTTGAAAAAGCATTAAAAAGAGTAGAAGACCGTTTTGAGTGTGGTTTGTTTTGGCGGAATGAAAATGCAAAATTACCTGAAAGTTATAAGAATGCATTCTCAAGATTGTTGATGTGTGAGAGGAAGATGGATAGGGATCCAAATTATAAACAAAAGTATATCGAAGTTATGAGGTCTTACATTGCAAAGGGATATATAAAAAAGCTGAGTAATGCGGAATTACAGGTTGAGTCTCCGCTGACGTACTTTTTACCACATTTTGGAGTGCTAAATTCAAATAAGCCAGGTAAACTGCGAATTGTATTTGACGCAGCAGCAACGAGCAACGGCTTTTTTTAAATGATTTTCTGTTGGCGGGTCCTGATTTGTATAACCAGTTATCTTCTGTTTTGATGAATTTTCGAATTTGTCCAGTTGCGTTTGTGGGAGACATAAAAGAAATGTTTCTTCAGATTCGGATAATTCAAGCCGATAGATTTGCTCAACGAATTTTATGGAGAGAGAATAGTGAGAGTAAACTGGATGTTTATGAGATCCAGGTGCTGTTTTTTGGAGCTAAGTGTAGTCCTAGTATAGCACAACAAGTAAAGAATAGAAATGCTCAACATTTTGAAAAGGAGTTTCCCGTAGCAGCTAAAGAAATAGTACGTAAACATTATATGGATGACTATTTGGGAGGGGCTTCGGATATAGACAGTGCAGTTAAATTAATAAAGGAGGTCACCAGAATTCATGAACAAGGAGGGTTTGAAATGTGTAACTAAATTTCTAATTCAAAAGAGGTTCTGAAGAAACTAAAAAAAATCAAAAAATTTGCTAAATATAAAACATATGAAAATACCTAGACGAATGTCGACATTTCCGTTAAACGAGTATAATATCCAATTACACATATTTTGTGACGCGTCTAAGTGTGCATATGCAGCATGCGCATATATTAGAGTTGAATACAGGGGGAATATTGAGTGCTCTTTGATTTGTTCCAAGTCACGAGTAGCACCATTAAAGCCTATGACGATTCCTAGGCTAGAATTACGGACGAACTTGACGTAAAGTTTTGCGACACATTTTATTGGACAGACTCAGAAATTGTTTTATATTATTTGAGGTCAACCGAAATTCAAGAATTAACCAATGTAGCAAAATGGAAACATGTAACATCAGGTTTGAATCCTGCGGACAAAGCTACGAAAATTACAGACATCGACTATTCCTTGAACTCAACATGGTTGACAGGACCACCTTTCTTGAAAAAGGGTATGGAGAAATGGCCGAAAGGCAAAGTTTTTGACGAAAAGATAAAGGAACCTAGCGTAGCTAGCGAATATGTAAATATTATTGTGGGCATGGATAAAACATTTGTTTTACCTGATATTAAGAGATTTTCAAAGTGGTTTTTTGATATGTTGGCAACCTTTGAAGCTCACAGTGTGGAAAGGGTGAATTGACTTGTAATGAAATAAGTAAGGCAGAATCACTGGTGTTTAGGGCTATTCAGTGGGATAGTTTTTCAAGAGAGATGCACTCACTCGAGAAAGGAAAATCTGTTGAAAATTCCAGTGATTTGAATTCATTTCCATTGATACTTTCGGACGACGGACTAATACGAATTAAAGGCAGATTGGATAACGTAGAGGAAAATTATGACATTGATGCAAAGAACCCTATAGTTTTGAATAGAAATCATCCGATTACAGAATTACTCGTACGAAATTTTCACGAACAGAATTGTAATATAGGACTGCAAACAGTAATCGCGAATATAAGGCGGAGATTTTGGATTACAAAGTGTCGGAGTGTCGTGAAAAGGGTTGTACAGACATGCCAGTATTGCAAAAACAAAATAGCGAGCCCCTGTAGGGTGGAAGCAACTGAGAGCGCTTTCTTGAAGGTAGGGGTGGATTATTTCGGACCAATTCTTGTGTTGGTTAATAGAAACCACGTTAAACGTTATGGCGTAATATTTACGTGTATGTCGTAGCGTGCGGTTCACTTAGAGGTGGCTGAAGATTTGTCGAGTAATGCCTTTATGCATGTCTTTCGACATTTTTTTTGCCGACGAGGTTTTCCGACAGAACTATATTCTGATAACGGTACTAACTTTCGCAAGGCTAGTAAAGAGATTTGTGAGGCAATGGATGGTTGGGCTAGAGACGAGATTACGCAATATTTGACTCAAAAAAAGTGCACTTGGTATTTTAATCCACCGTTGGCACCTCATATGGGAGGAGCGTGGGAAAGACTGATTCGAACAATAGAGCAGTATTTGTGTTGCCTTCTCAAAGAGCGAGTTCCTAGGGAATTCACATTAAAGACTTTGTTTTGTGAAATTGAATATATGATAAATTCCAGGCCATTAATCCGGACTGTTGATTCGGTTGATTTTCAACCACTAACGCCAAATGACATTTTGATTGGACCCCAATATACTGACTCCATGTCTGTTAATACAAATGATAGGGATCTGAAATTTTTGAATATGTGGAGGGCATCACAGAGACTAGCGGACATGTTTTGGAGGAAGTGGCGAAACGAGTATCGTCAATATATAATGTGTAGTACAAATGGTCAAAGAAACAGGAAGCATTGAATGTAGGAGATGTAGTGTTAATAATGGACTCCGATTTACCTAGAAATGTATGGCGTAAGGGCATAATAATTAGCACACATAAGTCAAAAGATGGTTGTATAAGAACTGTAAATATAAAAATCAACCACAAAATATATAATAGATCTGTAAGTAGGCTTGTAAAATTAGATATTAAGCCCATTGTCAAGTAAATTTAAGTAATTATTGTATAACCCAATAATTGGGAGGAGTGTTAGAAATGTTAAGTTTTTAAATTGAACGTAAATGAAATGTATTATCGAAAGAATTTATAATTATCAACCTTGAAGAAAAATTAATATAATCAAATGTTACTTATTTGTTAATCGAAACTATGTAATCGATAGGTTAAGTTGAGCGGCAGAGTCGAAATGAAGTGATCAGACCGAGCTGCGTAAAAAAATTAATAAAAGTTTGTACACGAGTGAAGTGATTGACAATTGCGGTCATTTGATCGGGATTTAATATATTTATTGACAGGTATGTCTAACACGTAGGAAATATAATTTATTAGACGACAACGAGCTAGATGAAGCTTTACGTAGTATTTTAGAGTTAGAAAATAATAAATTAATAGAGAACACAACTGAAGAAGAAAATACTGAAGATAAAGAATTCAGAATATTAGGTTTGCCAGAAATAAATTCTCAAATTAATATTTTGAATTTAAATAATGATGAAGTCCCCAACATTTCCGAAAATCCTATGCGTATCGCTAAGCTTCCAGACCTTGCTTCACCAGCTGTTGTTTCTGAAATTGTAGCTTCTTTAAATTTAAAGCAAAAAATATTTTTATCTCATGTGCTGCACAATGCAAAATTCAAAAACCTCTTTTATGAATTTGTTAGCGGAGGAGCTGGTGTTGGTAAGAGTCGCTTAATATCAGCTTTTTTTCAGTCCCTTTCATTATACTATAACAGCATACCTGGGAGTGATCCCACTTCTATTAAAATTCCTCAATGCGCTCCCGCAGGAAAGCTGCTTTCGGGATTGGGGGTTCTACCCTGCATTCTATGTTTTCTTTACCTATCAACCAGTCAGGATCAGGCTTTAAAGCATTAAGTGCTGATTTGGTGAATAGCTTACATTCAAGATCTTAAAATTTTGATAATAGATGAAATATCTATGGTTGGGGCAAAAATGTTTTCATATCTTGATGCGCGTCTTAAACAAATTTTAAATCTACCATCCCATTTGGTGGAATTTCAATCAGTTTCGCCCTGTAGGTGATAATTGGATATTTCAACCTATTCCACAAGCCATGGATCCCTACTGCTCTATATTTGGTTCTTCATTATGGAATTCTTTTAAATATTTTAGCTGACTGAAATAATGCGACAGCGTAAAGATCAATCCTTTGCTAAAGCATTAAATAATATGGCTTGAGCAACCATGACCTCAGAGGATATAGAACTATTTCAGGCAAGAGTTTTCAATATTGCCGATATTTCCGAAGGAGCTATTCATCTTTTTGTTACCAATGATGCGTCAAATACCTATAATACAACAAAACTCAATTCAATTGATTCAGACCAGTATATTTCTAACGCAGAAGACAAAATAAAAGCTACTCATTTAAATTCCGACACTAAGGTTCGTTATCTTGAGGCTGTCAAATGCTTCAAAGTATCTCAAACACAGGGCCTATGTTCAATCATTATTTTAAAGACCTCTGCCAAATATATGGTAACTGTTAATATTGATACGGCGGATGGTTTAGTAAATGGAGCAACAGGCGTCCTTATGCAAATAGATTCTAACATATCCAACACTCCCACTGTTTTATGGATACAATTTTTCGATGAAAGCGTAGGAGCCATAGCTCGATCTAAATGCCCCCATCAAGTAGAAACTTCGTGGACACTACTCCACAAAACAGTCAAGTCCTTTCAATATCATACTAATCAAACTATTAGTATTGATAGAAAACAATTTCCTGTAATACCTGCAGAAGGTATAACAATCCATAAAAGCCAAGGTGCCACATATTCCAAAGTGGTAGTTCATACTCGACCTCGTATGCAACGTGCTGCATTATACGTAGCTTGCAGTAGAGCCACAAATGCTTCGGGACTATTCATTGTTGGAAATTTTAGCCCTCCACAAACAGATTCCAATTCAAGTGTAGAAAATGAGCTAGCACTTTTGCGTTCTACAAAAAAATTAGTAACGCATTTCGATTTTTTGGTGAATAGCCCAAATTTTAATATAATGTTCCAGAGCTTGCATTGGCGTCTACGAGATGTTTCTTCTGATCAACTAATGTTGAAATCCTCTCTTTTATGTTTCGTTGAGGCGTCTACACACTCTAATGAAGACATTGACATCTCTGGCTTTTCAATAATCGTTCGATTAGATTGCGAGCAATTAAATGAAGTTGTCCGACCCAAAAGGGAAATTATTATATATATTAAAAATGCGTTATTGGAAAATATAAGTATCTGTTCTACTGGTCGTACATTTTCTGGCTCATCTGTATTCGAGTATTAAGGCATAAGTCTTTAGGTATTCTAATTATTTATAAAAGCCCTTCATACCCATTACAAAAGTTCAAATGTGAGTTTGAAGATTTATTTCGGCAATTTCCATTTTTAAACAGTGAATCAGTTGTATTAGGAGATATTAATATGTGCTTAAAAAACATGACTGTAGCTAGGGATACATATAACCATCTTTTAAAAAATAATTTTATATGCTTGCTGGATCTCCAATTGTCCACTACAAATTGTGATACCCATATAGATTAAGCTTTCTCAAATATAATCAGTGAAAGGTTATTCTCAATAACATATCAGACAGTTCACAGCTACCATGACGCAATATCTGTAAGTGTAGGTGATATTTAGATGACGATTTGTGTAACGAATAGTTTGGCTCACTTTTTTTCTATTTTTTTTTATTTTTATATTTATTATTTATTTATTTCTAGATTTGATTTTGATTAGTTTTTGATATGTGGGGAACATGGAGATATACACAAGATGTATTCTCAAGTCGACTCGTGGGTCACTAAAAAATATTGAACTATTTTCTCTGACCCTATTACTTTATAGCAATAGCCTCCACGTGGTGTTCCCTGGATACAGATTTTATTATAAATCGGGCACAGATTCGAGCGACGAAAAATATTTCATTAATCAATATTTTATATTCATAAAAGTTGCCTGCAATATCACCAGGTTTCATAAAGAAATCATGATTACCACCGTCTACTAGGTACAGGGTATCCCAAACTCGGCCGCGCCCGAGTTTAACGTTCGGCTTCATTTATTATTATTATTATTATTATTATTATTATTATTATTATTATTATTATTATTATTATTATTATTATTATTATTATTATTATTATTATTATTATTATTATTATTATTATTATTATTATTATTATTATTATGATTATTGTCATCATTATTATTATATTTATTTTATTTTATTTATATATTTATTTTTTTTTTTTGCCTCACTTGCCGGCTAGGGCGACCATTACACCACACGATAATTCTGACGACTTCAGGAGGAAGATTAGCGGGAATTAGGCTCGAATATCCTTTGCGTGATAAGTTCCTATTTCCTTGCCTTGCAATGTCTCTAATAGGTAAAAACAACTTCCAAGTTTCTTCTTCACTCGTCACTTCACGAATTGAGGTGCCAATTTGGCATTGAAGTTCTGGGAGAATTTACTAAGCGAAAAATTGCGACGAAAGACTACGGTTTCAGGCACACCGAAACTATGAAATATTTGTGTCAGCAAGAATTCTCGAATTTTGGTTGACGTAAATGCGGCGTTTAGCCCTCGATTTTTTAATTTTCACATTCAAGAGGTCTCGGAGACCCATATACTAACTACTTGTGAGCTGCAGCTACGGTTAACTCTCTACCTGCAGTACTCAAGTGTGCTCGCCCAATGTTTTTTGTCCTATTTCATTTGGACATTTCATATCTATGGCCATAAATTTTTTATTTTATGAGTGCTAAGGTCACAAGCATTGTGTCTTTTTACGAAGTAGTTTTTTTCCTACTAACCGTATTGGACTTCGAGCATACAGCAACAAAAGAAAGTGAGAGCACAGTCTTACTTTAGACATTATAAGCATCGCCTGTTCCCTAGCACCAGCCTCGCATCAACTTCGGTCCCACCAGCATCAGTATCGCCTATTTCACCAGCTCCTTCGCCAGCTCCTGCATCGCCCGCTTCGCCAGCTCATCAGATCCGGCATCAACCGCTTCGCCAGCTCATCAGATCCGACATCAACCGCTTCGCCAGTTTCAGAATGAATTTCAGTCCCAATGACATTTCAGTGATATTCATTGATAGTCAAGAGGATCCAATGTGGTCTACATTTACTGAGACTTCAACGCAAAACACATTAATGGATTGGGATTGGTCATTCCCAAAGCGCCATACCCATTTCATACCAAGGTATGATTCCTGTGAAAATCTTATTTCCCCCAACACTTACGACCAAGTTTTGGAGGGACTAGGATACGATGAAGAACAACTACTTAATATAGCAAGACAATGGAAGCTGGATGTAATATTTCAAGAGGTAAATTGGTAAAATTGGCAATTGTCTGTCTCTCAAACTTATTACTTTTTACCCCGCTTTATTTCTGTTTCTTTTTTTGAAAAAGTTTTTAGTGCATCGGTGCATAATCTTTACCTTAAAAAAATCAATTTAACTTTGAAATTTTTAATTCTTCATTTTCGTGTACTCATTTTAAACAAAAAATTGTTCTTGTTTGGCAAAATTTTACATTATTTGTTTCAAGCAACAACAATTTTTCGTTTCTGCTATTGCATGCACTCAATTTGTACGCGCTCTTGCACTCTTCGTTTTTTCGTTTTCGCTTTCTAACGCTAGCACATTTTTTACGCTCACGTTACGCTCTCACTTTTCAATTGCCTCGCGTTTCTCTCCGGAGCATTTCAACGCTCAGTCTTTTTTTTTTCTTTCGCACTTAGTTTTTTGGTTTGTGTGTTTTGTTTTCGTGTGGCTCTCCTGAGTCCGATTCTGTGTTCTTAGTAAGTATTAACCCTTGGTTGTGCTTATTTTTATATTTTAATCTTTTATTTTGGCTTTATAATCGCCACATAATTAAAAATAAAAAAATATATAAACAAAATAATAAAAATTAAATATATAAATATGTTTGTCTGTGTTAAAAAAACTGCCAAAATTCTAAATCCACCTCTATGCCGGTCATTGGGTGTTGGCTGTGTGATAACCTCATACATGTGAAGTGTGCTGGTTACATAGGCCGCGTCAATGATTTCATAGAGGCTCGTACGGGTTTAAAGTGGAGTTGTGAGGCTTGCCGGGAAGTTGAGATGGAGATGCGAGCATTTATGCGGCAGACTAGGTGTGGATTAAAAGATCTTCACCTAGGCTTTGATAAACTCAGTTAGGATTTTTCAGTTTTGGAAAGCCAATTTAATGGCCTAAAGCTTTTAAATAGCTCTCCAAAGCGTAAGAAGTCTGGCTTGGAAACGCAGAATTGTTCGCGTGTCCTCCAAGTCCCGACAACTGGGCCTCCAACTCCAACTATAACTAATCAGCTGATTTCTTTTGTGTCCCCTGGGCCGGTACTTAGGTCTGCTAATAATAAAATGTTGGCAGCTCCTAATGCTTGCACACTGGACACTGGGACTTCAGGAAACCCACCTAGTCCGTTGCCTGTAGCGTCCAGCTCGTCCGCTCTGGATAGGAATATATCCCCTCCAATGGCGGTTGGGGTTCCACAAACTACTGAGGCTAATTCTTCCGCCCCAGTTGATCTGAATCTTAAACTTTTGGTGGGGGTTCGGCAGAGGAAGTAAGTCTTTGTTTCCAGACTGGCACCTGATCTTACATCGGAAAATGTAATATCGTATACAAAACAAACTACTGAGGCTAATTCTTCCGCCCCAGTTGATGTGAATCTTAAACTTTTGCTGGGGGTTCGGCAGAGGAAGTAAGTCTTTGTTTCCAGACTGGCACCTGATCTTACATCGGAAAATGTAATATCGTATATTAATTCGAAAGTCCAGGTCTCAAATTTAACTGTGGATAAATTTAAGTTTTCTTATTCTAGGGAGATCGCATCTTTTAAAATTAGCCTTCCCCCTTGCCTCTTCGAGCTTATTTGTTGTGGAGATTTTTGGCCAGAACATGTTGTAGTTAAGGAGTTTACGAAGAAAAAAAAAACCGGCATTCGATTTCCCTAACACCTTCGTCGCTCCCAAAAAGCTAAAACCCTTTCATCTAGCGTATCGAAACGTTAGAGGACTTAAATCTAAACTTAGTCGTTTTTTTCTTAGTAGCTTTGGTTTCAGTCATTCCATAGTAGTATTAACCGCGACGTGGTTTAAGCCTGACATTTTGGTTTCCGAAGTGTTAGGTAATAACTTTTCTGTTTTTAGACGTGACCGTTTGTCTGGTCGTGGTGGCGGCGTTCTTATTGCTGTTAACTCGGCCTTACCTTCGGAACTTATTTCTACTAACCCTGTAGATATTGTGTAGTGTATCTACCCTCAATATGTAGAGTAGAGTTAATATGTAAGTAAAGTATATACATTGTGACACTTTGTCACATAAATTATAATAAACATAAATAATATCAAAAGACCACCAACACTTACATGAACACTCCAGCTCTTGAAATACGATCTAACGCTTATACATAAGCCGATCGCGAAGCGTGAGAATGCTGAGCATGCACTTAGCAGCTCAAGTGGTCAAGCTATACATAACATATGTATGCCCTCTGCATACACGTGTATATGTATATAATATAACAAACACATAGTCTTAAGCACACCATGTACGGGTAGCTGTACCCAAGAACAGCAATATGAATTCATTCGAATAAACCGTTTCAAACAGAGCAGAGGCTCTGAGCTCCAAAACCAAATCTATTACATCTACTACATCTATACCTATTACATTAAAAGTACTATTACAAATCAATCAAAACTAGTATTTTATTGCACCTTCGTTTAAATCCTTCTCTTCCTTAATAGAATACTTGATTGCCTACTCTATTTCTTGATTCAATTAGTTTTTTTTCGCGTATCGTGTCACGTGACTTTGCCCCACGGTCGGTTGGGCGTCTGAGCTATCGAGCTTGGTAACCCGCGCGTAAACAGGCTTCCGCCAGGTTTTGTGGGGCACTTGATAGTACTATTCTTTGTACGTCTACGTCCATTAAATTTAAAAATTTAAATTTAAAAATTTAAATCACCGGCATCCAATAAGTTTCCTTGCAAAGATTATTGCATCTACACTGATGCCACAAATATCAAAGATCACTTTTGGAATTGAATTTGTCCGAATATGGGGCTATTAAATTTAATTTAAAATTATTTGGCGATTATATAAAAAGCGCTGAAAATGATGAAATGCAAACTGCCTTAAAACATTTTGTAACGCATTTCGGTAGACTTTATAATATTGAAGACATAGATGAAGTGCTAACCGCGATGGTGGAAAATCTCGCTTTGATCGCAAGTGAGTTTCAGGAGAAAGATAGTGGCTGGGCCATCGAGAAGTTTAAGTACTTCGAAACCACAATTTGTGAACTGGAAAACATCC
Organism: Scaptodrosophila latifasciaeformis; assembly: GCA_037075145.1. Taxonomy (NCBI): domain Eukaryota; kingdom Metazoa; phylum Arthropoda; class Insecta; order Diptera; family Drosophilidae; genus Scaptodrosophila; species Scaptodrosophila latifasciaeformis. Next base: position 41,429 of record JBAMCM010000858.1, on the reverse strand, counting down.
CAGCTTCAGCATATTGCGTTTTGCCATCACGCATTCAAGCGAAGAACGCAACCACAAACGTCCACAACAGTGATATTTACTGTTTCAAATGGTCCGTGCTCTCGGCGATAGCAGTTAAAAACTATCCTCGAATGTCAAGAATGGATTTAAGGAAACTTACAAGAACAAGTTTTTACAATGTTTTGGCTATTGATTCTTCAGTAATAACATTCCAAGGAAAAACATTAAGGTTCGATGACATTGCTTTTCCTATTGATACAAACGGAATAAAGCAATTTGAAAAATTGAATCCAGGAATAAGTGTTAATATTTACACGCTAGAAAGAAGCTTAGATGGCCAACATAAAGTGGTTGGTCCTACTAGAAGAGCTGATACTATAAGACCATTCCACATAAACATGCTCAAAATTTATAATGCGAGTAGTGGCCTGTATCATTTTGTTTTGATAAGGAATTTAAAACGCCTTACTAAGCTTCAATTTACAAGGAGTAACAACAAAAATGGAATATTTTGTGATAACTGCCAACATTGTTACACAAGTGACAATAAAACTCACAGCGAAAAGGAATGTGGAAAGGTCACTACCAATTACCCCAAGCCAGGAACGACAACGCGTTTTACGAGTGCACACAAAAAACTATCACCACCCGTGACTATTTATGCGGATATTGAAGCGCTCCTGAAGAAATATCACCACCCAGTGAACGATCCAAAAACGCCCAGTTTTACAAGAGCTCAAAAACATAGAGCATGTGCGGTTTCCTTTTATGTAGTACATAAATATAGACCTTCACAGAATAAAATGTGGACATACGAAGGTAAGTCTACATTTAAAATTTTCAAGTATTAAATAGTTATTTTAATTAATTTTGAAAAAAAAAATTTTTTAATTAATGAATAATGCTGTTTATGGAAAAACCATGGAAAATGTAGAGAAGAGGCGAGATGTGAGACTTGTGCAAATTCGTAATTCCCAAGGTTTTAGACAGTTAGTGGCTAAGCCAAATTTCCATAGTGTTGAACTTTTTGAAAATGACTTAGTTGCAATTGAACTTAATAAATTGGAAATCTTTTATGATAAGCCAATTTATTTTGGAGTTTCAGTTCTACAACTGCCTACAACTTTAATGTACGACTTCTATTATAATTTCCTATGCAAGCAGCAACCCTCACCTAAAATAATTTATATGGATACAGATTCCTTTATCCTGTCATCCTCGAATAATTTTTACAATATAATAAAAAATAATCTGCATCGCTTTGATACATCAAATTACGATCCGAGCAATAGATTTCAAATTTTACCTGCGAACAACAAAGAAATAGGCTTAATGAAAGACGAGAATGGCGGTAAAATTATGAAGTCATTTGCAGGTATCAAAGCAAAAGCCTATTTATATATTGTTGAAGGTGAGGGTGAAACAAAAAAGAAATAAAAGGAGTAAAAAAATCGGTTATAAAAAAGTTGACTCATGAGAATTATATCGATTGTATACGAAATAGAAAAACATTTTATGGTGAACAAAGAGTCATCAGAAGTAGAAATCATGCACTGTATACTGAAATAGTTAGTAAAGTTAGTTTAAATTATAAAGATGATAAGAGATTTATAGAAGAAAATGGGATTAGTACTCTAGCTTGGGGGCATTATAAAATAAGACCAAATAATGTATTATAACTCAACAATTTTGAATAATCTTAATATTGTATATTTATTTATATATTGATATTTTACACTTATATATATTTTAAGCATGTAATTGAAGAATAAAATAAAAAACTCAAATATTTATTAAATTGATATAAAAGATTTTTATTTACATTTTGATTTTGGAATAATAATTTTATGATAAAGTATCATTCAATCAATAAAAGCATCATTTTTGAGAGCATTTCTCCTGATCTCGTTTCTTAGCACAATTATTCTCAGTATGTGTATCGCTGCCACAATATTTACAATAAAGAAGCTTGGTATATGAAACCTTGCTTGACTCCGCTTCATTTTTTATACCCTGTACCTAAAAAGGTACAAGGGTATATTAAGTTTGTGCAAATGTATGTAACATAGAGAAGGAGACGTCGGAGACCCCCCAGAGTTACCCACAATATGATCAGGGTGACTAGAGAAATTGATATAGCCATGTCCGTCCGTCTGTCCGTCCGTCCGTGTGAACGCCTAGATCTTAGAGACTATAAGAGCTAGGATAACCAAACTTGGGATTCGGACTAATTATGTGTGTGGGTGATGGAGTGTCTTGGATAAAATTGGTAAAAAAAAATATTTTTAAAAGAAAATTAGGTGGCGTGCTTAACTGTATCCATACAAATATTATGGTTAGTCCATGTTGGTACGATCGGTAAATACATGTGGACAAGGATAGATGGCGTTTCAGAGGATAACAAAAGTATGCAATGGAAATTATATCTTTAAAAGAAAAATAGATGGCGTTGTAAAGTATGAGATCGATAATGCATGAAATGCTCTAGTGATATTATTGAAGGGCTATTTGCCATCCATTGCTCATATCTCTAAGCAGTTTAACATAATAGTTGAAAAGATAGAAAAAGAATTTTGGGTGTGCAGGTGAGTAAGTTATATTCTTCACTCATATGTATTCTACTACCCCCATGCATTTGAGTTTTGAAAAAAAAAAACATTGCCAGAGGGCAATTTAAAAAAAAAAAAAGAGTCTAAAAAAAAGCTCGCACGCTGGTGCGCGGCTCGCTGTAACCGGCGATATTCGCGGCGGATAACATAATTGGGTTGCTGGTCGGGGGGTTAGCGGCGTTTAGCACTCGATTTTTTAATTTTCACATTCAAGAGGTTTCGGGGACCCATATACTAACTACTTGTGAGCTGCAGCTACGGCTAACTCTCTACCTGCAGTACTCAAGTGTGCTCGCCCAATGTTTTTTGTCCTATTTCATTTGGACATTTCATATCTATGGCCATAAATTTTCTATTTTATGAGTGCTAAGGTCACAAGCACGGTGTCCTTTTACGAAGTAGTTTTTCACCTACTAACCGTATTAGACTTCGAGCATAGAGCAACAAAAGAAAGTGAGAGCACAGTCTTACTTTAGACATTATAAGCATCGCCTGTTCCCTAGCACCAGCCTCGCATCAACTTCGGTCCCACCAGCATCAGTATCGCCTATTTCACCAGCTCCTGCATCGCCCGCTTCGCCAGCTCATCAGATCCGGCATCAACCGCTTCGCCAGCTCATCCGCTTCGCCAGCTCATCCGCTTCGCAGGTCCTCAGATCCGACATCAACCGCTTCGCCAGTTTCAAAATGAATTTCAGTCCCAATGACATTTCAGTGATATTCATTGATAGTCAAGAGGATCCAATGTGGTCTACATCTACTGAGACTTCAACGCAAAACACATTAATGGATTGGGATTGGTCATTCCCAAAGCGCCATACCCATTTCATACCAAGGTATGATTCCTGTGAAAATCTTATTTCCCCCAACACTTACGACCAAGTTTTGGAGGAACTAGGATACGATGAGGAACAACTACTTAATATAGCAAGACAATGGAAGCTGGATGTAATATTTCAAGAGGTAAATAAATATATCGAGGAGGACAAAAAGCAAAACGAAAAGGATACAGTTGGTGAATTTTACAAGGACTCTTCCAATTTATGGAAGAACAGGAAAAGATGGATATGAAGGACGAAGACGATGCAATGCTCATGGCAGCACTTGAGAATGCTCTGTATAATGATGACGATATTCTCATTGCCGCACTGGATGATGATAGTGACGATATTCTTATGGCAGCAGTGGAACTAGAAAATTTGTAGTTCTATTATATTTTTAAACATTTCTTCAATTTAAACAAAATTAAACAATTTTAAAATGAAAATTTTGTTTTGTTTTTTATTCTGGGCTCTTTAATTGTATTACATTTTATTAAACATAGTATTTTCAAACGTATTTGAGAGGATTTCTCAGAATAAAAAAAGAGAGTTTTCTCTCTATACTTTGTTTTCATGGTTCATCCAATCAAAAACGAAATCATTCAAAAATAGATCCTACTATCCTGCAAATGTAAAAGAGGAAAGAGTACACGAAATTAGGTTTGTGGGTGCTGTAACTCCACCCACAAACCTAATTTCAAAACCCAAAAAATAAAAAGTGTAGCCTACCAACCTATGACTCTGAAAGCTAAAATGAGAACATAACAAATAGGGTTTTGTCTGAAAGATGAAAAGAGAACGCAACAAATAGGGTTTTGTAGGAGGAGTCACAGTCAACATCTTGAAGGTATATAAGACAATTTCATAGTGATTTTTATTTAGAACTAAATATCAGCGAATCATTAACACGCGTGGAAAAAATCTACCTGAAAATTGGATCATGGCAGTATTCATTATTTTTCTATTTTCCAGCAGTTTCACATTCTGTTTGTTTATAGGCCTTCGTAGACAAGCTAAACACAATAGGATCTCCTATTGGTCAAGGGTATACCAAAGTGGAAAACCTGATTCAGGGTGTGAAATATTCTATTACGGACTGCAAGCTGAAAAGATAGCATTAAACAAGGCAATTGTCTGTCGTCGCAATTTGCACTCTTCGTTTTTTCGTTTTCGCTTTCTAACGCTTGCACATTTTTTACGCTCACGTTACGCTCTCAGTTTTCAATTGCCTCGCGTTTCTCTCCGGAGCATTTCAACGCTCAGTCTTTTTTTTTTCTTTCGCACTTAGTTTTTTGGTTTTTGTGTTTTGTTTTCGTGTGGCTCTCCTGAGTCCGATTCTGTGTTCTTAGTAAGTATTAACCCTTGGTTGTGCTTATTTTTATATTTTAATCTTTTATTTTGGCTTTATAATCGCCACATAATTAAAAATAAAATAAAAATACCTGAAGGATGGAGAGAGCAAGAATCTGTGGATATTTCTACCTAAGCACTATGTAAAAATATGTCCACCGAAGAATCCTTTGAAGAAACTAGAGGAAAACGATATAACTTATGTAGTATATAAGGGGAAAGGAGAAAGCAGATGCCACGCAGCGCATTTTGAATTTATTTGTTCAATCTTATAGACAATAAATACATACAATTTCGATATAAATAGTAGCTCAATTTTTAAACGAAATTCAGTCACACTTTCGATTTCAAAAAACATGTTCGCTGAGTCGATAATTAAATTTTTAAATCAATTCGAGGACATGAGCTTTTACGAGCATGTTGAAAGATTAAAATTCCTGAAAGAGAGAATTGAGAGCCACCAGAATTCCCCCAGAAAACTGTCAGTATACGGAGAGCATGTGGATACCTGTCCGTGGTCAAAAGACGATTGTCAGGACGGCCCCGAAACTTGCTGATGCCATCGTGTAGAAAAATTCAAAAAGGAGGCATCAAAACTAATGCATAAATATTATAGTCTAGAACACCGTCTTCGCAATATTAATTAAATATTTTGTATAATTTAAAATAAAATAAAACAAATTTTGAATCATTTAAATCCATATGCTTTTTTGTTTTTATTAAAAAAAATATTACATATTTTTGAAATGAGATTTTATTAATCTTGAAATTAATTTATCATTAAATATAAAATTGGTTTTCCTGAATTTGTTAAGAAAATAGCTCAAGGACTTTTTCTTACTTTTAAACAAGCCATATAACATATAGAAAAGTAGCCTTGAATTTGTTGCTTATTATAGCTAAATTTTTTAGCATTTTGCTTTAAAAATTGGAGAAAATATTTGTTTTTTGGATATCGCCCATAAGAATCAAAAAATTCAGCAGTATTGTTTTTGGTAAAGTAAAATGCAACCCAATGGGTTCCTGGCTTATCAGAAGGATCCGTATTTGCTATGATAAGGGCTGGTTTTGTAAATCTTAGATTTTTCAATTCACCCGATGGGAGAACTGCCTTTAAATATATTTTTTGTTGAAATGTTGCATTTCATTAATTTTTCTATTTGTACCGTATTCATTATGTTTACATTAATAAATAATTTTTAGATTTCTACTCTAGTTCGATTTTCTTTTTAAATGTGACTTAACTTAATTGACAATTTTATTTAATTTAATTTTTTTGTTTTTTTTGTTTTTGTGTTACTCACGTTTGCTTTAGTTTTTTTTAGACTCTTTTCGAAGAAAAAGGAGTCTATTCACTTTGCTCTGATGTTTGTAACGCACAGAACCAAACATTGTAGACCCACAAAAGTTACATCTAGAATACTTAGAATCACTAGAGGAGTCGATATAGCCATGTCCGTCTGTCCGTCTGCAGTCTGACACTAAAGATTTTTATTGTATAGTATTCTTTGCTTTTCAGTGACTTGCCTGTTGGTAGGTATCCCTGGACTCATCCGTATTCTTGCCAAGAGCGCCTTGTAACGTGAGTGAGAACATGGTAGGAGACAACACTCATGAGGGGCCAATCCAGAACATCCAGGTATGGGACAACCTGGAGCTGGAACCGATCCTACGCCCAAACGGCGGAACTCTACTGGGTGCCTTTAGCTCAGTTCGGCGTGGTGGGGTGGGCTTGTTTGGGGTGTAGTCTACGCGGCCAAGGAATTACAAGGTTTTATTAAGAGTTCCTTTGAGGGACCCTGAAGGGGTCGAAAAGGCGACAAAGAACTAAGAAAAGGAGAAATAAATAAATAGACAACGGGAGTTATAATAAAAAATAAAAGTAACGGGATATTGGGTCCTGGAAGAATTTGGGGAATGTTAAGGGGATCACTGGTGTTGCTGGATCCCTCTCTGCGCTCTGTACCCTCCCAACCAATTGGATTTTCGGCACAAAAAAAAATTTCGAAAATCCCCAAACCTACATTATTTTACATAAATTACCCTACCAGGCCATCCATAAAAAAAATTGACTACTTAGCCCTTCATATTTTTATTTGCTTTCATAGGATACTAAAAAATTCCATTTTGTTTTGTTTTTTTTTTTTTACCTAATCTACACAACAAAAAAAAAATTTCGAAACAATTCCAACTTTTTCTATCTAACTCTATAAAATACCCAGCCAAGAATTAGTCTGAATATCAAAGACAAAAGAAAAAAACTCTGCGACTGGCTTGCTCTAACTCCGTTTACTAACTGCCCTCCAACGACCGCTTACGCTTCTTTTTCTTGGTTCGATGCCCGCGACTGCACGCATGCAAAAATTTTCGGCACAGCCGAGCTTGCGTGGGCCGACGTCATCAACGCGTCATCTGCGGTAGATTAGCGAAACGGCAGATAAGCAGCCGAAGCGGCGCTGCTTATCTAAAGTGATCGCTTCAAAGAATATGGGAAAGGAAAAAGTCGCAACTACGCGAACGCTCTAGCGGCAGATTTTTTTTGTTTTGTTTCGGTTGCATTTTTGTTTTTTTTTTTTTATTTATTTTTTTTTTCTCTAATTTTATGTATTTGGGGAACTTCAGTTTTGGGGAGGGAATCTATGTTAATTATGATTATTATTTATTATTATTATTATTATTATTATTATTATTATTATTATTATTATTATTATTATTATTATTATTATTATTATTATTATTATTATTATTATTATTATTATTATTAGACTCTTTTCGAAGAAAAAGGAGTCTATTCACTTTGCTCTGATGTTTGTAACGCACAGAACCAAACATCGTAGACCCACAAAAGTTACATCTAGAATACTTAGAATCACTAGAGGAGTCGATATAGCCATATCCGTCTGTCCGTCTGTCCGTCTGTACATATCTGATTTAATCCGTCAGTTTAAAAGCTATTTTGCTGAAACTTGGTATATAGCCTTCTTTTTTACCTAGGTAGTACACTAGTTTGAATCGGCCAGATGGGACCACTCTTTCACATAGCTGTCATACGAACCTAAATCGGTTTAGGCAATAACTTCCACATTTATTGACTGATCTTTTCAAAACCTTGTAAATGAACTATGTTATTGAACTGTATTAATGAGCGAATAAAACTTTACTTTGAATTTTGATCTTTGCCAAGACACAACATATTGGCGACGAGGTGAAAATAAATTTTATAACATATCTTGTATTACAAGAAGTCATTAGTTGTATTACAACACCAAAGTCTAATGACAAGCGCTTCAGACGACATTAACGAAAGCAAAAAAATTTTAAAGCCATAGCCAGACCCCTCATCAATTATGCCTGCCCGGCATGGTCCCCTGCCATTAGCCCCACCCAGTGGGAGTCTCTACTAAAGGCACAAAATTCTGCCCTTCGACTTTCCACTGGGTGTGTTCAAATGACGGGCGTTCAGCAGCTCCATGACGAGGCAGGCATACTCCCAGTCAAGGAGCATTGCCTTCTCCTTCATAGGCAGTTCCTCCTTAAGGCCCTCCTCCCCGAACACCCCAATCATCTAGACCTCGTTACCCCAATTCCTCCCCACTTCAGATCCATCCGTAAGGACTTTCGCTGCGAGGCTGCGGAAGTCCTGAGCCTAGCCCCAAACCTAACCCCTGACAATCTCAGTTCAGCCCTTTCTGACCTCCATACCACATTTGTAAACAACTCCCTTTCGTCCGCAGCCCCTAACCCTGTTCTTGGCCACCGCCCACCCCCCACTCACCCCTCTGAAAAAACCCTGCCCCGCCCTACTAGAACTGCCCTTGCACAGTTGCGCTCCGGCTACTCCACCCACCTTAACAGCTATCTCTCCAGGATTAATCCTGAGATAGCTGACTCCTGTCCCCTCTGTAATGCCCACCAACACACTACTATACACCTATTCAGTTGCCCACGCAACCCCACCCACCTCTCCCCAATATCACTGTGGTCTCACCCGGTAGAAGCCGCTCGCTTCCTTGGGTTTGACCCCGGCTAGCTCCCTCTCTTCTCCTTTCCCCAACCCCGCCTCTTCTTTCTTTTAATTCTTTTTTATGTTTATATGTTGTCTCATGTAAATTTTGTCTCTTCTCTCTTTTGTGCTCGTCAACCTTAACTCATCTACTTTGGTACATCACCAACTTTTTCCCGTTTGACGCTACAACAACGACATCTAAGAAAAACGGAGAAACGAATCATCGCCAAACAAAGAGGCAGCAACCATGTTCTAGATGTGGATGGCGAAATCACTCACAGAGTGAATGCAAGTACAAAGACAGCAAATGTCATAACTGTGGCAAAATTGGTTATTTAGCATCTGTATGTAAAATGCGTAAGAAAAAGAATGTAAATTATGTATCAGTTTCTGATAAGAGGGACATTCAAAAAAATGAAATAACTAACCGAATTTTTAGTATTTTAGGCAAAGGTGCAGAGGAGGCATACACACTACCAGTGTTAATTGATGGTTTAAAAATTGAAGCGGCTTGTGATACCGGTGCACCATGTGTTTTGATTCCTGTTAATCTCTTTCAAAAAATGAGAGTGTCAAAATTAAGACAATGCAACACATCTTATGTGAATTAAAATGGCGATCCTATTACAATATTGGGTGAGGTTGATGCATCAACTACGTATCGAGACACAAGCAAGAAAATTGTTGTAGTGGTGACCAACTCTAGAAATCCGCCTTTGTTAGGAAGAACATTTTTGAAAGAATTCAATTTTGAATTACGTCAAGTAAATGCAATTTCCATTGCAAGCAATCATAAAGTTTTGGCATATCAAATTCTTAATAACTATTCGTCTGTATTTAAAAATGAATTAGGTTCGTACACTATTTCACAAACCAAGACCACTTCCACTTATGTGGAAAGGCAAAATTGAGCAGAAGATAAGAGATCTTGTTAAGCAAGGCATGTTAGAACAAGTGGACAACTCTGAATGGGGCACACCCTTAGTACCTGTTTTAAAAGCCAATGGTGATCTGAGAATTTGTGCGGATTATAAAGTTACCTTAAACAAGTTTTTATGTGATGTTAGGTATCCCTTACCTAGGATTGATGAAATATTCGCGGCTCTTGAAGGAGGTGAATTATTTTCTAAATTGGACTTATCCCAAGCCTACAATCAATTATTACTTGATGACGAGTCACAGTTGTTATGCACCTGGAGTACTCACGTAGGAATTTTTAAAGTCAAAAGACTTCCATTTGGCATTAAGCCAGCTGCTGCTCTTTTCAAAAAACGACCGAAAATTTACTTCGTGGAATTCCATATGTAGTTACATATCAAGATGACATCACTGTCACTGGTCCTAATATGAAGACCCACATTCAAACTCTTAAAACTGTTCTTGACAAACTTCAAGCACCAGGATTGAAATTAAATAAAGAAAAATGGCTTTGTCATTGACAAAGAGGGTCTTAGAAAGAGTAATGAAAGAATGACTTGCATTCTTAATGCACCCACACCAAAAAAACATATCGGAGGTTAGAGCTTTTACGGGTATGGTAAATTATTATTCTAAATTCATTAAGAATTTTGCAGAGAAAATGGATCCTTTGTATGAATTATTAAGAAAAGGTTCTCAGTTCAGATGGACTACAAAATGTACCGAGGCTTATGAAAATATTAAAATGGAGCTAACTGCTGATAGTGTATTGATACATTTCAATCCAGAACTGGAAATTGTCTTAACGACAGATGCATGCAATACTGCAGTCGGAGGTGTTCTTTCACACAGGCTCGAAAATGGGTTACTTAGACCAATTGCATTTGTTTCTAGAGCACTACAGAAGAGTGAAAGAAGATACAGCACCATTGAAAAAGAAGCGTTAGGAATTGTTTTCGCTGTATCCTCTGTATCTTCTGGGCCAAAAGTTCACTCTAAAGACAGATCATAAACCACTTATCACACTATTTGGTGAAAAAAAGACTACCATTCATGGCGTCAGCCAGATTGCAAAGATGGGCGTTACTGTTGTCTGGTTTTGATTATGTGGTTGAGTATGTTAAGGAAGCACTGAATGAGGCTGATAATTTATCTAGAATTGCTCAGATTGAGAACAATGGTCCTCAGTCAGGTGAATGTGGTTATATTAATTTCATTGAGAAGCAAAATCACATTTATTTGAATTTCCAGTCGTTAGCCAAGCTAACTAGACGCGACGTTTTATTATCAAAATTCCATGGACTCCTGAATACACATCATGGAAGCGTATTCATGTAGATTTTGCAGGACCGATCAAAAATCAATATCTTATGGTTATTGTAGATTCTTACTCAAAATGGCCGAAGGTCATGATAACAAAACAAATCACTTCTAATTTCACTATAGCAAAGCTTAGACAACTGTTTTGTAGATATGGATTGGTGGATGTGCTAGTGAGTGACAATGGACGGCAATTCACGTCGGAACATGAATGGAGTTAAGCATATTTTAACAGCACCTGGAGATCCATCAACGAATGGACAGGCTGAAATTTTTGTGAAAGTCCTAAAAAAAATCTGTGTTAGCTACACTCAAAGAAAATAGCAATGAAGAGTTGGAAACAGTTGTAAACAGATTCTTAGCTGTCTATAGAAACACAAAACATTGCACCACGGGTGAAACGCCTGGAAAGCTTTTCTTTGGGCGAAGTCAGACAGACAGTGATCAACAAAGAGGAACAAAGTATTAGAAATTATAATGGTAAACGGATTGTTGAGTTTGAAAATGGACAAAATGTATTTATACGAGATTATAGAGATCCGAATAAAGCAGCTTGGTCACCAGCTAAAGTAGAAAAGAGACTTGGGTGTTACTGAAAGAATTTATATTTTAATTTTACCCATTTAAAGTCAGTTAAATTTAAGTTTGTTACAACCCTGGTAAATGCAACCCTCGACCGATATGTTATCGGTTGGCTCACGAAGAGCGATACGATAAGTCGAAATCGTCTTGGGCGCCATTCTCAATTTGGTGTTCAAGACGATTGGTACGTATGCCGAACAACAATTAGTTCTTTTTCAAAAAAATGTATTCTTTAGAGAATAAAACCCAATTTGTCGTCAATATTCAAAGAGACAAGCGTTTTCTTATGTCTACCTGGACACCGGGGATCAACATTGGGTCTCGAACGTATTTGTGTGCTCTTACTCACGGCGATCGCATTATAAAACGGCACACCGATCAAATTAGAGCTCCAGAGCAATCTCAAACACTTATGGAGAATGGAGAACTGGTGCATACAGTTGATCAAGGCGTTTCGACCACAGATAACAGTGTGCATGCTTCGCCTCAAAACAGTAGAAATCTAAGGCCACGAAAAGATGGCAATCTAATGAGTAAGGTTCCTACCTGTTTAATTTTAATTTAACTTCAACTTAAAGGGAAGCATGTGAGATATCGATATTTCTGTATTCAAATATATATCGGTATCATTATTTAGTATGTAATATGTATTGTATAAGAACATGTGAATGAACGAGAATGTATGAACCTTGTAAATGAACTATGTTATGGAACTATATTAATGAGCGAATAAAACTTTACTTTGAATTCTGATCTTTGCCAAGACACAACAGTCAATATAGGAGTAATTCTGAAAATAGGGAAGCCGAAAATAGCCGAAATGCCTCCCGAAATATGCTGGAACAAACAGACAGCTCAATTTCTAGTAATCAACGAGTATCCAATTTAAATATTCAAATTGAAAATTTCAATAGAATTGTTAAGCAAGGACCAGATCAACTGTGCCTATGCTGCAAGGGATTGTGGTTTCCCCATCAAGTTGAAAAAATCACTCGCACCCTAATAGAAACTGGAAATCCTTTTAGCTCTGATATTTTATATTTATCAAGTCAATTTCCTTCTGAAAACGACATTTATCAATTTTGTAAGGCATGTAGCCGCACGATAAAACTAGGTAGAAAACCTAAAAGCTCCATAACGAATGGTTTAGATTTTCCAGATATCCCTGATTGTCTAAAAGGCTTAATGCCTCTAGAGGAAAGATTAATATCGCCTCGCCTTCCGTTTATGATAGTTAAGTCTCTTGGATATGAGCGGCAAAGTGCAATAAAAGGGGCAGTTGTAAATGTGCCAATTCCAGTTGCAAACGTTGTAACTTCTCTTCCAAGAACTTTCAATGAATCGGAAGTAGTGCAAATTTATTTAAAGCGTAAAATGGAGTATAGTCATAACTTTATGACAAAAACCATAAGGCCACAAAAGGTCTTCGATGCAATTAGATTTTTAATTAATTCAGAGCTTTATCAAATGCATAACATTTCGATAAATGAACAATGGATGTCATCCTTTTCCTCTGATAATGTTCCCTTCATTGCATCTGAAGAAGATCGGCAAATAGTTGAAGAAAGGATTTCTAGAATTAATGCCATAAATGAGACTCAGTCAAACGATGACTTAGAAGAACTAAATCCAGGTGGTCAGGAAACTCTATTAGAGAATATTCCTTTAGAAAATCTTCGCAAAATTGCAATTGCCCCTGGTGAAGGCCAAAGACCCCTCGACCTCATTACTGATTCTGATGCAGAGGAATTGTCCTTTCCGACAATTTTTGCTGGCATCAAAAGAAGAACAACAGAAAGTTTTACAACAATTGTTAGGTCTGAACTTAGGAATTTTGATAGAAGAGGTTGTAGAACTGACAAATTATTTTATAACTATAAAAAGTTGGAGCTTATTCGCATAAAGAATAACGCATCCATTTGCTTACGAAAGCACAGCGCCTCCCATGAAATCACAGCGGCACATGCCCTTGATGAAAATCATTTAAACAATTTAATTCTTCATGATGAAGGGTATAGAGTTTTGAAAGGTATTCGTTCGTCTCCAGCTCATTGGGAGGGAGAAAAAAAAAGTTATGGCTATGGTTAGGCAGTTTAATATTCCAACATTTTTCATTACTTTGTAGGCCGCAGAAACAAAGTGGACTGAGCTTCTTGTTATACTTTCAAAAAATGTCGACAAACTAGATATTTCAGAGGAAGATGCTGCCAATTTAGGATTCAGTGAGAAAGCCCGCCTTATAAGATTAGACCCAGTCACATGTGCTAGATATTTTGATTTTAAGTATAGGCAGATTTTAAAACTATGGAAGAAGGAAGGCGGCGTTTTCGGTAATAATAACATAGTTCAGTATTATTGGCGAGTCGAGTTCCAACAAAGAGGATCTCCTCACATTCATGGAATGTTTTGGCTGAAAAATGCCCCAAGAGCAGATCTTGATGATCAAACCAGTTTTGCAGCTGTAGTAGCTTTCATTGATAATTTTGTTACAACTGATGTAACTAATCTAGCGTTAACTCCGTTTCTTAAATATCAAGTGCATAAGCATAGTGCTTATTGTATGCGACAACTTAAAGGTAACAGTTTTTGTAGATTTAGCATTCCGTATCCTCCCATGCCTCAAACCGAAATTTTACTTCCTCTTCCAGAAGATTTTCAAAACGTAATGCTGCATTGCGAAAATTATAAGAAAATTTTTGCGGTGTTAAATTTTCTTTTTGATGACGAAAGAACTCAGCATTTCAATAATTTTGAAAATTGTTTATCTCATCCACAAATAAGTTCAAGTTTTGAAGACTATAAACTAGCCCTTAGATCTGGGTTGAAAAAGCCTCAAATATTCCTCAAAAGATCTTTCAATACCATTTCGGTGAATGCCTACAACACTCACCTTCTTTCTATGCAAAGAGCTAATATGGATATTCAATTCATATTAGATCCTTATGCATGCTGTAGTTATGTAATTATCTACATAAATAAATCTCAAAGGGGCATTTCTAAGCTAATGCGTGAATTCATAAAGGTAACTTCACCATTAAGCAAAAACTACAGCATATTGGCCATAAGTTTATTTCAGGAACAGAAATTTCGGCTCAAGAGGCGGTATATTGCTGTTTAGGAATGCACATGTCAGAAAGCAGCAATGCTGAAGTATATATAAATATTTCTGTTCGGTTCATCAGTAAATAATAAAATATTTAAATTGTTCAATTTGGCGCCTCTCGCCTAAACAGCTGTTCTTTGCAAAATTAATTTCTAACACTGCATAATGCATGCGTCAATTGTGCGTTTGTTTTGATCTGTTAGTCTTCGTCTTGAACTCTGGCTCTTCGCACAGCTAGCGCTGTTTTCGTTTGTTACGCATACTAACTCGCAACCATATACTAATTCGCATACATACTTTCGAACATAAACGCATACATACGCTCTCGCATACCTGCATTCTCGCTTGTAAACCTATTGTACATAAAAACTAAACCACCACTTATAATTTTGAAACTGTGAATAATTAATTTCGAGTACGATACCAAATTAAATTATAAACTGAAATAAGAAATATCTCTTGTGTTTTATTTCTTAAAATTCGACCAAGTGCTATCAAAAAAGCTTGTTAGCCCAACAACTTCTTTGCCAGAAAACCGAGTAAAAATGCTTAAATCCAGGGAAAAATTGCAAAATCTTCCGCAAGATTCTACTGATATATTTGAATTAGGTTTACTCGAACATTACGTTCAACGCCCTAAAATTTTAGAAATCATATGCTTAGCCGATTTCGCTGCAGGCTATACATATAGCAAAAATTGTAGGAACACTCCCGCTAATTTGAACAATAAAAATAGCGAAAATTTAGAAACTTCAGCAGCATCTTCCATTATCTATGAGCTCCGAAACAACACAGGATTTTTAAGACGCAGGACAAAGCCCTGTATAATAAGGTATGGGAGGTTCAATGTAAATACAGACAGAGTAAACTACTTTCGGGAAATTTGCATGTTATATGTTCCGTGGAGGGAAGAAAAGAGGGATTTAATCGAGAAAAATTGTGAGGAAATTTGTAGCGCCACTAGGGAACTCATAGAAAGTAATCGTAGGAAATATAATTTATTAGACGACAACAAGCTATATGTAGCTTTACGTAGTATTTCAGTGTTAGAAAATAATAGATAAATAGAGAATACAACTGAAGAAGAAAATACTGAAGATAATGAATTCAGAATATTAGGTTTGCCAGAAATAAATTCTCAAATTAATATTTTGAATTTAAATAATGATGAAGTCCCCAACATTTCCGAAAATCCTATGCGTATCGCTAAGCTTCAGACCTTGCTTCACCAGCTGTTGTTTCTGAAATTGTAGCTTCTTTAAATTTAAAGCAAAAAATATTTTTATCTCATGTGCTGCACAATGCAAAATTCAAAAACCTCTTTTATGAATTTGTTAGCGGAGGAGCTGGTGTTGGTAAGAGTCGCTTAATATCAGCTATTTTTCAGACCCTTTCATTATACTATAACAGCATACCTGGGAGTAATCCCACTTCTATTAAAATTCTTCTATGCGCTCCCACAGGAAAAGCTGCATTCAGGATTGGGGGTTCTACCCTGCATTCTATGTTTTCTTTACCTATCAACCAGTCAGGATCAGGCTTTAAAGCATTAAGTGCTGATTTGGTGAATAGCTTACATTCAAGATCTTAAAATTTTGATAATAGATGAAATATCTATGGTTGGCGCAAAAATGTTTTCATATCTTGATGCGCGTCTTAAAAAAATTTTTAAATCTACCATCGCATTTGGTGGAATTTCAATCATCGTTTTTGGTGATCTAAGGCAGCTTCGCCCTAGAGGTGATAATTGGATATTTCAACCTATTCCACAATCCATGGATCCCTACAGCTCTATATTTGGTTCTTCATTATGGAATTCTTTTAAATATTTCGAGCTGACTGAAATAATGCGACAGCGTAATGATCAATCCTTCGCTAAAGCATTAAATAATATGGCTTCAGCAACCATGACCTCAGAGGATATAGAGTTATTTCAGGCAAGAATTTTCAATATTGTTGATATTCCCGAAGAAGCTATTCATCTTTTTGTTACCAATGCACTATGGGTAAAAAGCCGGAAATATTGGTATTAATGTAAATTTTTTTGTGGTTGATATTTTAATGCTGCTTTCATTTTTTGATTCCTTAGTAACAAGAAAGCATAAAAATAATTTTAGAAAATTTTTACGAGTTATCGTTTATTTTTGGCGCGTTTTCAGAGGTGCTTTGAATTGTGAGAATTGGCGGAAAAATTTAACAATTTGCCGCGCAAACATTGTCTTCATATCATACTTTGAGATTATTTTTAATTATGGAAAAAGCAAGTCAGAGTATGTAAATTAATATTTATTACATGTTTTCCGATAATTGTGTGTTGTTGTTGAATTGTCCAATGTATTGCTTGTGAGTATTTTCAATTGTTTACTAACAAACGTTCTAGTGTTCTGTGGAGTATTACTTTTGTATGGCACAAAGAATCACCAAGGTTGAACCTGGTCGAAAGCAGTTAAGATATGAAGATGCAGGGCCTCAACTTAAAAGAAAATTAGCAAATAAGCTGGCTGCAGAACAAGGGCATTCAATACCACTTCTCGTACATGCTGCTTCAATTTCCGCAAAAAAAAAACCAAGCAGGCAGAAACGGCCTTTGTATTAAAAAAAGCATAAGCAGTGAAAACATACATAATATAAAAAAGAAAATTGAGACAAATCATCCCATTAAAATAGGTGCTGATAATGCTTTAGCTTTCGTAATTGATAATGGATTTACAAAGCAGTAATATAATGATATAAAAGCGCTCAATAAGCAGCAAGGATGTGATATTTTCCCTCCTTATTCAAAAGTAGCAGAAGCAAAATTGAAATGCAGGCCATCCGTTCTTAAAATTTGTGAAACAAGGGCAGAAGTATCGTTGCAAGATTTGCTAGATCATACAGCTGGCCGCATACTTGTAATGCAAGAGGAAATTTTAGATGTTTACTCAGACATAACGAATTGTACATTAATTGTGAGCTATGGCTTCGATGGATCTACGGGCCAAAGCACGTACAAACAACGCTTTCAATCAAACGAATGTATCGCCCTAGATCAATCTCTTTTGTGACTACAATTATACCATTTAAACTAATAGATGAAATCAACAATCGAGTTATTTGGATAAATTCAACTCCACAATCGGTGAGATTTTGTCGGCCTTTGAAAATTGAGTTTATAAAGGAAAGTACTGCCCTTATATTAAAAGAAAAAACAAATTTGGATGTGGCTATAAAAAACCTTAGAACATATTCCTACACTTCCAAAAACCAAATAATAGCAGTTAAATACGAACCTTATATGACATTGATTGATGGTAAAGTTTTGAATGTTATAACCGGAACCAATTCATGCCAATCATGTCCGTTATGTGGAGCAAAGCCAACTATGTTGTTTCAAACAACAGACTTCAATTCGTCCTCTTTTAATGTAAAATCTGAGAATCTGAAATATGGAGTAAGCCCGCTTCATGCATGGATTCGATTTTTAGAGTTTGTATTAAAAATATCTTATAGAATTCAGTTGAAAAAATGGCGCGTCTACGGAGATGAAAAGCTCAGCGTGTCGTTGCGTAAAAAGTTTATTCAAGAAAAGTTGTGGACCGAATTGGGCCTGAATGTTGACTCACCTAAACAAAATGGAAGCGGTAATACCAACGACGGAAATATTGCAAGACGAGCGTTCTCGAACAGCAAGATATTTGCGTCTGTTTTAAATTTGGACTACAAAATTATTTACAATTTTTATAAAATTTTGATTTCAATTTCTTGTGACCACATGATTGATGCAGAAAAATGGAAATCTCTATGCCATTTTACTTTTAATTTATACATGGAACAATATTCTTGGTACCCAATGTCCCCCACTGTCCACAAAATATTGGTACATGGATATCAAATTATAAACCAATTTATTGTTTCTGTTGGTTTCCTTGGAGAAAATGCGTCAGAAGCGCGCAACAAACTTTACAAGAGCGACAGAAAATCTCACGCTCGGAAATGTAGCCGACTAGCAAACATTACAGATGTTTTCAATAGAGCAATGGATTCATCTGATCCTTTGCTTTCAAGTCTTTGTTTAAGAGATCGAAGTAAGTTTGGAAAAAAACCCCTCCCAAAAGAAGTAATCGATATTCTTCAAAATCCGGATGCAGAACTTTATAAATCAAGTTATCCATCTAATAATGAAGAAGTGGAAGTGGAAGACGAATTCAATTGCCTTAATATATTTTTAGAGCAGGAAGTTGAAGAATATCAATAAACTTAATAAAATATAAAAAGTTTGTTGACTTTTATCTCATAATAAATGTTTTTGCATCTTGTGTCCTTACTTCTCTCCCACGACACCTCCGGATCCACCGGTGGAACCACGGATTAACACCCACACCTCCTTTGCCCCCCATCCATCTCCCTTTCAAACCGCTTTCATGTGTATTGTTGTTGTTTTTGCGGGCGGAGATGAAGGCGTGGTCAGATCAAACAATAAACAAAATCCGAAATTCTATTTAAATCCTAATAGTCCATATAAAAAAATGCAAGTCTCTATCTCTAAAATTGTAATTAATATCAAAATTTTCGACTTTTTACCCATAGTGCAACGATGAGTTAAATACCTATAATACAACAAAACTCAATTCAATTGATTCAGACCAGTATATTTCTAACGCAAAAGACAAAATAAAAGCTACTCATTTAAATTCCGACACTAAGGCTCGTTATCTCGAGGCTGTCAAATGCTTCAAAGTATCTCAAACACAGGGCCTATGTTCAATCCTTATTTTAAAGACATCTGCCAAATATATGGTAACTGTTAATATTGATACGGCGGATGGTTTAGTAAATGGAGCAACAGGCGTCCTTATGCAAATAGATTTTAACATATCCAACACTCCCACTGTTTTATGGATACAATTTTTCGATGAAAGCGTAGGAGCCATAGCTCGATCTAAATGCCCCCATCAAGTAGAAACTTCGTGGACACTACTCCACAAAACAGTCAAGTCCTTTCAATATCATACTAATCAAACTATTAGTATTGATAGAAAACAATTTCCTGTAATACCTGCAGAAGGTATAACAATCCATAAAAGCCAAGGTGCCACATATTCCAAAGTGGTAGTTCATACTCGACCTCGTATGCAACGTGCTGCATTATACGTAGCTTGCAGTAGAGCCACAAATGCTTCTGGACTATTCATTGTTGGAAATTTTAGCCCTCCACAAACAGATTCCAATTCAAGTGTAGAAAATGAGCTAGCACTTTTGCGTTCTACAAAAAAATTAGTAACGCATTTCGATTTTTTGGTGAATAGTCCAAATTTTAATATAATGTTCCATAACGCCCAGAGCTTGCATTGGCGTCTACGAGATGTTTCTTCTGATCAACTAATGTTGAAATCCTCTCTTTTATGTTTCGTTGAGGCGTCTACACACTCTAATGAAGACATTGACATCTCTGGCTTTTCAATAATCGTTCGATTAGATTGGGAGCAATTAAATGAATTTGTCCGACCCAAAAGGGGAATTGTTATATATATTAAAAATGCGTTATTGGAAAATATAAGTATCTGTTCTACTGGTCGTACATTTTCTGGCTCATCTGTATTCGAGTATTAAGGTATAAGTCCTTAGGTATTCTAATTATTTATAAAAGCCCTTCATACCCATTACAAATGTTCAAATGTGAGTTTAAAGATTTATTTCGGCAATTTCCATTTTTAAACAGTGAATCAGTTGTATTAGGAGATTTTAATATGTGCTTAAAAAACATGACTGGAGCTAGGGATACATATAACCATCTTTTAAAAAATAATTTTAGATGCTTGCTGGAACTCCAATTGTCCACTACAAATTGTGATACCCATATAGATTGGGCTTTCTCAAATATAATCAGTGAAAGGTTATTCTCAATAACATATCAGACAGTTCACAGCTACCATGACGCAATATCTGTAAGTGTAGGTGATATTTAGATGACGATTTGTGTAACGAATAGTTTGGCTCACTTTTTTTCTATTTTTTTTATTTTTATATTCTATTTATTATTTATTTATGTCTAGATTTGATTTTGATTAGTTTTTGATATGTGGGGAACATGGAGATATACACAAGATGTATTCTCAAGTCGACTCGTGGGTCACTAAAAAATATTGAAATATTTTCTCTGACCCTATTACTTTATAGCAATAGCCTCCACGTAGTGTTCCCTGGATACCGATTTTATTATAAATCGGGCACAGATTCGAGCGACGAAAAATATTTCATTAATCAATATTTTATATTCATAAAAGTTGCCTGCAATATCACCAGGTTTCATAAAGAAATCATGATTACCACCGTCTACTAGGTACAGGGTATCCCAAACTCGGCCGCGCCCGAGTTTAACGTTCGGCTTCATTTATTATTATTATTATTATTATTATTATTATTATTATTATTATTATTATTATTATTATTATTATTATTATTATTATTATTATTATTATGATTATTGTCATCATTATTATTATATTTATTTTATTTTATTTATATATTTATTTATTTTTTTTTGCCTCACTTGCCGGCTAGGGCGACCATTACACCACCCGATAATTCTGACGACTTCAGGAGGAAGATTAGCGGGAATTAGGCTCGAATATCCTTTGCGTGATAAGTTCCTATTTCCTTGCCTTGCAATGTCTCTAATAGGTATTGAGGTGCCAATTTGGCATTGAAGTTCTGGGAGAATTTACTAAGCGAAAAATTGCGACGAAAGACTTCCTGTCCTTCACGATAGGAGACAGGTTTCGAACGAAGATTGTACTGTTTTACATTATTCTCATAGGCCGTACGGATGTTCCTTTGAATATCTTTTCGTAACAATGCCAAATTATCTATTCGGTCGAGCGATACTGTAGGTTCTTCCAACATTTGGACTTTTTCCAACAACTCATAATCAGATCCATGCGTGATCATATCTAAACCAAATAGGACTTTATTAGGGGAGCAGCCTAAGTCAAATATTTATCCCACTCCGACTGATCCGTTTTAATGTAGGATCGGATAGCAGCTAATAGCGACCGGTTCACACGCTCTGCAGCATCGCTTTGTGGCGAATAGAGGGCCTTTTACACATGACGAATCTCCAGTTCAGTCAAGAAAGTATTAAATTCTTTATTCTTGAACTGTACACCATTATCACTCACTACGGTTTCAGGCACACCAAAACTATGAAATATTTGTGTCAGCAAGAATTCTCGAATTTTGGTTGACGTAAATGCGGCGTTTAGCCCTCGATTTTTTAATTTTCACATTCAAGAGGTTTCGGGGACCCATATACTAACTACTTGTGAGCTGCAGCTACGGCTAACTCTCTACCTGCAGTACTCAAGTGTGCTCGCCCAATGTTTTTTGTCCTATTTCATTTGGACATTTCATATCTATGG
Organism: Scaptodrosophila latifasciaeformis; assembly: GCA_037075145.1. Classification (NCBI taxonomy): domain Eukaryota; kingdom Metazoa; phylum Arthropoda; class Insecta; order Diptera; family Drosophilidae; genus Scaptodrosophila; species Scaptodrosophila latifasciaeformis. Next base: position 19,323 of record JBAMCM010000858.1, on the reverse strand, counting down.
CCATAAATTTTTTATTTTATGAGTGCTAAGGTCACAAGCATTGTGTCTTTTTACGAAGTAGTTTTTTTTCCTACTAACCGTATTGGACTTCGAGCATAGAGCAACAAAAGAAAGTGAGAGCACAGTCTTACTTTAGACATTATAAGCATCGCCTGTTCCCTAGCACCAGCCTCGCATCAACTTCGGTCCCACCAGCATCAGTATCGCCTATTTCACCAGCTCCTGCATCGCCCGCTTCGCCAGCTCATCAGATCCGGGATCAACCGCTTCGCCAGCTCATCAGATCCGACATCAACCGCTTCGCCAGTTTCAGAATGAATTTCAGTCCCAATGACATTTCAGTGATATTCATTGATAGTCAAGAGGATCCAATGTGGTCTACATTTACTGAGACTTCAACGCAAAACACATTAATGGATTGGGATTGGTCATTCCCAAAGCGCCATACCCATTTCATACCAAGGTATGATTCCTGTGAAAATCTTATTTCCCCCAACACTTACGACCAAGTTTTGGAGGGACTAGGATACGATGAAGAACAACTACTTAATATAGCAAGACAATGGAAGCTGGATGTAATATTTCAAGAGGTAAATTGGTAAAATTGGCAATTGTCTGTCTCTCAAACTTATTACTTTTTACCCCGCTTTATTTCTGTTTCATTTTTTGAAAAAGTTTTTAGTGCATCGGTGCATAATCTTTACCTTAAAAAAATCAATTTAACTTTGAAATTTTTAATTCTTCATTTTCGTGTACTCATTTTAAACAAAAAAAGCAACAACAATTTTTCGTTTCTGCTATTGCATGCACTCAATTTGTACGCGCTCTTGCACTCTTCGTTTTTTCGTTTTCGCTTTCTAACGCTTGCACATTTTTTACGCTCACGTTACGCTCTCAGTTTTCAATTGCCTCGCGTTTCTCTCCGGAGCATTTCAACGCTCAGTCTTTTTTTTTCTTTCGCATTTAGTTTTTTGGTTTTTGTGTTTTGTTTTCGTGTGGCTCTCCTGAGTCCGATTCTGTGTTCTTAGTAAGTTTTAACCCTTGGTTGTGCTTTTTTTTTTATATTTTAATCTTTTATTTTGGCTTAATAATCGCCACATAATTAAAAATAAAAAATATATAAACAAAATAATAAAAATTAAATATATAAATATGTTTGTCTGTGTTAAAAAAACTGCCAAAATTCTAAATCCACCTCTATGCCGGTCATTGGGTGTTGGCTGTGTGATAACCTCATACATGTGAAGTGTGCTGGTTACATAGGCCGCGTCAATGATTTCATAGAGGCTCGTACGGGTTTAAAGTGGAGTTGTGAGGCTTGCCGGGAAGTTGAGATGGAGATGCGAGCATTTATGCGGCAGACTAGGTGTGGATTAAAAGATCTTCACCTAGGCTTTGATAAACTCAGTCAGGCTTTTTCAGTTTTGGAGAGCCAATTTAATAGCCTAAAGCTTTTAAATAGCTCTCCAAAGCGTAAGAAGTCTGGCTTGGAAACGCAGAATTGTTCGCGTGTCCGCCAAGTCCCGACAACTGGGCCTCCAACTCCAACTATAACTAATCAGCTGATTTCTTTTGTGTCCCCTGGGCCGGTACTTAGGTCTGCTAATAATAAAATGTTGGCAGCTCCTAATGCTTGCACACTGGACACTGGGACTTCAGGAAACCCACCTAGTCCGTTGCCTGTAGCGTCCAGCTCGTCCGCTCTGGATAGGAATATATCCCCTCCAATGGCGGTTGGGGTTCCACAAACTACTGAGGCTAATTCTTCTGCCCCAGTTGATGTGAATCTTAAACTTTTGGTGGGGGTTCCGCAGAGGAAGTAAGTCTTTGTTTCCAGACTGGCACCTGATCTTACACCGGAAGATGTAATATCGTATATCAATTCCAAAGTCCAGGTCTCAAATTTAATTGTGGATAAATTTAAGTTTTCTTATTCTAGGAAGATCGCATCTTTTAAAATTAGCCTTCCCCCTTGCCTCTTCGAGCTTATTTGTTGTGGAGATTTTTGGCCACAGCATGTTGTAGTTAAGGAGTTTACGGCGAAGAAAAAAAATCGGCATCCGATTTCCCTAACACCTTCGTCGCTCCCAAAAAGCTAAAACCCTTTCATCTAGCGTATCAAAACGTTAGAGGACTTAAATCTAAACTTAGTCGTTTTTTTCTTAGTAGTTTTGGTTTCAGTTATTCCATAGTAGTTTAACCGAGACGTGGTTTAAGCCTGACATTTTGGATTCCGAAGTGTTAGGTAATAACTTTTCTGTTTTTAGACGTGACCGTTTGTCTGGTCGTGGTGGCGGCGTTCCTTTTGCTGTTAACTCGGCCTTACCTTCGGAACTTATTTCTACTAACTCTGTAGATATTGAATTTATTTGTGTAAAAATTGATTTGAATGGCATTTTTTTATTTCTAACAGTCTCCTATATTCCTCCTTCTTCTGATCTTTCTGTTTATATGTGCCATTTAAACTCTATTAGAAATGTTTCGAATTTTGTAACCGATAAGGACTACCTTGTCGTTATGGGCGATTTCAATCTCCCTGAAATATGTTGGTCCAATATTCCTTATTCCAATTCGGTATTACCCAGTAATAGTCATGACTTTATTGATGGTATGCTTGAATTGTTACTATCCCAGGTCAATTTTGTCAAAAATTCTCTGAGTAAGCAATTGGATTTGATTTTTTGCTTGGATCCCTCTAATACGCTTGTATCTAGAATTGATCCTCTTTCTTTTCCTGAGGACGCCTATCATCCTTCAATTGGTTTATCAATTGACTTTCCTTGTCGAAAAATTTTGTCTGCTTATCCGTCTATTGCCTCATACAGTTTCCAAAAAACTGATATTCGAAAACTAAATAAGCTTATTAATGACTTCGACTGGTCTAACTTGTACATGTCCATGAATCTTGACATTGCAATAAATTTATTTTATAATGCTCTAAATTCTATTTTTACACAATGTGTTCCCATTTCTTGTCATAATAACAAGAATCGACCTGTGTGGTATTCACCTAAGTTAATAAATTTAAAAAATGTTAGGTTGTTCAAAAAGTTCAAATTATCCGGGAACCCTAGTGACCTCTCCCGTTATCTTTGGCTCGATCCCAATTTTCAATTTCGCCGTAACCTCAAACAATTTTTTAATTTCGTCAATTCAAAGCGTAATACCTATATTTTTCCTTCTTCCTTATCTTTTATGGATAATAAAGCAAATACTGACCAGTCTATTGCTGATCTTTTTGGTACCTTTTTCAAATCTACTTATTCGACGTCAAATTTTAATTTGAATCGGCACTATCCCTTTGACCTTCCTCGGTCAAATAATATATACTCTCCTTTAATTATGGAAATTCAGTTGCTTAATGAACTTAAGCTAATCAAAACAGTTTTTTCGCCGGGACTGGATGGGGTTCCCAGCTGCTTATTAAGGCATTGTGCGGAATCTCTATGTAAGCCCATTCTTAAACTTTTTAACTTATCAATCAGCCTCTCTTCTTTCCCTGCTATTTGGAAGGAGTCTTTTATTATTCCTCTCCATAAAAAAGGAAGCAAATCTGATGCTCAAAACTATAGAGGCATATCGAAACTGTCTGTTATTCCTAAGATTTTTGAGAAACTTTTAAATTCTCATCTTCAACATTTATGTAAGTCTCTAATTTAACCCTGCCAGCAGGGATTTGTAAAACAAAGGTCGCCCACGACTAATCTCCTAGAATTTTCCTCATTGGTAATTAAAGGTTTTAAAAACAAATCCCAGACTAATGTAATTTACACAGATCTTAGCAAGGCTTTTGATTCCGTTAACCATTCCTTGCTTTTATATAAACTGAACATAATAGGTTTTCTATCTAACCTTGTTGCCTGGATAAGGGATTATCTTACTTCAAGAACTTAAAGAGTTCTTTTTAAGAAATCATTATCTAATAGTATAACAGTGTCGTCCGTGGTACCTCAAGGCAGTCACCTTGGTCCCCTTTTATTTACTCTTTTTATAAATGATCTTCCATCAGTCATATCACACTCTTGTGTTTTTATGTATGCCGATGACGTTAAATTCTGTTTTTCTTACAGGGATATGGAATCTCACATTAATCTGCAAACTGATTTAAATGCTTTTGATTCGTGGTGCCATTTCAATTTGCTAAATTTAAATGCTTCTAAGTGCAAAATTATGACCTTCTGTCGGGGCACTCCACTCTTGGCCTCCTATCATCTTAATCAAAATGCACTTCAACGTATAGGCTCGATAAATGATTTAGGGATTTTACTTGATTCTAAATTAAAATTTGATAGTCACATTTTAACCACTATCAATAAAGCAATGGGAGTTCTTGGATTTGTGAAGAGATGGTCTAAAGAATTCGATGACCCTTATACGACCAAGATTTTATATGTGGCTCTTGTTCGCCCAATCTTAGAATACGGTTCATGCGTTTGGTGCCCTCAATATAAAGTGCATCAAAATCATATTGAGTCCTTCCCTCGTACTCTAGTAGGTTACAACTAATAGATTTGCCGTCCCTAGTAAACCGTAGAACCCTTCTTAAAACTCTTTTTATGCATAATTTAATAAACGGTATGGTTGACTCTTCTGAGTTTATTAGCCGAATTAGTTTTGCAGTTCCTTCTAGACCTCTGCGGACCTTCACTCCTTTAGTAGTCTGACCAGCCACATCTCATTATTTAATGCATGAGCCTTTTTTAAATTTATGTAGAGACTAAAATAGTTTGTACCACTTAGTTTGCCCCTCTTCTAGTATGCAATCAATCAAAACTAGTATTTTATTGCACCTTCGTTTAAATCCTTCTCTTCCTTAATAGAATACTTGATTGCCTACTCTATTTCTTGATTCAATTAGTTTTTCTTTCGCGTATCGTGTCACGTGACTTTGCCCCACGGTCGGTTGGGCGACTGAGCTATCGAGCTTGGTAACCCGCGCGTAAACAGGCTTCCGCCAGGTTTTGTGGGGCACTTGATAGTACTATTCTTTGTACGTCTACGTCCATTAAATTTAAAAATTTAAATTTAAAAATTTAAATCACCGGCATCCAATAAGTTTCCTTGCAAAGATTATTGCATCTACACTGATGCCACAAATATCAAAGATCACTTTTGGAATTGAATTGGTCCGAATATGGGGCTATTAAATTTAATTTAAAATTATTTGGCGATTATATAAAAAGCGCTGAAAATGATGAAATGCAAACTGCCTTAAAACATTTTGTAACGCATTTCGGTAGACTTTATAATATTGAAGACATAGATGAAGTGCTAACCGCGATGGTGGAAAATCTCGCTTTGATCGCAAGTGAGTTTCAGGAGAAAGATAGTGGCTGGGCCATCGGGAAGTTTAAGTACTTCGAAACCACAATTTGTGAACTGGAAAACATCCCAGCTTCAGCATATTGCGTTTTGCCATCACGCATTCAAGCGAAGAACGCAACCACAAACGTCCACAACAGTGATATTTACTGTTTCAAATGGTCCGTGCTCTCGGCGATAGCAGTTAAAAACTATCCTCGAATGTCAAGAATGGATTTAAGGAAACTTACAAAGACAAGTTTTTACAATGTTTTGGCTATTGATTCTTCAGTAATAACATTCCAAGGAAAAACATTAAGGTTCGATGACATTGCTTTTCCTATTGATACAAACGGAATAAAGCAATTTGAAAAATTGAATCCAGGAATAAGTGTCAATATTTACACGCTAGAAAGAAGCTTAGATGGCCAACATAAAGTGGTTGGTCCTACTAGAAGAGCTGATACTATAAGACCATTCCACATAAACATGCTCACAATTTATAATGCGAGTAGTGGCCTGTATCATTTTGTTTTGATAAGGGATTTAAAACGCCTTACTAAGCTTCAGTTTACAAGGAGTAACAACAAAAATGGAATATTTTGTGATAATTGTCAACATTATTACACAAGTGACAATAAAACTCACAGCGAAAAGGAATGTGGAAAGGTCACTGCAAATTACCCCAAGCCAGGAACGACAACGCGTTTTACGAGTGCACACAAAAAACTATCATCACCCGTAACTATATATGCGTATATTGAAGCACTCCTGGAGAAATATCACCACCCAGTGAACGACCCAAATACTCCCAGTTTTACAAGAGCTCAAAAACATAGAGCATATGCGGTTTCCTTTTATGTAGTACATAAATATAGACCTTCACAGAATAAAATGTGGACGTATGAAGGTAAGTCTACATTTAAAATTTTCAAGTATTAAATAGTTATTTTAATTAATTTTGAAAAAAAAAATTTTTTAAATTAATGAATAATGCTGTTTATGGAAAAACCATGGAAAATGTAGAGAAGAGGCGAGATGTGAGACTTGTGCAAATTCGTAATTCCCAAGGTTTTAGACAGTTAGTGGCTAAGCCAAATTTCCATAGTGTTGAACTTTTTGAAAATGACTTAGTTGCAATTGAACTTAATAAATTGGAAATCTTTTATGATAAGCCAATTTATTTTGGAGTTTCAGTTCTACAACTGCCTACAACTTTAATGTACGACTTCTATTATAATTTCCTATGCAAGCAGCAACCCTCACCTAAAATAATTTATATGGATACAGATTCCTTTATCCTGTCATCCTCGAATAATTTTTACAATATAATAAAAAATAATCCGCATCGCTTTGATACATCAAATTACGATCCGAGCAATAGATTTCAAATTTTACCTGCGAACAACAAAGAAATAGGCTTAATGAAAGACGAGAATGGCGGTAAAATTATGAAGTCATTTGCAGGTATCAAAGCAAAAGCCTATTCATATATTGTTGAAGGTGAGGGTGAAACAAAAAAGAAATAAAAGGAGTAAAAAAATCGGTTATAAAAAAGTTGACTCATGAGAATTATATCGATTGTATACGAAATAGAAAAACATTTTATGGTGAACAAAGAGTCATTAGAAGTAGATATCATACACTGTATACTGAAATAGTTAATAAAGTTAGTTTAAGCTATAGAGATGATAAGAGATTTATAGAAGAAAATGGGATTAGTACTAGCTTGGGGGCATTATAAAATAAGTCAAATAATGTATTATAACTCAACAATTTTGAATAATCTTAATATTGTATATTTATTTATATATTGATATTTTACACTTATATATATGTAAGAATGGTAACCTTAAATGAGCATGCCAACCCGCTGGATGCGAAAACAAGTTGGCAGTCGGAAAAACAAGTTGGCAGCAGTAGAAGTCACGTTGAAAAGTCGCAAGAAAGTTGAAAAAGCCGCGGATCAAAGTTGTTTCATCCTCTGTATATTAAATCTTAAATCACTGTTCTTAACATTAATTAAACTTACAAATAAAGGCAAACTACCAATCCTTTACATATATTTTAAGCATGTAATTGAAGAATAAAATAAAAAACTCAAATATTTATTAAATTGATATAAAAGATTTTTATTTACATTTTGATTTTGGAATAATAATTTTATGATAAAGTATCATTCAATCAATAAAAGCATCATTTTTGAGAGCATTTCTCCTGATCTCGTTTCTAAGCACAATTATTCTCAGTATGTGTATCGCTGCCACAATATTTACAATAAAGAAGCTTGGTATATGAAACCTTGCTTGAGTCCGCTTCATTTTTTATACCCTGTACCTAAAAAGGTACAAGGGTATATTAAGTTTGTGCAAATGTATGTAACATAGAGAAGGAGACGTCGGAAACCCCCAGAGTTACCCACAATATGATCAGGGTGACTAGAGAAATTGATATACCCATGTCCGTCCGTCTGTCCGTCCGTCCGTGTGAACGCCTAGATCTTAGAGACTATAAGAGCTGGATAACCAAACTTGGGATTCGGACTAATTATGTGTGTGGGTGATGGAGTGTCTTGGATAAAATTGGTAAAAAAAAATATTTTTAAAAGAAAATTAGGTGGCGTGCTTAACTGTATCCATACAAATATTATGGTTAGTCCATGTTGGTACGATCGGTAAATACATGTGGACAAGGATAGACAGCGTTTCAAAGGATAACAAAAGTATGCAATGGAAATTATATTTTTAAAAGAAAAATAGATGGCATTGTAAAGTATGAGATCGATAATGCATGAAATGCTCTAGTGATATTATTGAAGGGCTATTTGCCATCCATTGCTCATATCTCTAAGCAGTTTAACATAATAGTTGAAAAGATAGAAAAAGGATTTTGGGTGTGCAGGTGAGTAAGTTATATTCTTCACTCATATGTATTCTACTACCCCCATGCATTTGAGTTTTGAAAAAAAAAAAACATTGCCAGAGGCCAATTTAAAAAAAAAAAAAGCTCGCACGCTGGTGCGCGGATCGCTGTAACCGGCGCTATTCGCGGCGGATAACATAATTGGGTTGCTGGTCGGGGGGTTAGCGGCGTTTAGCACTCGATTTTTTAATTTTCACATTCAAGAGGTTTCGGGGACCCATATACTAACAACTTGTGAGCTGCAGCTACGGCTAACTCTCTACCTGCAGTACTCAAGTGTGCTCGCCCAATGTTTTTTGTCCTATTTCATTTGGACATTTCATATCTATGGCCATAAATTTTCTATTTTATGAGTGCTAAGGTCACAAGCATTGTGTCCTTTTACGAAGTAGTTTTTTACCTACTAACCGTATTGGACTTCGAGCATAGAGCAACAAAAGAAAGTGAGAGCACAGTCTTACTTTAGACATTATAAGCATCGCCTGTTCCCTAGCACCAGCCTCGCATCAACTTCGGTCCCACCAGCATCAGTATCGCCTATTTCACCAGCTCCTGCATCGCCCGCTTCGCCAGCTCATCCGCTTCGCCAGCTCATCCGCTTCGCCAGCTCATCCGCTTCGCAGGTCCTCAGATCCGACATCAACCGCTTCGCCAGTTTCAAAATGAATTTCAGTCCCAATGACATTTCAGTGATATTCATTGATAGTCAAGAGGATCCAATGTGGTCTACATCTACTGAGACTTCAACGCAAAACACATTAATGGATTGGGATTGGTCATTCCCAAAGCGCCATACCCATTTCATACCAAGGTATGATTCCTGTGAAAATCTTATTTCCCCCAACACTTACGACCAAGTTTTGGAGGAACTAGGATACGATGAGGAACAACTACTTAATATAGCAAGACAATGGAAGCTGGATGTAATATTTCAAGAGGTAAATAAATATATCGAGGAGGACAAAAAGCAAAACGAAAAGGATAGAGTTGGTGAATTTTACAAGGACTCTTCCAATTTATGGAAGAACAGGAAAAGATGGATATGAAGGACGAAGACGATGCAATGCTCATGGCAGCACTTGAGAATGCTCTGTATAATGATGACGATATTCTCATTGCCGCACTGGATGATGATAGTGACGATATTCTTATGGCAGCAGTGGAACTAGAAAATTTGTAGTTCTATTATATTTTTAAACATTTCTTCAATTTAAACAAAATTAAACAATTTTAAAATGAAAATTTTGTTTTGTTTTTTATTCTGGGCTCTTTAATTGTATTACATTTTATTAAACATAGTATTTTCAAACGTATTTGAGAGGATTTCTCAGAATAAAAAAAGAGAGTTTTCTCTCTATACTTTGTTTTCATGGTTCATCCAATCAAAAACGAAATCATTCAAAAATAGATCCTACTATCCTGCAAATGTAAAAGAGGAAAGAGTACACGAAATTAGGTTTGTGGGTGGAGTTACAGTCAAAACCCAAAAAATAAAAAGTGTAGCCTACCAACCTATGACTCTGAAAGCTAAAATGAGAACATAACAAATAGGGTTTTGTCTGAAAGATGAAAAGAGAACGCAACAAATAGGGTTTTGTAGGAGGAGTCACAGTCAACATCTTGAAGGTATATAAGACAATTTCATAGTGATTTTTATTTAGAACTAAATATCAGCGAATCATTAACACGCGTGGAAAAAATCTACCTGAAAATTGGATCATGGCAGTATTCATTATTTTTCTATTTTCCAGCAGTTTCACATTCTGTTTGTTTATAGGCCTTCGTAGACAAGCTAAACACAATAGGATCTCCTATTGGTCAAGGGTATACCAAAGTGGAAAACCTGATTCAGGGTGTGAAATATTCTATTACGGACTGCAAGCCGAAAAGATAGCATTAAACAAGGCAATTGTCTGTCGTCGCAATTTGCACTCTTCGTTTTTTCGTTTTCGCTTTCTAACGCTTGCACATTTTTTACGCTCACGTTACGCTCTCAGTTTTCAATTGCCTCGCGTTTCTCTCCGGAGCATTTCAACGCTCAGTCTTTTTTTTTTTTCTTTCGCACTTAGTTTTTTGGTTTTTGTGTTTTGTTTTCGTGTGGCTCTCCTGAGTCCGATTCTGTGTTCTTAGTAAGTATTAACCCTTGGTTGTGCTTATTTTTATATTTTAATCTTTTATTTTGGCTTTATAATCGCCACATAATTAAAAATAAAATAAAAATACCTGAAGGATGGAGAGAGCAAGAATCTGTGGATATTTCTACCTAAGCACTATGTAAAAATATGTCCACCGAAGAATCCTTTGAAGAAACTAGAGGAAAACGATATAACTCATGTAGTATATAAGGGGAAAGGAGAAAGCAGATGCCACGCAGCGCATTTTGAATTTATTTGTTCAATCTTATAGACAATAAATACATACAATTTCGATATAAATAGTAGCTCAATTTTTAAACGAAATTCAGTCACACTTTCGATTTCAAAAAACATGTTCGCTGAGTCGATAATTCAATTTTTAAATCAATTCGAGGACATGATCTTCTACGAGCATGTTGAAAGATTAAAATTCCTGAAAGAGAGAATTGAGAGCCACCAGAATTCCCCCAGAAAACTGTCAGTATACGGAGAGCATGTGGATACCTGTCCGTGGTCAAAAGACGATTGTCAAGACGGCCCCGAATCTTGCTGATGCCCTCGTGTAGAAAAATTCAAAAAGGAGGCATCAAAACTAATCCATAAATATTATAGTCTAGAACACCGTCTTCGCAATATTAATTAAATATTTTGTATAATTTAAAATAAAATAAAAGAAATTTTGAATCATTTAAATCCATATGCTTTTTTGTTTTTATTAAAAAAAATATTACATATTTTTGAAATGAGATTTTATTAATCTTAAAATTAATTTATCATTAAATATAAAATTGGTTTTCCTGAATTTGTTAAGAAAATAGCTCAAGGACTTTTTCTTACTTTTAAACAAGCCATATAACATATAGAAAAGTAGCCTTGAATTTGTTGCTTATTATAGCTAAATTTTTTAGCATTTTGCTTTAAAAATTGGAGAAAATATTTGTTTTTTGGATATCGCCCATAAGAATCAAAAAATTCAGCAGTATTGTTTTTGGTAAAGTAAAATGCAACCCAATGGGTTCCTGGCTTATCAGAAGGATCAGTATTTGCTATGATAAGGGCTGGTTTTGTAAATCTTAGATTTTTCAATTCACCCGATGGGAGAACTGTCTTTAAATATATTTTTTGTTGAAATGTTGCATTTCATTAATTTTTCTATTTGTAGCGTATTCATTATGTTTACATTAATAAATAATTTTTAGATTTCTACTCTAGTTCGATTTTCTTTTTAAATGTGACTTAACTTAATTGACAATTTTATTTAATTTAATTTTTGTTTATTTTTTGTTTTTGTGTTACTCACGTTTGCTTTAGTTTTTTTTTTTTTTTTTTTTTTTTTTGAGCTCCCACGACGAAAGATCTTTCGGTGTGTAGTCCTTTGCTGTATGTCAATTGTATGTACGCGTAAGCAATGTTGTATGTGCAAAACCTAATTTTTCTCTATCTAAACCTATTAACTTATTTATTTACATTTGCGATTCTGCTTCTTTAGTTTTTTATTTTATACTCTTTTCGCAGAAAAAAGAGTATATTCATTTTGCTCTGATGTTTGTAACGCACAGAACCAAACATCGAAGACCCACAAAAGTTACATCTAGAATACTTAGAATCACTAGAGGAGTCGATATAGCCATGTCCGTCTGTCCGTCTGCAGTCTGACACTAAAGATTTTTATTGTATAGTATTCTTTGCTTTTCAGTGACTTGGCTGTTGGTAGGTATCCCTGGACTCATCCGTATCCGGTCTTAACGTAATGCCGAATATTCTTGCGAATATTCTCGCGTTGTAACGTGAGTGAGAACATGGTAGGAGACAACACTCATGAGGGGCCAATCCAGAACATCCAGGTATGGGACAACCTGGAGCTGGAATCCTACACCCAAACGGCGGAACTCTACTGGGTGCCTTTAGCTCAGTTCGGCGTGGTGGGGTGGGCTTGTTTGGGGTGTAGTCTACGCGGCCAAGAAATTACAAAGTTTTATTAAGAGTTCCTTTGAGGGACCCTGAAGGGGTCGAAAGGGCGACATAGAACTAAGAAAAGGAGAAATAAATAAATAGACAACGGGAGTTATAATAAAAAATAAAAGTAACGGGATATTGGGTCCTGGAAGAATTTGGGGAATGTTAAGGGGATCACTGGTGTTGCTGGATCCCTCTCTGCGCTCTGTACCCTCCCAACCAATTGGATTTTCGGCACAAAAAAAAATTTCGAAAATCCCCAAACCTACATTATTTTACATAAATTACCCTACCAGGCCATCCAAAAAAAAATTTGACTACATAGCCCTTCATATTTTTATTTGCTTTCATAGGATACTAAAAAATTCCATTTTGTTTTGTTTTTTTTTAACCTAATCTACACAACAAAAAAAAAATTTCGAAACAATTCCAACTTTTTATATCTAACTCTATAAAATACCCAGCCAAGAATTAGTATGAATATCAAAGACAAAAGAAAAAAACTCTGCGACTGGCTCGCTCTAACTCCGTTTACTAACTGCCCTCCAACGACCGCTTACGCTTCTTTTTCTTGGTTCGATGCCCGCGAGGTCATCAACGCGTCATATGCGGTAGATTAGCGAAACGGCAGATAAGCAGCCGAAGCGGCGCTGCTTATCTAAAGTGATCGCTTCAAAGAATAAGGAAAAGGGAAAAGTCGCAACTACGCGAACGCTCTAGCGGCAGATTTTTTTTTTTTGTTTTGTTTCGGTTGCATTTTTGTTTTTTTTTTTTTAACCAGAGGTCCCTCCTCACCTCCTACGCCGACGATGTATGCTACCTCTACTCAGCCCCCTGCGAGCATGAGGCGGCAGAAGGACTGCAGGACTTCCTTCGGAGGCTTGAAACCTGGGCACGCCGATGGAATATTGCTCTCAACGAAGGTAAATGCTGGAACATTTGCTTCACTCTCCGTAGAGGCGCTGTGCCTGCAGTCTGGTTGAACAACCAAACCCTGCAGCTTGTACCTGAGACCAAGTATCTGGGTATCACCTTGGACAAAAGGCTGACAGGTCGCATATTCAGGCCGCGGTCACCAACTGCAGGGTAAAGATGTCCCGCCTCAACTGGATGCTGGGCAAGAGGTCCAAGCTCCCCTTGCGATGCAAAAGAGCCGTGTACAACTCCATTATTGCCCCGACTTGGAGATATGGACTTGGGGCGTTGCTGCTGCGTCGAACCGCAAAACGGGTCCAGACATTCCAGAATAGAGCCCTGAGAACTATCACTGGATGTGACTGGTACGTTCGCGGTTCTACGCTTCACCACGACCTGAATCTGGAGACTGTTGATCGTCAGATAAATCGCCACACGAGTCGCTACAACGAGCGGCTGAAAAGTCACGCCAGCAGGCTTGCCAGAATCCTTGCGACTACCCGCACAATTCACCGATTGAAAAGGAGAGAGTATTTAGATCTCCTCTAGATGAAGGAGCACACCTTCTAATTGTAAACCCCCAGAGCGGGGTGTGGCGAAAATTTCTATGTATTTTATAAACTATGTTATGACCCACCTTGAGGGTCGATTCTTAGTTCAATAAAAAAAAAAAAAAAAAAAAAATTCTGATCTTTGCCAAGACACAACATATTGGCGACGAGGTGAAAATAAATTTTATAACATATCTTGTATTACAAGAAGTCATTAGTTGTATTACAACACCAAAGTCTAATGACAAGCGCTTCAGACGACATTAACGAAAGCAAAAAAATTGCAATCATGTCGCAACCAAACGTCACTATTGCACAAGCGACGAATATTTCAGAATTCTCTCCCACCAAAACTGCATGGAACATGTGGTTAGAGAAGTTAGAAATACATTTCTGCGAAATTGGTACGACAACAGAATCTTCTAAGAAGACGACTTTACTAAAATCAATTGGAGACGAAGCATACGGTGTTTTACACAGCCTTTGCAGTCCAGGTTTACCATCAAGCAAATCATTTGCGGAACTATGCAACTACGCAAGAGTCAAGACGCTTGCACTCAGCTGTAAATTTGGATCACATCTTAACGCATGTGCTCTTGATAAATTTATCATTGGATTACCAAATGAAGTCTTTGAAAGACTTTGTGAAGAAGATGAAACTATCACACTAGAGAAGGCTCTGAAGAAGGCTTTAATGTGTGAGACGAAACTATCGGCAAAGGCTATATCAGCAGCCAACAACAATATCAACAGCAGTGAAGACAATAGTGTGGCGGCCTCAGCAGAAAACTCACCGAACTTACAGCCTTCATGTCTAAAAATAAAATATTAATTGCTGCTTTACAAGAAACAAAACTTACCCCCCGCAACCCCCTTACTAGCTCCACTAACTACACTCTCCTCAGGCAAGACAGAGACAGGAACTCTGGAGGAGGCCTGTCCTTTGTCTTGCACAACACAGTCAATTTTCGCCCCCATCCGTTACAATCCACTGATCCTCATATTGAGCTACAAGGCATTGCAGTCAGCACTGGCGATGTCGATGTGGAAATCCTTAATGTCTACATCCCGCCTACTGCTGCCTGCAGACCGGGTTTTACACCTGACATTTCCGATCTATTGGTGGGCTCCCACCGCATTCTTCTTGGTGATTTTAACGCCCACCATGATGCCTGGTTCCCTGCCCTTGGATGTGATGCGCGCGGTGACCTCCTTGAGGAGCAGATTTCCAATTCCGATTTCTGCTCCATCAATGAAAATCACCCCACGTGCCTCACTCCCTCCCACCGCAACTCCCCCGACCTCACCTTAGTCAGTCCCGCCCTTATCCTCGCTTCTTCGTGGCATGTCGAGGTGGCCCTAAATTCAGACCACCTCCCCATAATTACCACGATTAAGCATGACCCTATTTTCATCACCGCTGAGCGACGCACGTTCACCAATTTCAATAAAGCTAATTGGCTGCGTTTCGCTCAGCTGACTGACCACCTTTTCTCTCGCCTACCATCCCCTACCTCTGTCTTTGAAGGCGAGAGAAACTTCAGACACGTCCTCTCCAGAGCTAGCTCCACTTGCATCCCCAAAGGGCGCATACCCACTCCACGCCCTAACTTCCCCAGTGAAGCTGCTCGCCTTGCTGACCAACGCGACTTATCCGTTCCTTTGCTCCTTCTGACCCCTCCCTACCCACCCTAAACTTCCAAATAGATAAACATGTGGCCGAATACAGACGCAAGAAGTGGCTCGAGCAGCTCGAAGAGTCGGACATTGGCTCCAACAAACTGTGGAAAACTCTCAAGAACCTAACCAGTCCCCGTAGAAGCGAGAAAATACACATCTCCTTTGGAGATGGTAAGCCGCTTGACTTCAAGAGCTGCCCAGACGCTTTCTGCAGACCTGAGTCCGATTCTGTGTTCTTAGTAAGTATTAACCCTTGGTTGTGCTTATTTTTATATTTTAATCTTTTATTTTGGCTTTATAATCGCCACATAATTAAAAATAAAATAAAAATACCTGCAGGATGGAGAGAGCAAGAATCTGTGGATATTTCTACCTAAGCACTATGTAAAAATATGTCCACCGAAGAATCCTTTGAAGAAACTAGAGGAAAACGATATAACTCATGTAGTATATAAGGGGAAAGGAGAAAGCAGATGCCACGCAGCGCATTTTGAATTTATTTGTTCAATCTTATAGACAATAAATACATACAATTTCGATATAAATAGTAGCTCAATTTTTAAACGAAATTCAGTCACACTTTCGATTTCAAAAAACATGTTCGCTGAGTCGATAATTCAATTTTTAAATCAATTCGAGGACATGATCTTCTACGAGCATGTTGAAAGATTAAAATTCCTGAAAGAGAGAATTGAGAGGCACCAGAATTCCCCCAGAAAACTGTCAGTATACGGAGAGCATGTGGATACCTGTCCGTGGTCAAAAGACGATTGTCAAGACGGCCCCGAATCTTGCTGATGCCCTCGTGTAGAAAAATTCAAAAAGGAGGCATCAAAACTAATGCATAAATATTATAGTCTAGAACACCGTCTTCGCAATATTAATTAAATATTTTGTATAATTTAAAATAAAATAAAAGAAATTTTGAATCATTTAAATCCATATGCTTTTTTGTTTTTATTAAAAAAAATATTACATATTTTTGAAATGAGATTTTATTAATCTTAAAATTAATTTATCATTAAATATAAAATTGGTTTTCCTGAATTTGTTAAGAAAATAGCTCAAGGACTTTTTCTTACTTTTAAACAAGCCATATAACATATAGAAAAGTAGCCTTGAATTTGTTGCTTATTATAGCTAAATTTTTTAGCATTTTGCTTTAAAAATTGGAGAAAATATTTGTTTTTTGGATATCGCCCATAAGAATCAAAAAATTCAGCAGTATTGTTTTTGGTAAAGTAAAATGCAACCCAATGGGTTCCTGGCTTATCAGAAGGATCAGTTTTTGCTCTGATAGGGGCTGGTTTTGTAAATCTTAGATTTTTCAATTCACCCGATGGGAGAACTGTCTTTAAATATATTTTTTGTTGAAATGTTGCATTTCATTAATTTTTCTATTTGTAGCGTATTCATTATGTTTACATTAATAAATAATTTTTAGATTTCTACTCTAGTTCGATTTTCTTTTTAAATGTGACTTAACTTAATTGACAATTTTATTTAATTTAATTTTTTTTGTTTTTGTGTTACTCACGTTTGCTTTAGTTTTTTTTTTTTTTTGAGCTCCCACGACGAAAGATCTTTCAGTGTATAGTCCTTTGCTGTATGTCAATTGTATGTACGCGTAAGCAATGTTGTATGTGCAAAACTTAATTTTTCTCTATCTAAACCTATTAACTTATTTATTTACATTTGCGATTCTGCTTCTTTAGTTTTTTATTTTATACTCTTTTCGCAGAAAAAAGAGTATATTCATTTTGCTCTGATGTTTGTAACGCACAGAACCAAACATCGAAGACCCACAAAAGTTACATCTAGAATACTTAGAATCACTAGAGGAGTCGATATAGCCATGTCCGTCTGTCCGTCTGCAGTCTGACACTAAAGATTTTTATTGTATAGTATTCTTTTCTTTTCAGTGACTTGCCTGTTGGTAGGTATCCCTGGACTCATCCGTATCCGGTGTTAACGTAATGCCGAATATTCTTGCCAAGAGCGCCTTGTAACGTGAGCGAGAACATGGTAGGAGACAACACTCATGAGGGGCCAATCCAGAACATCCAGGTATGGGACAACCTGGAGCTGGAACCGATCCTACACCCAAACGCGGTCAAGGAATTACAAAATTTTATTAAGAGTTCCTTTGAGGGACGCTGAAGGGGTCGAAAGGCGAGAAAGAACTAAGAAAAGGAGAAATAAATAAACAGACAACGGGAGTTATAATAAAAAATAAAAGTAACGGGATATTGGGTCCTGGAAGAATTTGGGAAATGTTAAGGGGATCACTGGTGTTGCTGGATCCCTCTCTGCGCTCTGTACCCTCCCAACCAATTGGATTTTCGGCACAAAAAAAATTTCGAAAATCCCCAAACCTACATTATTTTGCATAAATTACCCTACCAGGCCATCAAAAAAAAAAAATTTGACAACATAGCCCTTTATATTTTTATTTGCTTTCATAGCATACTAAAAAATTCCATTTTGTTTTGTTTTTTTTTTTTAACCTAATCTACACAACAAAAAAAAAATTTTAAAACAATTCCAACTTTTTCTATCTAACTCTATAAAATACCCAATCAAGAATTAGTCTGAATATCGAAGACAAAAGAAAAAAACTCTGCGACTGGCTTGCTCTAACTCCGTTTACTAACTGCCCTCCAACGACCGCTTACGCTTCTTTTTCTTGGTTCGATGCCCGCGACTGCACGCATGCAAAAATTTTCGGCACAGCCGAGCTTGCGTGGGCCGAGGTCATCAACGCGTCATCTGCGGTAGATTAGCGAAACGGCAGATAAGCAGCCGAAGCGGCGCTGCTTATCTAAAGTGATCGCTTCAAAGAATAAGGGAAAGGGAAAAGTCGCAACTACGTGAACGCTCTAGCGGCAGATTTTTTTTTGTTTTGTTTCGGTTGTATTTTTGTTTTTTTTTTTTTATTTATTTTTTTTTCTCTAATTTTATGTATTTGGGGAACTTCAGTTTTGGTGAGGGAATCTATGTTAATTATGATTATTATTTATTATTATTATTTATTTAGGGATATTTTATTATTATTATTATTATTATTATTATTATTATTATTATTATTATATTTATTTTATTTTATTTATATATATATATTTTTTTTTTGCCTCACTTGCCGGCTAAGGCGACCATTACAACACCCGATATTTCTGACGACTTCAGGAGGAAGATTAACGGGAATTAGGATCGAATAACCTTTGCAGGATAAGTTCCTATTTTCTTGCCTTGCAATATGTCTAATAGGTAAAAACAACTCCCAAGTTTCTTCTTCACTCGACACTTCACGAATTGAGGTGCCAATTTGGCATTGAAGTTGTGGGAGAATTTCTTCTTCTTATTAGGCATGCGACCCTTGAAGGGTCTGTGGCTGCGCTAGTGCTGTCTTCCAACGTTGACGGTCCTGGGCATGCTGCTTCCAGTTCGGAAGGCCAAGCTGTCTTGCGTCCACGATCGCTTGGTCTCTGTACCGGAGATTCGGTCTCCCTCTTCTCCTCGAACCAGGAAGATCGGAATCGAAGATCGTTTTAGCTGGAGCGTTTGTGTCCATGCGCTCGATGTGGCCGAGCCACTGTAGTCGAAAGATTTTTGCCTTCCGGACTATTTACTAAGCGAATTTACTAAGCGAAAAATTGCGACGAAAGATTCCCTGTCCTTCACGATAGGAGACAGGTTTCGAACGAAGATTGTACTGTTTTACATTATTCTTATAGGCCGTACGGATGTTCCTTTGGATATCTTTTCATAACAATGCCAAATTATCTATTCGGTCGAGCGGTACTCTAGGTTCTTCCAACATCTGGACTTTTTCCAACAACTTATAATCAGATCCATGCGTGATC
>JBAMCM010000855.1:0-56162 GCA_037075145.1 Scaptodrosophila latifasciaeformis | reverse complement strand
CAGACAGACAGACAGACAGACAGACAGACAGACGGACATGGCTAGATCGATTTCTCTAGTCACCCTGATCATACATTAGGTAACTTTGGGGGGTCTCTGACGTCTCCTTCTCTATGTTACATACATTTGACAAACTTAATATACCCTTGTACCTTTATAGGTACAGGATATAAAAACTTGAAGAAATCCTCGACAGTGGGTGCATCCGTATCCATCCTACGTTCAATCCACCTTCGCCGGGTGTCTGCATCAAGCTTTTCCAACACCAAATATATTATCCAGCAATCGCCCCCCTTGTGACCGAGTGCGTTCAAGCCACATATTATTTCGTTTGCCCCTTCTGAGACTGCTCGCAACACTAGTGCATCAATTTTTGTAGTGGTTGGCAAACTCATAAATTTATCCAGAAACGAATTGACAATATGGCGTGGTCTGTTATAAATTTCCATAATGCGCTGCCAAGCTGTTTCATAAGCAGAATCCGTGATTGCCAGATGTTTAATCAAGTTGGCGGCTTCGCCGATCAGTAGGGTCTTCAGGTAGTGAAACTTTTGTGTGTTTGACAAATGCTGCTTGTTATGAAATGTGCTTTCGTAAATGTCTTGAAATGCTGGCCACTCTGTATAGTTTCCAGCGAACGGTTTGATTTGAATTCTAAGTAATTCGTTATACATTGCTGACGCCATGCCAGCCGAACGCTGTACAGTCGGCGCCACCGTCGCGTCACTGTCTTCATGAGAATTTGCGTTTGTACCTGTCTGACCAATTGCCGACGTTCAAGTAATTGTTGTTGTTGTTGAAGCAATGTTAGAATTACGTCGCCGTTTGGATGTAGCCCGTTCCTCTCATCCCTTGTGGTTGTTGCTGTTGTCGCCATGCCCGCTTGCAAGACGGCCTTTTTCTCCAGAAGCACACCGCGTGCTTTTATGAAATGTTCTTCGTATATTGCATTGTCATGCTCCGGATCCACGTATCCCTCCACTTCGTCCAGAAGCGCTAAGGAATCACCGAGTTTCGTGAAATTTGCCCAAGTGGTCTGGAGTTGCTCCAGTCTAGCAGTGACCTCTGCCCTTGTTGTTGGTTGATCCCGTTCAGCCCAAGCCACAATCCTTGTGATGCTGGCCTTGAGTCTGCCACGATCCTTCACTAAAGCCTTTAATTGTTCCTCCATGTTAAGCAATTACGAGTAATCACCACTGATTCGAATCCCAATCCAGTTCCAGTAGGATCAAAACAATATCCCGATCCAGTTCCAGTAGGATCAAAACAATATCCCGATCCGGCTCGAAGGACCAATCACTTTGGTCAGGAACAAGCGAGTGGACTGTATCTTAACAAAAGAAGCAAGGAGGGAACTGTTTTCCGTAGGCAAAGCGTTCCTCAACAAATGTCATAACGATTTAGGACACATAGGTAAAGATAAAATGACAGATGCGATTTTGAAAAATTATTGGTTCAAACACGTCAAAGACAAGTGCATGATGCGTTACGTGGTTCTTTACACTTATTATAGTATTTAGCAAATTAAAATTATTGGTTCAAACACATCAAAGACAAGTGCACGAACTACATCCAAAATTGTCTAAAATGCGTGGCATTCTCACCGAAATCAGGGAAAACAGAAGGTCTTTTGCATAGTATACCAAAAGGGGATAAGCCTTTCGAACTATTACATATTGACCACTACAGACCCGTAGACAAAGGGAGAACCAAGAAGCACACTTTCGTAGTGGTAGACGGTTTTACATTTACCAGACTTTATACGACAAAGTCAACAAAAACAAAAGAAGTCGTTCAAGCCTTATCAGACTATTTCAGATCGTATAGCAGACCAAAGTGCAAAATTTCAGACAGAGGAAGCTGTTTCACTTCATCAGAATTTGAATAGTTTATGGAAAAATCAGGCATAAAGCATTTAAAAATAGCAACGGGTTCCCCACAAGCAAACAGTCAGGTAGAGCGTGTCAACAGAAGTTTGGAACCAATGATTGCTAAGTTAACGGATTCAGAGATCGGAGTGTACTGGGATACGGTTATCGACCAGGTTGAGTACTCATTAAATAATACGTTGCACCGCAGCATAAGACAGATACCAAGCGTAATGCTGTTTGGAGCAAGGCAAAGAGGAAAGTTTACGGACCAATTTAGACCAGACATAAAGAGTTTGAAAGAAATAAGAAAAGAAGCAGAAGAGAACCAGAAAAGAACGGAGTCCTACAATGAAGAATACTGCAACAAGTCAAGAATGAAAGCACCGAGCTACAAAAAGGGAGATTACGTAATGGTGAAAAGCTTTGATTGCACAGTCGGGGCCGCTAGAAAGTTGATTCCCAAAAACAAAGGGTCTTATGTAATAGAAAAAGTACTGCGTATCGACAGGTTTTTGATAAAAGATGTAGATGGATTCCAAGTATCTAGAAATCCATACAAAGGAATTTGGAGCGCACAAAATATAAGACATTGGATAGGAAAGAAAAGAACTTGTAACAAAAAAGGAAAAGAAAATAACTAAACTCTATATTTTCCCATAAATATATAAGTTAATCCACCGATGTAAACTTTAGTTTTAAGACTCGTATTACAATGTTACTTTATAAGATCAATCTTGTATATATCTTTATTCAAGTACGATCAGGAAATCTAGTTCGTAGGATGTGCCGAGTAATAGTAGGATAAGTATACACATGCAGTAGGGTAAGTATACACACACATCACGTATGTAATGTAAGAGAGAGGCTAAGAGAGAGCTTGCTCTCGCATTAGTCATGTAAGCTTTGTTGTATATTGTTAGAAAATAAGAGATCAGTTGTTGTGGAGAAAGAATAAAGATAAGACGTGCCACAGTTGAACGGTGTGCGTGTGCGGTTATTATTTCGGTGGGACATTCTACTCTTCTACACTATTGAAATCCGGATAACGGAGAATTATTACTTTTGACACTAAGTTACTTTTAAGCTTCTTAAAAGACTCTAGAACTTCATTGTCAAGTGAAATAGGTTTTTTGGATGACATTCTTTTGGACACGTGTCCATCTTCCACTCTTAAAAGTGCAGTTAGGGGTTTTGCCAATTTGGCATAGTATTGTATAAATCTTCTATAGTAGCCGGAAAGCCCTAGGAAGGATCTTAGATTCCTCAAAGTTTTAGGACAGCTATAATTTGCTATCGCTGCCACTTTACTCGGGTTTGTTTCTGTTCTCCTATCGGAGACAACAAATCCAAGGAATTCGATTTTGTTTTTCATGTTAGAGTCCTGTAGGATTTGAAAAATTTTAGCAAAGTTTTCAATATGCATATCATCATCTAAATATGATGATATCGTCTATGTAAATAAAACATATTTTTCCAATATGTTATCGAAGTATGTCATCTAATGCGCATTGGAAAATTGAGGCCGCATTCTTTAGACCGAATTGGAGTCGTGTAAACTCGTATTTTCCGTTGTTTACGGAGAAGGCGGTCTTTTCTATGTCGCTATTTTTCAAAGAGATTTAATGGAACCCACTTTTCAAGTCTAGAACAGATAATACTTAATTGTCCTCTAATAGGGTAAGTACCTCATTTATCTCGGGAATGGGGGTATTTATCTAAAATGGTTATTTTGTTGAGTTTACGATAATCTATAACCATTCAATATTTTTTTTTCACCTGAGGCGTCTGCCTTTTTGGAAACAATCCACACTGGTGAGTTGAAAGGGTACCTAGAAGGTCGAATAATGCCATCTTCTAAAAGTTCTTTTATTTGTTTGTTTACTTCATCTTTCAGTGTCATCGGATACTGATGGAATTTTGAGTAAATCGGAGTATCGGACGAGGTTCGAATCGCTGCCTTCACATTTGTTGTGTAGGTCAGTTTCTGGTTTGGGTCTGCGAACAAGTCTGTAAATAATTTGAGTAATTCGTTTAGCTTGGCTTTTTGTGTGTAGGACAAGTGAGATGCTCTTGGAATAATTGTGTTAACGGCTTGGAATGTTGTCTCTTTGATGGGGATAGAGATTCCGTTTTTTAATGTCATAATATTTTTGCTGGTTTTTATCTCTGCACCTAATTCATTCAAACTATCTTTGCCCAAAATGATATTAAAAGATTTCAATGTGGGCAACAGGAAAAACTTTACTTTAACGTCCTGAATATTGAAAAGGTTCGCTACCTTATGGTGCGTAACTACTGTGCTGCCGCCTACTGAGACAGCATTGAAAGGTGATTTGTTCTGTATGGGGTTATCGACGAATTTAGGTTGGATGTAGTTTCTGTTTGAGCCCGTGTCTATAAGTATTCTAATAAATTTGTCATTCCTTTGTCATTCCACAGTAGTCGTAAGGGTTACTGTTAGCTCCGGCTTCTTCAATCTGATCTACGTAGTCGTCTAGAGTGTCGTCCAGGCTGTCGACCAGGTTGTCGTCCAGGTTGTCGTCCAGGTTTTCGTCAAGGTTGTTGTAGTCCTCATACTCTGCCA
Source organism: Scaptodrosophila latifasciaeformis (assembly GCA_037075145.1). Taxonomy (NCBI): domain Eukaryota; kingdom Metazoa; phylum Arthropoda; class Insecta; order Diptera; family Drosophilidae; genus Scaptodrosophila; species Scaptodrosophila latifasciaeformis. Next base: position 51,707 of record JBAMCM010000855.1, on the reverse strand, counting down.
TAGCTTGTTCATAGTCTGTCATTGTTAATGGAATCTCAGTAGGTCGTGTTTCGTTTTCCTTCATTGTAGTCTGTATATTAAAATTCCTTTGTCGCTTCATCCTATCTGGTATGGGACCAGGTGGTCTTTTGCCTGGTTCTGTTGTGCTAACTGTTGTGGCGGGAATTGTCTATTCTGAAAAGATCGAGGTGCAGCTACTGGCTGTGCAAACTGGTAACCGAAGTTATTTAAATTTAGCCATGGTAAGGCAGTCGGTGTTTGTTGTCCGATTTGGTAATATTGAGTTCTTGGAGCTGGAATTGGTGGTTGTCTATTGACAAATAAAGCATTGGGAGGAGCAGGTAATGACTTTGACCTCTGATTCCTAAATTGTCTTGTCTGTCCCATATTTCTTGCATGTCGCGCTCTGAAGTTCTGGTTTTCTAATTTGAGGCAAAGGTGTAATACTGAGGGTAGATCTACTGGTTCTTTGATTCCCAGTAGGCAAGGCAAGTCGCCTTGTGAGCCTCCTACGAAGGTGTCTAGAGCCTTGTCTGTGTACGTTTTCGTTATTAACAGATCTGCTTCTCTTCCTAACCCAATACAACCGATCTTGTTAAGGATTAGGGATAGATGCTTATAAACTGTTTAATGGAATTCTTCCACCATTTGGTTAGCACCCTATATAAGCATTTTCATTTGGTATTCTAATGTGTTAATATCGCGTTTGTCCGCGTAATGAAGAGTCAGACATTTCGAGATCGCTGACCAGTTCAATGGGCTATTATAAGATTCTAATGCCATGTTTCGTATGGAATGTAAGATATCATAGTATATTGGGGTACCCTGGAAACCACTGTACGGTTCTAATATACGGTCTACTCCCTTCTTCCATGAGCTGAACTCTGAAGGATCACTTCAAAAAGTCTCGGATAGTTTTTAATATATCTGGTACACTGTCTAAGTCGCCTGAGTTTCCTACGTGTTCCGGAGCAATTACCTGATCTATTACGTTCGCGAATTCTTCCGAAGAATTGTGACGTCTCAACAAACCTGGCAGTTGTTGTGCTAGAATTTCACTCACTGTTGCTGCTAATGCAGCTCTGTCCATATTTTCGACCATATTTCTATTGAGTTCTTGTCCCTCCTGTCGCCTGATTCTTTGTCTACAAGCTTCCACACTATGAGTTATATGAGTTATAACCAGAGTTATAACCAGAGGCTGGTTTTTTCCTTTTACTTTAGAAGGTCCCTTGGAAATCGTAAAGTTTGAATCAATTATATCACTTATGTGATTTCTTTGTTTGATTTGTTGTCTTACGGTTTTTTTTTATACACATACGTGTTTATTTAATTCTATTTGTGGTTTTAGTTTGTTGTAATTTTTTTTTGTTTTTTGTAATCTTACAAACCTATGGGTGGCTCCTCCCTCCGACGATCCGGATTTCATCCTTTTTTACCCACGACTAATAGGGATCCTGCGATGCGTACAGGGTTGATGAAGTCAACGTATAAATTCCGTTAATTATGGAAGGGTCGAGATATTTTTTTAGGTCTCTTATTATATCGTCTGTAGTGTATTTAAGCCAGTATATTTCGTGTCTATGGAAGGTAGGAAATGGGATGGTGAACTTGTAGTCGTATTTATCTGATTTGTAAAAAAATATTTGATTTCTGAAAATATTTATTGGGGCCTCTACGCAAGCGATTAAGTCATGGCTAGAACTTTCGGCGCTATGTTGTGTAGAGGCAACGGAGTTAATCTGCTCTGAAGGTGTTCTTGAGAGTGAATCTGCTACAACATTTTCTTTTCCCAGTTTATAAAATATTTATTAATCATATTCCTCTATGATTTCCATTCCAGCTACTCAGAGAATGTCACATAGGGGAAAAATTAAAGCTCATGAGGCACAAATGTCGCGCTATGACCTGACTCCTGGGACGACATAGTAAGCTGCCCATAAGGCACAAGCTCTTGCTGTACAAAGCCATCATCAAGCCGGCATGGATGTACGGAGTAGAATTGTGGAGCTCTGCTTCTTCCAGTAACATAAAAAGGATACAAAGAGAAGAATGTCGCATCTTCCGGTTTTTACTGAACTCCCCTTATTATGTCAGAAATATAACAATAAAAAGAGATCTCAACATGCCTTCCGTCGCAGAGGCAATAGTGAGGACCAGCAGAAGACACTTACAGAAGTTAGAAAACCACGAAAACCACCTCGCCTTAAACCTACTGGACAACAGTACCCAACGTCGTAGGCTAAATAGACTCCACCCGCTGGACCTGCCTTTCCGGGTTCCCTAAGGGAATCCTTTGTTTACTAAAGTTCCCATATTTAATTAAATTTATTTATTTAATTCACAGTCAAGGTATTATAAAATTTAATTGATTGCCCTCAGGGCAGATGTAAATAAAGATTAGGTTACATAAAAAAAAAAAAAAACTCAGAGAATGTGTTAAAGGTTGATGATCTGTAAAAATCTTAACCTTTGTCTTACCGTACAGGTAATTTTTGAGGGCTTTGATGGCCCAAATTATTCCTAGCATTTCTTTCTCGTTAGACGCATAGATCTCTTCGGCTTTGGAAAGTGTTCTAGAGTGAAGTGATATTGGGTGTTTGTCTTGTGACAGAACTGCTCCTATTGTGAAATTTTGAAGCATAGGTAGTTAAATGGAATTTCGTATTGAAATCTAAATAACGGAGAATTATTACTTTTGACACTAAGTTACTTTTAAGCTTCTTAAGAGACTCTAGAACTTCATTGCCTAGTGAAATTGGTTTTTGGATGACATTCTGATGGACACGTGTCCATCTTCCCCTCTTAAAAGTGCAGTTAGGTGTTTTGCCAATTTGGCATTGTTTTGTATAAATCTTCTATAGTAGCCGGAAAGCCATAGGAAGGATCTTAGATCCCTCGAAGTTTTAGGACAGCGATAATTTGCTATCGCTACCAATTTACTCGGGTTTGTTTCTGTTCTCCTATCGGAGACAACAAATCCAAGGAATTCGACTTTGTTTTTCATGTTAGAGTTCTGTAAGAGTTGAAAAATTTTAGCAAAGTTTTCAATATGCATATCATCATCTAAATATGATGATATCGCCTATGTAAATAAAACATATTTGTCCAATATGTTATCGAAGTATGTCATCTAATGCGCATTGGAAAATTGAGGGCGCATTCTTCAGACCGAATGGGAGTCGTGTAAACTCGTATTTTCCGTTGTTTACGGAGAAGGCGGTCTTTTCTATGTCGCTATTTTTCAAAGAGATTTAATGGAACCCACTTTTCAAGTCTAGAACAGATAATATTCTAGTGTCCCCTAATTGGGTAAGTACCTCATTTATCTCGGGAATGGGGGGTATTTATCTAAAATGGTTATTTTGTTGAGTTTACGATAATCTATAACTATTCAATATTTTTTTTCGCCTGAGGCGTCTGCCTTTTTGGAAGGTCGAATAATGCCATCTTCTAAAAGTTCTTTTATTTGTTTGTTTACTTCATCTTTCAGTGTCAACGGATACTGATGGAATTTCGAATAAACCGGAGTATCGGACGAGGTTCGAATCGCTGCCTTCACATTTGTTGTGTAGGTCAGTTTCTGGTTTGGGTCTGCGAACAAGTCTGTAAATAATTTGAGTAATTCGTTTAGCTTGGCTTTTTGTGTGTTGGACAAGTGAGATGTTCTTGGAATAATTGTGTTGACGGCTTCGACTGTTTTTTTTCTTGATGGGGATCGAGATTCCCTTTATTAATGCCATAATATTTTTGCTGGTTTTTATCTCTGCACCTAATTCATTCAAACTATCTTTGCCCAAAATGATATCAAAAGATTTCAATATGGGCAACAGGAAAAACTTTACTTTAACGTCCTGAATATTGAATATTGTCGTCCAGGTTTTCGTCCAGGTTTTCGTCAAGGTTGTTGTAGTCCTCATACTCTCCCATAGCTTGTTCATAGTCTGTCATTGTTAATGGAATCTCAGTGGGTCGTGTTTCGTTTTCCTTCATTGTAGTCTGTATATTAAAATTCCTTTGTCGCTTCATCCTATCTGGTATGGCACCAGGTGGTCTTTTGCCTGGTTCTGTTGTGCTAACTGTTGTGGCGGGAATTGTCTATTCTGAAAAGGTCGAGGTGCAGTTGCTGGCTGTGCAAACTGGTAACCGAAGTTATTTAAATTTAGCCATGGTAAGGCGGTCGGTGGTTGTTGTCCGATTTGGTAATATTGAGTTCTTGGAGCTGGAATTGGTAGTTGTCTATTGACAAATAAAGCATTGGGAGGAGCAGGTAATGACTTTGACCTCTGATTCCTAAATTGTCTTGTCTGTCCCATATTTCTTGCATGTCTCGCTCTGAAGTTCTGGTTTTTTAATTTGAGGCAATGGTGTAATGCTGAGGGTAGATCTACTGGTTCTGTGATTCTCAGTAGGCAAGGCAAGTCGCCTCGTAAACCTGCTACGAAGGTGTTTAGAGCCTTGTCTGTGTACGTTTTCGTCATTAACAGACCTGCTTCTCTTCCTAACCCCATACAACCGATCTTGTTAAGGATTAGGGATAGATGCTTACAAACTCTTTGATGGAATTCTTCCACCGTTTGGTTAGCACCCTGTATAAGCATTTTCATTTGGTATTCTAATGTGTTAATGTCGCGTTTGTCCGCGTAATGAAGAGTCAGACATTTCGAGATCGCTGACCAGTTCAATGGGCTATTATAAGATTCTAATGCCATGTTTCGTATGGAATGTAAGATACCATAGTATATTGGGGTACCCTGGAAACCACTGTATGGTTCTAATATACGGTCTACTCCCTTCTTCCATGAGCTGAACTCTGAAGGATCACTTCAAAAAGTCTCGGATAGTTTTTAATATATCTGGTACACTGTCTAAGTCGCCTGAGTTTCCTACATGTTCCGGGGCAATTACCTGATCTATTACGTTCGCGAATTCTTCCGAAGAATTGTGACGTCTCAACAAACCTGGCAGTTGTTGTGCTAGAATTTCACTCACTGTTGCTGCTAATGCAGCTCTGTCCATATTTTCGACCATATTTCTATTGAGTTCTTGTTCCTCCTGTCGCCTGATTCTTTGTCTACAAGCTTCCACACTATGAGTTATATGAGTTATAACCAGAGTTATAACCAGAGGCTGGTTTTTTCCTTTTACTTTAGAAGGTCCCTTGGGAATCGTAAAGTTTGAATCAATTATATCACTTATGTGATTTTTATAGCCTGTACCAAAAAAGGTACAAGGGTATATTAAGTTTGTCAAATGTATGTAACATAGAGAAGGAGACGTCGGAGACCCCCCAAAGTTACCTAAAGTATGATCAGGGTGACTAGAGAAATCGATCTAGCCATGTCCGTCTGTCTGTCTGTCTGTCTGTCTGTCTGTCTGTCTGTCTGTCTGTCCGTCTGTATGAACACCTCGTTCTCAGAGATGGTAAGGCCGAGAAAGTTCCGGTTTGTTGCTACTAATCATTTGTTCTGCAGGTTAGATCAAGTTTATTATACTTTTTTAATATCCGATTTAGGTTCGGAATAAAAAGTATAAAACCACAACAACCTCAAAAAAAGTAGAAAGTTTATAGGCCATAACTTTTTTGTTTGCTATCATATTATTACGAAAGCTTGCAGTTAGAAGTTCTTATATGTTCTCAATAAGGATGTGAAGTTTCGATCTGATCGGATAACTATATCATATAACAATGTGAACTTTAAAATACTCAGCACCTGTGCAAAGTTTTAATAAAATTGGAGATCTACATCATATAGCTTCTATAGGGCTAATCGGTCAAAAAATCCGATTTCTGTGCTTTTTTGTCAGAAAACGGGTTGTTTTTGAACCAATCGCAGCCAAAGTAGGCACAAGACAGTTTTTAGTATAAGTTTTGAATAACTCCAAATTTTATTGAAATCGGATGACTATATCATATAGCTTCCATAGGCCTAATCGGACAAAAACTCCGATTTTTTTTCAGAAATCGGGTTTTTTATGCACGAATCGCAGCCAAAAATACCATATGATAGTTTCTTTTGTAATAACCCAAAAAGCAAAGTTTTAATCTGATCGGAGTACCATAACATATCCCACCCCCCCTACCCCCCCCACCCCCCCTCTCCCCATCTCTCCCCCCCCCTTCCCCCCCCCCCCCCCCCCCCCCATTTATTTTTTTTCTTCTACCCTCCTATCCCATCCTTTCTTTTTCATCTATTAATTATATTTAATTTATATTTTTTCTGTTTACTTATCTTTTCTATTACCCATTTTTTTTGTTTATATTTATTTTATTTTTTTTTATTGGTATTTTTTTTTATATTTTTTCATTTTTTCCCTTTTTATTTTTTCTTATTTTTCATATTTTCTCTTCCCCTCCCTATATTTTATTTCTCTCTCCCTATTCCCCCCCCTTTTCCCCTTTTTTATTTACATTTATTTGCTTCATTTTCTTTCTTTTTGTTCCTCTACACGGGTTTCTTTCCCTTTATTTTATATATTTCATATTTTTTTTGTCTATTTTTTTTCTTTTTTCTTTCCGCGGGTATCCCCTCTGGGGTTTTTCCCCCCCCCGTCTCCTCTCCCTGGCCCCCCTTCTTTCTACCACCCCATTGGTGGATGCGGTTATGAACAAATTATATTTCCCCCCACCCCATTTTTATCCCTAATTTAAAAAAATTAATAATATTTTTTTTTCCTATAAGCCGGTTCCGTTTTATTAGTCTCCCAATCCTCTTTCTTTTCTATATAGTTTCCGTATGACCTCTTGGAAGTGCAAAAATTGTTTTAACGTCGTAATTTCTTTGGTATTAAAAATATCTCTATTAAATTTGGGAATAAGTCGTGCTTTAGGACACCAATCAATTGTGCAAAATTTAATCGAAATCAGATGGTATTTTTATTTTTTTGTCAGAAATACTGATTTACGCTCCCTACAGGTACAGGGTATCTCAAACTCGGCTGCGCCCGAGTTTAACGTTTCGAATTTTTTTGTTTGATTTATTGTTTTACGGATTTTTTTTTATATACACATACGTGTTTATTTAATTCTATTTGTGGTTTTAGTTTGTTGTAATTTTTTTTTGTTTTTTGTAATCTTACAAACCTATGGGTGGCTCCTCCCTCCGACGATCCCGATTTCATCCTTTTTCTCCCACGACTACTAGGGATCCTGCGATGCGTACAGGGTTGATGAAGTCAACATATAAACTCCGTTAATTACGGAAGGGTTGAGACATTTTTCAGGTCTCTTATTATATCGTCTGTAGTGTATTTAAGTCAATATATTTCGTGTCTATGGAAGGTAGGAAATGGGATGGTGAACTTGTAGTCGTATTTATCTGATTTGAAAAAGAATATTTGATTTCTGAAAATTGCCCTCCACGATTAAGTCATGGCTACAGCTTTCGGCGCTATGTTGTGTAGAGGCAAAGGAGTTAATCTGCTCTGAAGGTATTCTTGAGAGTGAATCTGCTACAACATTTTCTATTCCCAGTTTACAGAATATTTATTAATCATATTTCCCTTGATTCTGGCATTTCCATTCCAGCTACTCAGAGAATGTGTTAAAGGTTGATGATCTGTAAAAAGCTAAACCTTTGTCTTACCGTACAGGTAATTTTTGAGGGCTTTGATGGCCCAAATTATTCCTAGCATCTCTTTCTCGTTAGACGCATAGATCTCTTCGGCTTTGGAAAGTGTTCTAGAGTGAAGTGATATTGGGTGTTTGTCTTGTGACAGAACTGCTAAATAACGGAGAATTATTACTTTTGACACTAAGTTACTTTTAAGCTTCTTAAGAGACTCTTGAACTTCATTGCCTAGTGAAATTGGTTTTTTGGATGACATTCTGATGGACACGTGTCCATCTTCCCCTCTTAAAAGTGCAGTTAGTAGCCGGAAAGCCCTAGGAAGGATCTTAGATCCCTCGAAGTTTTAGGACAGCAATAAATTGCTATCGCTGCCAATTTACTCGGGTTTGTTTCTGTTCTCCTATCGGAGACAACAAATCCAAGGAATTCGACTTTGTTTTTCATGTTAGAGTTCTGTAAGATTTGAAAAATTTTAGCAAAGTTTTCAATATGCATATCATCATCTAAATATGATGATATCGCCTATGTAAATAAAACATATTTTTCCAATATGTTATCGAAGTATGTCATCTAATGCGCATTGGAAAATTGAGGGCGCATTCTTCAGACCGAATGGGAGTCGTGTAAACTCGTATTTTCCGTTGTTTACGGAGAAGGCGGTCTTTTCTGTGTCGCTATTTTTCAAAGAGATTTAATGGAACCCACTTTTCAAGTCTAGAACAGATAATATTCTAGTGTCCCCTAATTGGGTAAGTACCTCATTTATCTCGGGAATGGGGGGTATTTATCTAAAATGGTTATTTTGTTGAGTTTACGATAATCTATAACTATTCAATATTTTTTTTCGCCTGAGGCGTCTGCCTTTTGGAAACATCCACACTGGGAGTTGAAAGGGTACCTAGAAGGTCGAATAATGCCATCTTCTAAAAGTTCTTTTATTTGTTTGTTTACTTCATCTTTCAGTGTCAACGGATACTGATGGAATTTCGAATAAACCGGAGTATCGGACGAGGTTCGAATCGCTGCCTTCACATTTGTTGTGTAGGTCAGTTTCTGGTTTGGGTCTGCGAACAAGTCTGTAAATAATTTGAGTAATTCGTTTAGCTTGGCTTTTTGTATGTTGGACAAGTGAGATGTTCTTGGAATAATTGTGTTGACGGCTTCGACTGTTTTTTTCTTGATGGGGATCGAGATTCCCTTTATTAATGCCATAATATTTTTGCTGGTTTTTATCTCTGCACCTAATTCATTCAAACTATCTCTGCCCAAAATGATATCAAAAGATTTCAATGTGGGCAACAGGAAAAACTTTACTTTAACGTCCTGAATATTGAATATTGTCGTCCAGGTTTTCGTCCAGGTTTTCGTCAAGGTTGTTGTAGTCCTCATACTCTCCCATAGCTTGTTCATAGTCTGTCATTGTTAATGGAATCTCAGTGGGTCGTGTTTCGTTTTCCTTCATTGTAGTCTGTATATTAAAATTCCTTTGTCGCTTCATCCTATCTGGTATGGGACCAGGTGGTCTTTTGCCTGGTTCTGTTGTGCTAACTGTTGTGGCGGGAATTGTCTATTCTGAAAAGGTCGAGGTGCAGTTGCTGGCTGTGCAAACTGGTAACCGAAGTTATTTAAATTTAGCCATGGTAAGGCGGTCGGTGGTTGTTGTCCGATTTGGTAATATTGAGTTCTTGGAGCTGGAATTGGTAGTTGTCTATTGACAAATAAAGCATTGGGAGGAGCAGGTAATGACTTTGACCTCTGATTCCTAAATTGTCTTGTCTGTCCCATATTTCTTGCATGTCTCGCTCTGAAGTTCTGGTTTTTTAATTTGAGGCAATGATGTAATGCTGAGGGTAGATCTACTGGTTCTGTGATTCTCAGTAGGCAAGGCAAGTCGCCTCGTAAACCTGCTACGAAGGTGTTTAGAGCCTTGTCTGTGTACGTTTTCGTCATTAACAGACCTGCTTCTCTTCCTAACCCCATACAACCGATCTTGTTAAGGATTAGGGAGATGCTTACAAACTGTTTGATGGAATTCTTCCACCGTTTGGTTAGCACCCTGTATAAGCATTTTCATTTGGTATTCTAATGTGTTAATGTCGCGTTTGTCTGCGTAATGAAGAGTCAGACATTTCGAGATCGCTGACCAGTTCAATGGGCTATTATAAGATTCTAACGCCATGTTTCGTATGGAATGTAAGATACCATAGTATATTGGGGTACCCTGGAAACCACTGTACGGTTCTAATATACGGTCTACTCCCTTCTTCCATGAGCTGAACTCTGAAGGATCACTTCAAAAAGTCTCGGATAGTTTTTAATATATCTGGTACACTGTCTAAGTCGCCTGAGTTTCCTACATGTTCCGGGGCAATTACCTGATCTATTACGTTCGCGAATTCTTCCGAAGAATTGTGACGTCTCAACAAACCTGGCAGTTGTTGTGCTAGAATTTCACTCACTGTTGCTGCTAATGCAGCTCTGTCCAAATTTTCAACCATATTTCTATTGAGTTCTTGTTCCTCCTGTCGCCTGATTCTTTGTCTACAAGCTTCCACACTATGAGTTATATGAGTTATAACCAGAGATATAACCAGAGGCTGGTTCTTTCCTTTTACTTTAGAAGGTCCCTTGGGAATCGTTTTACGGTTTTTTATATACACATCCGTGTTTATTTAATTCTATTTGTGGTTTTAGTTTGTTGTAATTTTTTTTTGTTTTTTGTAATCTTACAAAACTATGGGTGGCTCCTCCCTCCGACGATCCGGATTTCATCCTTTTTCTCCCACGACTACTAGGGATCCTGCGATGCGTACAGGGTTGATGAAGTCAACATATAAACTCCGTTAATTACGGAAGGGTTGAGACATTTTTCAGGTCTCTTATTATATCGTCTGTAGTGTATTTAAGTCAATATATTTCGTGTCTATGGAAGGTAGGAAATGGGATGGTGAACTTGTAGTCGTATTTATCTGATTTGAAAAAGAATATTTGATTTCTGAAAATGGCTACAGCTTTCGGCGCTATGTTGTGTAGAGGCAAAGGAGTTAATCTGCTCTGAAGGTATTCTTGAGAGTGAATCTGCTACAACATTTTCTATTCCCAGTTTACAGAATATTTATTAATCATATTTCCCTTGATTCTGGCATTTCCATTCCAGCTACTCAGAGAATGTGTTAAAGGTTGATGATCTGTAAAAAGCTAAACCTTTGTCTTACCGTACAGGTAATTTTTGAGGGCTTTGATGGCCCAAATTATTGCTAGCATCTCTTTCTCGTTAGCCGCATTGTTGTCTTCGCCTTTGGAAAGTGTTCTAGAGTGAAGTTATATTGGGTGTTTGTCTTGCGACAGAACTGCTCCTATTGCGAAATTTGAAGCATAGGTAGTTAAATGGAATTCCTTATTGAAATCTAAATAACGGAGAATTATTACTTTTGACACTAAGTTACTTTTAAGCTTCTTAAAAGACTCTAGAACTTCATTGGCTAGTGGAATTGGTTTTTTGGATTACATTCTGTTGGACACGTGTCCATCTTTCCCTCTTAAAAGTGCGGTTACGGGTTTTGCCAATTTGGTATAGTTTTGTATAAATCTTCTATACTAGCCGGAAAGCCCTAAGAAGGATCTTAGATCCCTCAAAGTTTTAGGACAGCTATAATTTGCTATCGCTGCCACTTTACTCAGGTTTGTTTCTATTCTTCTATCGGAGACAACAAATCCAAGGAATTCGAATTGTTTTTCATGTTAGATTTGAAAAATTTTAGCAAAGTTTTCAGTATGCATATCATCATCTAAATATGATGATATCGTCTATGTAAATAAAACATATTTTTCCAATATGTTCTCGAAGTGTGTTATCTAATGCGCGTTGGAAAATTGAGGGCGCATTCTTCAGACCGAATGGGAATCTTTTAAACTCGTATTTTCCGTTGTTTACGGACAAGGCGGTCTTTTCTATGTCGCTATTTTTCAAAGAGATTTAATGGACCCCACTTTTCAAGTCTAGAACAGATAATATTTTATTGTCCCCTATTGGGTAAGTACCTCATTTATCTCGGAAATGGGGGGTATTTATCTAAAATGGTTATTTTGTTGAGTTTAAGATAATCTATACCCATTCAATATTTTTTTTTCGGTGAGTTGTAAGGGTACCTAGAAGGTCGAATAATGCCATCTTCTAAAAGTTCTTTTATTTGTTTGTTTACTTCATCTTTCAGTGTCATCGGATACTGATGGAATGTTGATGGATGGTTCGAATCGTTGCCTTCACATTTGTTGTGTAGGTCAGTTTCTGGTTTGGGTCTGCGAACAAGTCTGTAAATAATTTGAGTAATTCGTTTAGCTTGGCTTTTTGTGTGTTGGACAAGTGAGATGTTCTTGGAATAATTGTGTTGACGGCTTCGACTGTTTTTTTTTTCTTGATGGGGATCGAGATTCCCTTTATTAATGCCATAATATTTTTGCTGGTTTTTATCTCTGCACCTAATTCATTCAAACTATCTTTGCCCAAAGAAAAACTTTACTTTAACGTCCTGAATATTGAAAATGTTCGCTACATTATGGTGCGTAACTACTGTGCTGCCGCCTACTGAGACAGCATTGAAAGGTGATTTGTTCTGTATGGGGTTATCGACGAATTTAGGTTGGATGTAGTTTCTGTATGAGCCCGCGTCTATAAGTATTCTAATAAATTTGCAATTCCTCATCTTGCATACGAAGTAGGGAAGAGAGGAATTCTTTATTCTAAAAAATTCAACGCTGCGTCATCGCAGTATTCGTAAGGGTTACTGTATGCGTTGGCTTCTTCAATCTGACCTACGCAGTCGTCCAGGGTATCGTCCAGGGTGTCGTCCAGGTTGTCGACCAGGTTGTTGTCCAGGTTGTCGTCCAGGTTTTCGTCAAGGTTGTTGTAGTCCTCATACTCTCCCATAGCTTGTTGAAAGTCTGTCATTGTTAATGGAATCTCAGTGGGTCGTGTTTCGTTTTCCTTCATTGTAGTCTGTATATTAAAATTCCTTTGTCGCTTCATCCTATCTGGTATGGGACCAGGTGGTCTTTTGCCTGGTTCTGTTGTGCTAACTGTTGTGGCGGGAATTGTCTATTCTGAAAAGGTCGAGGTGCAGTTGCTGGCTGTGCAAACTGGTAACCGAAGTTATTTAAATTTAGCCATGGTAAGGCGGTCGGTGGTTGTTGTCCGATTTGGTAATATTGAGTTCTTGGAGCTGGAATTGGTAGTTGTCTATTGACAAATAAAGCATATTTTCGACCATATTTCTATTGAGTTCTTGTTCCTCCTGTCGCCTGATTCTTTGTCTACAAGCTTCCACATTATGAGTTATATGAGTTATAACCAGAGGCTGGATTTTATACCCTGTACCTAAAAAGGTACAAGAGTATATTAAGTTTGTCAAATGTATGTAACATAGAGAAGGAGACGTCGGAGACCCCCCAAAGTTACCTAAAGTGTGATCAGGGTGACTAGAGAAATCGACCTAGCCATGTCCGTCTGTCTGTCTGTCTGTCTGTCCGTCTGTATGAACCCCTCGTTCTCAGATATAGTAAGGCTTAGAAAGTTTCGGTTTATTGCTGATAATCATTTGTTCTGCAGGTTAGATCAAGTTTATTATATTTTTTAATATCTGATTTAGGTTCGGAATAAAATGTATAAAACCACAACAACCTCAAAAAAAGGAAAAAGTTTATAGGTCATAACTTGTTTGTTTGCAATCGTGTTATTGCAAAAGTTTGCAGTTAGAAGTTCTTGTATGCTCTCAATAAGGATGTGAAGTTTCGATCTGATCAGATAACTATATCATATAGCTCCCATAGGGTCGATCGAAAGTGCAAAAATGGTTTTAACGTCATAATTTTTTTATCTTTAAAGATATTTTATTCAAATCAAGAAACAATGTGAACTTTAAAATACTCAGCAGCTGTGCAAAGTTTTAATAAAATTGGAGATCTACATCATATAGCTTCCATAGGGCTAATCGGTCAAAAAATTTGATTTCTGTGCTGTTTTGTCAGAAAACGGATTATTTATGAACCAATCGCATCCAAATTAAGCACAAGACAGTTTTTAGTATAAGTTTTTAATACCACAAAATTTTGTTGAAATCCGATGGCTATATCATATAGCTCCCATAGGCCTAATCGGACAAAAACTCCGATTTTTTTTTTCAGAAATCGCGTTTTTATGTACGAATCGCAACCACAACTACCATATGATAGTTTCTTTTGTAATAACCCAAAAAACGAAGTTTTAATCTGATCGGACTGCCATAACATATAGTTTCCGTATGGCCTCTTGGAAGTGCAAAAATCGTTTTAACATCGTAATTTCTTTGGTCTTAAAGATATCTCTATTAAATTTGGGAATAAGTCGTGCTTTAGGACACCAATCAATTAATCAAAATTTAATCGAAATCAGATGGTATTTTAATTATTTTGTCAGAAATACTGATTTACGCTCCCTACAGGTACAGGGTATCTAAAACTCGGCTGCGCCCGAGTTTAACGTTCCGAATTTTTTTTCTATTTCATTTGGACATTTCAAATCTATGGCCATAAATTTTCTATTTTATGAGTGCTAAGGTCACAAGCATTGTGTCCTTTTACGAAGTATTTTTTTACCTACTAACAGTATTGGACTTCGAGCATAGAGCAACAAACGAAAGTGAGAGCACAGTCTTACTTTAGACATTATAAGCATCGCCTGCTCATCGCTTATACCCGCTCAACTTCGGACTCACCAGTATCAGTATCGCCTGTTTCACCAGCTCCTTCGCCAGCTCCTGCATCAACCCCTTCGCCAGCTCATCAGATCCGGCATCAACCGCTCCGCCAGCTCATCCGTTTCGCCAGCTCATCAACCGCTTCGCCAGCTCATCCGCTTCGCCAGCTCATCCGCTTCGCCAGCTCATCAACCGCTTCGCCAGTGCCACTATTGCTCACTTAACCAACTCCACCTTTATAATATCATCAAATAAATTCAAAATGAACACAATAACTTGCGATTTAAGCAATGGAAAATTTGCTATTAATGAGTTTATGGCCCACTATGCCATGTGCAAAGGACCTCGTAACGCATTTAATGAAATCCAGAGGACAAAGGCATCGAGGATTGCATGTGAGTTATGCAGTATAAAAGTGCAAATCTCGAAATTTGCTAAACACTATAATAAGTGTAAAGGACCTCGTAACGCATCACCTAAAGTGTCTCTGGTTGCATGCGATCAATGCAAAAGAAAAGTGAAACTTGCCGATTTCAATAAGCATTATAATGAATGTACTGGTCCTCGCAATGCATTTGAAGTAATGCAGGCCCCCAAGAAAACAAAAAAAAAATGACAATGAAATCAATTGCACTGTTTGTAATATCACAGTTCCAGCAGCATTATTTAAAATACACCAAAGGACGATTTCACATAGAGTTGCATCATGTCAGCAATTGAGCAGCAATAAAAATGTTATGATAATTTCACCGGCAACCAATAAGTTTCGCATCTACACTGATGCCACAAATATAATATGCGCAAGTGAGTTTTTTAAACTTTGTGAAGAGGACTTAAGATCACTTTTGGAATTGAATTTGTCCGAATATGGGGCTATCAAATTTAATTTAAAATTATTTGGCGATTATATGAAAAGCACTGAAAATGATGAAATGCAAACTGCCTTAAAACATTTTGTAACGCATTTCGGTAGTCTTTACAAAATTGAAGACATAGATGAAGTACTAACCGCAATGGTGGAAAATCTCGCTTTGATCGCGAGTGAGTTTCAGGAGAAAGATAGTGGCTGGGCCATCGAGAAGTTTAAGTACTTCGAAACCACAATTTGTAAACTGGAAAACATACCAGCTTCAGCATATTGCACTTTGCCATCACACATTCAAGCGAAGAACGCAACCACAAACGTCCACAACAGTGATATCTACTGTTTCAAGTGGTCCGTGCTCTCGGCGATCGCAGTTAAAAACTGTCCTCGAATGACAAGGATAGAATTAAGGAAACTTACAAGGACAAGTTTTTACAATGTTTTGGCTATTGATTCTTCAGTAATAACATTCCAAGGAAAAACATTAGGGTTCGATGACATTGCTTTTCCTATTGATACAAAAGGAATAAAGCAATTTGAAAAATTGAATCCAGGAATAAGTGTCAATATTTACACGCTAGAAAGAAGCTTAGATGGCCAACATAAAGTAGTTGGTCCTACTAGAAGAGCCGATACTATAAGACCATTCCACATAAACATGCTCACAATTTATAATACGAGTAGTGGCCTGTATCATTTTGTTGTGATAAGGGATTTAAAACGCCTTACTAAGCTTCAATTTACAAGGAGTAACAACAAAAATGGAATATTTTGTGATAACAGTCAACATTATTACACAAGTGGCAATAAAACTCACAGCGAAAAGGAATGTGGAAAGGTCACTGCCAATTACCCCAAGCCAGGAACGACAACGCGTTTTACGAGTGCACACAAAAAACTATCACCATCCGTATATATATGCGGATATTGAAGCATTCCTGGAGAAATATCACCACCCAGTGAACGACCCAAATACTCCCAGTTTTACAAGAGCTCAAAAACATAGAGCATGTGCGGTTTCCTTTTATGTAGTACATAAATATAGACCTTCACAGAATGAAATGTGGACATATGCAGGTAAGTCTACATTTAAAATTTTAAAGTATTATATAGATATTTTAATTATATTTTTCTCATTTCAGGAGAGGATTGTATGAAAGAGTTCTGCAAAGAGTTGGAAAACACATGTCATAAACTATATGATATGTATTGGTGTAGACCTCATACCGCATTAACTGCAACTCAACAGCAAGAGCAGGAAAATGGACGATGCTACGCTTGTGAAGTTTCTATAAATGAAAACGAAGGAAGGGAGAAGTATTTCAACCCATTTTCCGGTTTTTATATGGGACCAATACACAGTAAGTGTAAAGATAGTTTTAAATTAAAATATCCCTTTTTCCCAATAGTATTTCATAATTTATGTAGGTATGATATACATTTATTTATAAGTGAATTAGGAATTAATTGAAAAGCAATTCCGTGTAATAAAGAGTTATATATAACTCTAACAAAAACAATTATTGAAAACCATAGGTCTAAGTTTAATATAGTTTTCATAGATTCTAATAGATTTTTAAATTCAAGTTTAGAAAAGTTAGATAGTTATTTAAATAACGACCAGTTTAAGTTGCTTGGTCGTATTTATAAAAATGATAAGTTTAACTTAATGTGTAGGGAGGGAGGTTTCCCTTCCGATTATTTAGATTCCTTAGAAAAATTAAATGAGCGCACACTGCCTCCTATTAAGTATTTGTATAACTCATTAATAGAAGAGGAATGCTGTGTGCAAGATTTTAATTTTGCTCAAACAGTTTGGAGTGTCTTTGAGTGCGAGACCTTGCGCGACTACCTTCTTTTGTACTTAAGGGCTGATGTGCTAATTTTAGCTGACGTATTTGAGAATTTCAGGCATATTTGTTTGACAATTTATTCATTAGATCCAATAAATTATGTAACGGCTCCTTCATTATCATGGGACGCAATGCTTAAGTTCACTAAAGTAAAATTAGAACTCATTAGCAATGCACTCAAAGACTAGCCAAAGCGAACAATGAGTATTTAACAAATTATGACTCTACACATGAAAATGTTTTTCTATCATACATTGATGCAAACAACCTTTATGGTTGGGCTATGAGTCAGAACCTTCCAATTTCCGATTTTAAATTTTTGAGTCAAAATCAAATAAACGAAATTCAGTTTGAGTCAGTTAATGCTGAAAACGATGATGGGTATATTTTAGAAGTTGACCTAGACTATCCAAGTAGCATCCATGATCAACATAATTGTCTTCCATTTTGTCCTGAAAATAAAATACCACGTGGGGGAAAACAAATAAAACTAATAGCAGACTTGGAAAATAAAAAAAATATGTTATTAATTTAAAACAATTGCAATTAGCAATTCACAAGGGGTTGATTTTAAAAAAATTTAAATACAAATTGCAGAAAAAATGCCAATAATGATTTAAAAAAAAAAATTTTAAATTAATGAATAATGCTGTTTATGGAAAAACCATGGAAAATGTAGAGAAGAGGCGAGATGTGAGACTGATGCAAAGGTACGAGTCTACATGTAATTCCCAAGGTTTTAGACAGTTAGTGGCTAAGCCAAATTTCCATAGTGTTGAACTTTTTGAAAATGACTTAGCTGCAATTGAACTTAATAAGTTGGAAATCTTTTATGATAAGCCAATTTATATTCTAGTTTCAATTCTAGAACTGTCTATAACTTTAATGTATGACTTCCATTATAATTTCCTATGCAAGCAGCAACCCTCGCCTAAAATAATTTATATGGATACAGATTCCTTTATCCTGTCATCCTCGAATAATTTTTACAACAAAGAAATAGGCTTAATGAAAGATGAAAATGGTGGTAAAATCATTTGCAGGTATCAAAGCAAAAGCCTATTCATATATTGTTGAAGGTGAGGGTGAAAAAAAAAATAAAAGGAGTTAAAAAATCGGTTATAAGAAAGTTGACTCATGAGAATAATATCGTTTGTATACGAAATAGAAAAACTTTTTATGGTGAACAAAGAGTCATTAGAAGTAGAAATCATACACTGTATACTGAAATAGTTAATAAAGTTATAAAGATGATAAGAGATTTATAGAAGAAGATGTGATTAGTACTCTAGCTTGGGGCATTTTAAAATAAGGCCAAATAATGTATTATAACACATCAATTTTGAATAATCGTAATATTGTATATTTATTTATACATTGATATTTTACACTTATATATATTTTAAACATGTAATTGAAGAATAAAATAAAAAACTCAAATATTTATTAAATTGATTTAGAAGATTTTTATTTATATTGATTTTGTAATAATAATTTTATGATAAAGTATCATTCAATCAATAAAAGCATCATTTTTGAGAGCATTTCTCCCGATCTCGTTTCTTAGCACAATTATTCTCAGTATGTGTATCGCTGCCACAATAATTACAATAAAGATGCTTGGTATATGGAACCTTGCTTTAATCCGCTTCATTTTTTTTATAATACTTTTTATCTTATCCATTATCTGAGTTATTCAACGCTTCGCTCCTGTATTAACATTACTTCCTATTTCAGTAATTTTGATTTATTTATCCAAGAATTGTGAGTGCTGTCAAATCCTAACCACTTAACGTATACATTGTTTCCCCTTCTCTTGATTATCTTTTCAACCAAAAATGCATTTTTATCTTTAACCTTTTGAAGTTCAGGTTCATAAAAAGACCCTTCGATTATTTGACTTTTATAATCTTTTAATATGTATGTAACAGGTGAAGTCATTTTGATTTTATGTATTTTAAATATCTCTGTAGTCCAATTGGGTTCATATCCTTTTACAAATATGCCTTTATGCTTACTAATTCTTATTGAATCTCCTACATTCAATTTATGACGGGGATAAACCTTTGGTATGTTATAAAACGTTTTCAAAATAAACCTTGCATTTTTCTTTGTCACCTCATTTGGTTTCATTTTAATTGTTCTATGGAATTTGTATTGTATTGTATTTAAATAGTAGATTTGGTAACCTACTAACCCATTCATAGTTTCCATGATAGCTGAACATTTTCCACATAAGATTTTTAAGGGTTCTGTTGAATCGTTCGCATATTGTAGCTTTTAAATGTGTAAATGTATGATAATGATTTATTTGATGTTTTTCCATTAATTGCTTAAATTTTATGTTGAAAAACTCTTTTCCTTGATCTGACTGAATGTTTTTAGAAAAAAATTTTCCTGTTCTAAAAACCAATTGCATAGCCTTAACAACCTCATCAGAGGTTTTCGATCTAACAGGCTCTGCATAAGCCCTTTTCGAAAATGTGTCAATTACTGTAAGTAAATATCGGAAACCCTTATTTGATTTCTGAAATGAAATCATTTCAACTAAATCAATTTGCCTGGTATCGTTTATACCCTTTTGAAATGATCTTCTTGCCGGTTTATGAATTTCCAAAACGATTTGTCTTTTGCTCATATTTTTATTGTATTTATTTCTTATTCATAGTCTTACAACCTTTTTAATACTGTTTGCTTATATATTTTAACATCGGTTTTTATTTGACTACGCAACTTTTTTGATATTTGAAAGCATAAGCGTTGTTCACACACACGATATGATTAAGTTGAGGGTAATTTCGCAAGTGAATTTTTATTAAAAGATTTACAAAACTAGCTGCCCAAGCCACTCAGCAGAGAGTGGAATGACCACGAACAAAAGGAAGAGGAGAGCGAGCTTTGCTCTCTTTGAGTGTAATTATGACAAAATAGGGTTGTCAGGCGGTAATTAATTAATATAAATAGAATTCAAATAATTTCAATGAAATGACTTAACAACGGCCGCGTTGAATGACCGCAGGTCTTCAAAATATATTACATAATAATTCAAATTTGATTTCAATAAACAACTTCAATAATTCCTTAAACTTCATTAAACATATGCGAAATTAAATAACAAATTATGACTCGTTATTCGACAGGCAATGGAGCAAGCTTATGAATAGGGCGCTTAAAGATGCCGTTTTTGGTTTTGACGACTGCCACTCTCACTTTCCCGTCTCTGCCTTTGATGATTTCCTCGATCTTGCCCATCAACCACTGTTGTGGTGGTGCGTTGTTTTCGTGAACTAGGACTACTTGACCAATTGTTTCGTTTTCCTTTTCTGTTGACCATTTGTGTCTCTGCTGAAGACTTAGAAGATAATCCCTTGACCAGTCGTCCCAGAAGCGCTGTTTGATGCTGCAAATTAGCTGCCAACGTTGTAAGTAATTCAGCTTGTTGTTTTTTACGTCTGGCATTGATCCGAAAGGAAGAGCAACTAGAATTCTTCAGACAAGGAGGTGAGCTGGCGTTATTGGTTCTCCATCGTTGGGGCACGAACTGTCTGCGATGATTGGGCGAGAGTTTAGAATGGCTTCCACTTCTACCAATACAGTCTCCAACTCGTGTTGCTGCTTCCCAGAGTCCTCCGAAGTGTGGCGCACAGGGGGGTATAAACATGAAGGTGATTCCTTTGGGTGCTGCAAATTTGGTGATTGAATCCTTTGCACCTTCGAACTCCTTCTTCAATGGCTCCAGCATACGTGCAGCTCCAACAAAATTCGTGGCATTGTCGCAATAGATTCGCTTGGCAAGTCCACGCCGGCCTAGGAATCTAGAAAGGCACATTAAAAATGTTTTAGATGTTAAATCTGTAACAAGCTCTAAATGAACCGCTTTGGATGTTAAACATATGAACACTGCTATGTACATTTTAACTGGAGGCTTGCCTCGAATACCAAGAGTAACTGAAATTGGACCACAAAAGTCCACTCAGCTAGTTTCAAATGGACTTTGTCCCACGAGCCTATCAACGGGTAGGTTTCCCATAATTTGAGATGTAAGTATTGGTATATTGGAAGCAATGAACACAATTTCTAAATACTGTGGTACATTCGCGCCGAGCATGTATGAGCCAAATTTGTTGTCGAAGTAAGCTTACTAAAACACGGGCTCCGGCATGATAATTAGTGAAATGCAAGTGATTTAAAAATAGAGCTATAAATCTACATTTTTTTGGCATAAGAACGGGAACCGTTTATTGTGGGGCAGTGGTGCGTTGAACAATCTCTCACCAACTCTCAATAAATTCCACACTCGATCATGCATGTTTAAAGGTTGCAAGAACGGATTGAGTTTTTGAAGTGACGGTTCTAAAAGAACATTCCTTTTTAGTTTGTTAATTCCCTCTCCTAAAGATGTGTGTTGTACGAGGTGTATGATCGCGATAAATGCAAAATCAAGTTCTTCGGGAGAAATTTCTCTCGACGTGTATGCTGTTTTACGTCCATGGATAAAGCGAAACATGAAAGATACAATGCGAAAAATTCTTGTGTACGACGACGTTCTTTCGATTAATTCAATGATAGGATGAAGTGTCGAATCGGCCGCGATTAGAGTCGTAGCAGATTTACGCTTTTCTAATTGCTCCTCTTTTATTTTAAAGTGAGGGTTTATTGGCCACAAACTTTGATAATTTTTAAGAAAGATTGGGCCTGAGAACCAAATTGAATCATTGAGATCAGTAGCCGAGCATCCACGTGAAACCAAGTCCGCAGGGTTTTCTTTCGTAGGCACATGTCTCCACGATGCGTTTGCGGTTGATTCTGAATCAGACCAGAATACAATATGATCAATTTCGAAATCAAGGAGTGGCTTTATTTTTATCCACAAATTAGATAAAAGTTGAGCAGCGCATAATTCCAATCTGGGAATAGATTTAGTTTTTAATGGGGCTATCTTTGACTTAGCTGTTAATAGCCTGGCTGTGATACCATTTTCGGATTCCACTCGAATGTATAGGCAACAGCCATAAGCTCTGATTGATGCGTCGGCGAGCCCATGTATCTGGCATTTCGAATTAGAATTGAGGCCTATGTGTCGAGGAACGTGTATTGATTCTATTCCGTCCAAGTCCGATAAAAAGTCAGAAGCTAAGTGCTGTAATGGCTCATCCCAATCCAATAGTTACAACCAGATGTCTTGAATAGGAATTTTTGCTCGAGCTATGAGCGGATCATACAATCGAGATACTAAGGATAAAATTGAACGTTTTGTAAATGGGGTTCTTAACTCCAAATTTTCCATAGAGTATTTAAAAATGTCTTTCTGTGGATCCCAAATAAGTCCTAGTGTTTGAGTTTCATCTCGACTGCCAATAGAAACAGGTGCATCTAGTGATTCTCCTAATCCTGCGCAATTTGAATACCACTTTGTAAGGGTAAATCCATATTTACTAAGGACTGAGTTTAATTCGGTGTATAATATATGTAATTCTGCTTGAGTATTAACACTTGCTAATAAGTCGTCTACGTAGAAGTTGTTGACTAGTGCTGTAGAGGCAATAGGATGCGATACTTTGTGTTCATCGCTTATGTATTTTTGGCAACGAATAGCTAAGATTGGCGCACTCGCTGTACCATAAGGAACTGTGTTAGTAATTAGTATATGGGTCCCCGAAACCTCTTGAATGTGAAAATTAAAAAAAATTGAGTGCTATACGCCGGCAATCCCCCACCAGCAACCCAATTATGTTATCCGCCGCGAACAGCGGCGGTAACAGCTAGGCGCGAGTTACCAGTGCCTCCTGCAGCTGGTGTGAGTGTCCCTCTCAAATGTTTTAGTCACGTAGGTTTCAATTATTTTAATAATGCGACAAGCGACTTTCCTCTTTGAGGTCCAAAAGTGAACTGCCAATATTTTATTAAACAGATAAAGCTTAAGCTACGATGTTTACAAGAATCATACTTTGTGTCTTAGTTCAGGGAAATGCTGCTGCGGCAGTTCTAGTTTGTTACCTAGAACTGTTGTAATCGACATGATTGCGATGAACTGCTCCTCAGTGGCTTGGTGGATGGTACCGAATTGTCTATACTCTGTATAGTCGATTCGGTAACTCCTCCCCCCCTGGAATAGAGTGACGGCCACATTGATGGAATGGCCGAAGCGTAATTAAACGGAAGCTCTGTCGAGGCGAAAGTAATGCTCCTTCTCTTGCATGTCAGGATACATGTTGCACATATGGTCAATAAAGCAAACAAAATGTGAATTGTGTAAAGATGGTTTGTTGCTGCGGTTTTCCTGACAATTAGGTCGTCTTGGCTGGATAGAGACCGTAGGTGAAGTTTATATAGGTTTAGGCCATCGAACGTCTTGTTAATATTAATCTTCTTGAACGGCTCTATTGAGAGTTCTGTTTTTGGTTCGAATTCCATCACCATTGATTAAGAAGGGAGATGTGGCGTTGTTCCACTTCTTTGATAATTTCTTGCAGCCCGATGTCTTTAATGTCGCATGTTGCTGTTTGACCTTGGAGTATTCCTTTGATACGGCTAATGTCGATTAAGTTAGTTTGTGCTCGAGCGCTTTCGCATATATGGGTCGGACACTTTTCTTCGAAGTACGTAACTTGGTCGTTTTGGTTATATAGAATGTAATTAGGTGTGATTAAGAATTTAGTTTGATGTATTGGCAGAGGGACCACGTATGCTAATTGGCAAATTTATTTATTTATGATTTAACAATATAAGTTTCTAAGGCTAGCAATCTATATAAATGTTCTTCAGATACCACTATTATGTTCTGAATGTATATAAATTTGTTTATGGGTTCGATTTCTTTTTCTGATAATATGAATTTAGGTATTATATTGAGTTTAGTTGGCGAAATACTTTCCGCTATGTTATTAATGTGGTTTTGTAAAATATTTATCTTAAAATTAATTCTAGTAATGTATTGCAGTGTATATTATATATATTGTTGTTGAAGTTTTTAATGATGTTGTTGATAGTTGTTTGTTCTTGGTTTATGTGGTGTGTAATGTTTTCGAATCTTAAGGTAAATTCTTGGTTAAGTATACTTTGTTGGTTAATTTTTTTGTAATTTGATTTTCGTTTTCCTTAACAACGTTAAACTTATCATTTATTTGTTGGGCGCCTTTAGCGTCCATATTTCCTGTTACAACTTTTATTAAGCTGCCAAGGCCGTTCACCAATCCTCTCTTTTTTTTTTCTTCTTGAAGGTATAAAAGCTTTAATTATGATTTTTGCTGGTCTACTTTTTCTTTCAAACCGTCAATTATTTTTTCTGAAAAATTTATCTGTCTTAAGTCGTTTACTGTTGTTTCGAATTTTTTCTGTGTTTTCGAGAAAATCTTTTATATTGATTTTGTGTAGTAAGTGTTTGTAGGATTGTACCAGTCTTGCGTTTCCCAGGTCGATCTTCGCTATCTTGTCGTGTTCTCCAACTGTTGAATTTTAATAAACTGTGCTGTTACGCAGTATAATCTAGAAGAATATGGCTGTGATTACTATTTGGTTCTCCTCTTTATCTTTGATTTGTGGATCTTTTGATCTTTGTGTGATATAAAGGTCAGCCCCTTGTCCTGTTTAACGATATGTTTCGTAAATCGGGGCGTTAGTTTGTTCCTCCTGTTTTCCTTTCTAAAGACTGTTTTGCCTATCTCAATTGTTTCTGGTTGGTTCCTATTCTCATTGCTTTTAGTTATTCGGTCCTTCATTTTATCGTCCATGTTCTTCTTAATGTTTGGGTAGATCGTGTTGCGAAATTCGTTCAGTTTCTGCAAGTAGTCGTGTTCGTTGTTTTGAGAGATGTTCTGATTTATACTGTGAGGTCTTCCGTAGAAAATCTCGAAGGGTGTGTATTTTGTTGTCGAGTGAACTGCGTTGTTATAGGTTATCAGGGTTTCAAAGAAAATGTCTTCGTGGTCACAAGAGAGTTTTTCTGTCTTTCTATTGTTCAGTATTATTCTGTATATCTCGGTTGGAGACGAATGCAGTCTTTCCACTGGGGAATTACTCGAGGATTTTTGAAATGAAGTAAAGTGTAATTCTATGTTATATTGAGCACAAAAATCTTTAAAAAGCTTGTTTGCGAATTCCGGGCCTTGATCGCAAATTAGTTTTTTCGGAATTCCGAATGTCGAGAGGAAATTCCTCATCGATTTTACTATGTTGAGACTGTCTCTCGATGGAACTGTATGCCCTGCCGCAAATTTAGAAAATTTATCAATGATGGTTAGTATTGTTTTTCCGTTGATCGTATAAATATCTACGTGAATAATTTGCATTGGGGTTAGAGGGGTTTCTGTTTCTGAATATTCGAGTATTTGCGGCTGCCTGTCGTACTTAAGTGTTTGGCAGATATCGCAGTCATTGATAATGTGTGAAATTTTGGTCTTTAGTAGTGGGAAGTATATGGATCTTTTTAAATGGGCTACTGTCTCGTCTATTCCCCTGTGGTTGTTTGCTAAGTGGTATTTACGTATTTCCGCTTCTTGTTCGTCTGGGTCGGTTATGTCTTTTAAGAGGTTCGTGCATCTAATAACCTTGTATAATTTGGTTGGTAAAAATTATTCTGTCATTGTTTCCTCAATAGTTTTGAAAATTTCGTTGGGTGCAATGATAGCACACGTTTTGTTGGGTTTAAGTATTTGTTTTAGAATATTAGTCATTTTTTCCTTATCGTAATGTGTTTCTGATATTTTTCTTCTCATTTTGTTTTTGAAAGGCACGGAAATGGCTCTTTCGGCTTGATCTGCGATCTTGAAGACTATTTGTAAGTTGAATTCATTTAATGGCTTGCTAGAAATGGAAATTAGATCGGAAGTGTCTTTGTTTTCGGGAGGAGTTATGGAATTGGTATTGACTTCGGCCGTTACACGGCTAAGAGCGTCTGCTACCACATTCTGAGATCCTTTCTTGTAAATTATCTCATAGTCGTATTCCAGTAATTGTAGTTTCCATCGGACCAGTTTTGAATTTGGCTCTTTGAAATTCATAAGCCACGTCAATGGCCTATGGTCCGTAACTATCTTAAATTTCTGTCCGTACAAGTAGGGGCGAAAGTGTTTTGTTGCCCAGATAATGGCTAACATTTCTTTTTCTACGGTTGAGTAATTTATTTCCGTGTCTGATAGCGTTCTGCTAGCGAAGGACACAGGCCTATCATGGTTAAGCGTGCCTTGAGACAATACTGCCCCAATGGCGAAGTTACTAGCGTCCGTAGTTAATATAAAAGGTTTACTGAAGTCAGGGTATTGAAGGATCGGGTCGTTGCATAGCAGTGTCTTGCAAGTTTCAAAAGTTTTAATATATTCCTCATCTATTTTGACTGTCGTTTTGCCTTTCAGCTGTTGAGTCAGAGGTTTGGTGATCGCTGCGAAGTTCCTTATGAATTTTCTATAGTAACCGAGTAGTCCCAGGAACGATTTAATTTGTTTTTGGGTTTTTGGTATAGGGAATGCCTTAATGGCGAGTAATTTTTGAGGGTTAGGTTTTATGCCGGAATCTGTAACCACATGACCCAGATATTCAATTTCTTTACGGAAAAATTCTGATTTCTTCGGTTGGAGTTTTAGATTTGCTTTACTTAGTTTATCGAATACTAACTTTAGATCGTTGATATGTTCCTGGAGTGATGACGAAAAGACTATGATGTCGTCGAGATAAATAAGACAACATTTACCGTTAAGGTCTGCTAGTATGTTGTCCATCACTCTTTGGAAGGTTGCTGGGGCGTTGGTGAGGCCGAAAGGCATTCTTAAAAATTCAAAATGTCCGTCTAATGCCGAAAAAGCTGTCTTGCTAATGTCGTTGGGATCCATCTCCACTTGATGGTACCCGCTTGCTAAATCTAGAGCTGTGAAATATTTTGCTCTACCTATCCTATCTAAAACATCGGTTATAATGGGCATGGGATATTTGTCTTTGACGGTCTTCTCATTCAGCTTTCTATAGTCGATCACCAATCTCCATTTTTTTTTATTTGAGCTGTCGGTTTTTTTTGACACCAGGAAAATAGGTGCGCCCCAAGGGGAGTGGCTGTGTCTAATGATATCTTGTTCCAAAAGTTTTGTGATTTGTCTTTGTATCTCCTGTCTTTCAACGGGGCTATACCGGAATGGTTTTGAATGTATTGGGATTTCGTCCGTAGTCTGTATTTTATGTTTCACCAGATTCGTGAAGGTTAGGTTATCTCCCTCGTGGTGAAAGAGTTTCGGAAATTTCTTGCAAAGGTTTTTTTAATCCAGTCAACTCCTCGACATTTAAATGGTCAGTCCGCAGTTGGGTCAAAATATCGGTCTTGTCTTTGGGTATGTTGTCACTGAACTCAAACATGGCATTTAATTCAATAAAATCGTTCTCGGTGTACTTTTCAACTTGTAACTCTGAGTCGAGGTACAGTTTCTGTTTGTCTCGTGATCTATTGACTACTTCCATGAGACTAAGGTTGTTCCTAGCCTGGTACAATCCTCCTGATATGAGGATGTCTTCGGAAATTTGTGTTGTTTCGCACCAGAATGCGCCGTTATCAATGCTAACGGGTAGCTTCACTATGTTCTTGGAAGTTTCCTCTAGAACGTGGAGTTCTCAGGCTGTATTGTTTTCTGTGTGCATTACAATTTTAAAGTGTTGAGTTTCTAGTATCGATTTTTGAATATTGACTATTGCCTTTACTCTTTGTAAGATGTCCATAC
Organism: Scaptodrosophila latifasciaeformis; assembly: GCA_037075145.1. Lineage (NCBI taxonomy): Eukaryota > Metazoa > Arthropoda > Insecta > Diptera > Drosophilidae > Scaptodrosophila > Scaptodrosophila latifasciaeformis. The sequence continues at coordinate 23,990 of JBAMCM010000855.1, read as the reverse complement.
CGATTAATCCATCGAATAATTGGTGGAATCTGAACAGAATTAGTTTATAAGATGTAGTATCCGAGAATTCTTTGAATAAAGGTACTCTGGTCATTTGGGAGACTTCATGCACGTTAAGTGCGGTTTTAATTGAAATTGGGTCTGTTCGGTTAATTCGGTCTGAGTTTAGGACTAATTCAGGGTTAATGAAAGACATAGTCGCCCCTGTGTCTATTAGGAATTTTAAAGGGTATCCGGGTTTTAGGTGGATTATTATGTATGGTAAGGGGGACCCGGTCTCTCGTTTAATTAAGTACCCTGTTTGTTTCTCGAGGCACTTAATGGAAAATTTGCGTCCTCGTCTATATTATGTAGTTGAGTGTTAAGAGCATATTCGTTTGAAGCCTGTTCCATATTATTAATGGTACTCCTAGTCCTTTTGGAACTTGAATTATCGGATCTATTTTTGGGCATTATTGCCGGTACGTCATTTCTTCTGTATTGGTAGTGATCTCTTACGTTCGGGGTGTATTGTTGGTAAGTCCTCTTTCTACCGTAGTCTCTTGGTCTGTGACTATCGATTTGGTTGCCCTGATATCCTCTTTGGTATTCGTTAAAAGACCCGATTTGTCGTCTGTACTCTGTCTGCCTAGTTTCTGGCTTTTTCTTATTTTCTTGGAAATAAATGTCCCTTTCCTTGATAGCCCATTCGAAAGCTTCCTGGAGGTTGGTAGGTCTCATGGACCTTACCGCTAGTCCAAGTGGGCCTTTGATGCCCCTTACGAAAGTATTCAGACAGGTGTCCGCGAACAAATTCTTCTTTGTTCTAATAGATATTGGTTCGTCTTCTTTGGTATCGGTTAGTTTGAAAAAGGTCATTTTGATTTCGCAAATTTTTTTGAATAGAGCTTGAATTGAAAGCTTAGAATCAGCGAGGTTATGAAGTTCGGTCAAGAGAGTTTGTTCGTCTCGCTTGTCGGAGCAATGCAGGATTAATGCGTCTTTAATTTCATCCCAATTAAGACTGGCTCCAGATATGTCAATCGCATCGTCGGCCTTCCCTTGGATCTTCTGTCTAATTGCCCTTAAAAACATTTGACCGTAGGGTGTCTTATCGGTTTCTCTGATTAATAGAAGAATTTCTTCTACGTTATTAATGAAGTCGTTAAGTTTCTTGGGGTTACCGTCATAAGGCGGTAGGTGACGAATTACGTCCGGAATCTTAAGAGACGAAACCAAGTCCATGTTGTTTATTGGTATAGCCGCTTGATTAAGTGGCGGAGAGTTTGCTGACGAATTCATCGACGATGTTGAAGGCAACCTAAACACGGCCTGGAGTTGTTGTTGTTCGGGTTCTTCCCTAACGTCCGTTAGACTAGTGCTAGCCCTGCTCTTGCTCCTGGTGTTTGGGATAAGCTTTTTGAATTTCCCGATAGTCGACATCTAACAATTTGTCTTTCTATCTTTAAATTGTGAGTTAGATTGGTGATTCGGTCTATTTTCTTTATCGTTGTTCTCTCTAAATTGAACGTTGTCAAGATATACTGTAAAAGTAGTGTAGTTGTTATTTGTGTAATAATCTAATTCTAGATTGTAGGTTGTTTGTGTCATTTGTGTAGTGTAGTGTCGTAGGCTTCTTTCCTTGTTGTAAGAGTGTTCAGTATCTGTAATGTAGTGAAAAATTATTGTTTCTTATATTTCTTGTGCAATATATGTATGTAAGTAGTTTTGTTTCGGCGATGGTACAAAAGGGTGTAGGTATGTTTATTTGTGTATGAATGTTTTTATCTTTTCTTTTGTTTTGCCCATTGTTGAACTTTACTCCTGTGTTTTTTTTTTTTTTTTTTTTTTTTTACGCTTCAGTGACCTGTTCGAATCGGTTCGTGTTGCGTCCAGTGTGTTGAAGCGTTTGCTTGACCCACTTCAGTGACCTGTTCAACGATGAACCGATTCGCGTCCAGCGCTAGAAAATAGTTCGGGCTTGTCACTAGTTTAATATGTGATAGTGCGAAAATTCTTATTATTTAACTTAAAATGAATACGAATTCACATTTCTTCGGGGGAAACGGAGAACAATTCATCCCAAATTTTAAAATTCATTTATTTGCTTATTTTCGGAGAACTAAGAAAAATTAGAGGCGAAAATAAATTCTTAAAAATTATAACTAATTTTTTTTTTTTTTTTGCCCGTTTTATTTTGTTGGTACAACTGTCGGACCGCCGTGATAGTTAAATCCTGCACCTCAGTGACCTATTCGAACAATTTCGTGTTGCGTCCAGCGTGTCAAAGCGTTTGCTTGACTTGCTTCAGTGACCTGTTCAACAACGAACCGATTCGCGTCCAGCGCATCGATACAACCAGCGGTTTGTTGGCATTATTTATTTTCTGTGGTTTATATCATCGTTGAATATTTGAATAACTATTGTTATTTTACTTTTTTTTTTTTTTTTTGAAATTTTGTTGCATTTATTTAGTTTATTGTTTATTTATTTATACGCAGTTGCTTTGCCCCTTTTGAACACCATCTTTCACATCACTACACAGCTACTCACAATACAAGATTTATTATGATCCTGATCCTGGTTGCAGGTGTCTTTTGGGATTGTATCCTGTTCGTATTTCGACTGCGCCAGTTACCAGTGCCTCCTGCAGCTGGTGTGAGTGTCCCTCTCAAATGTTTTAATCACGTAGTGTTGCGGGGTTTTCGAAGTATGCAGTACCACCCGTATTGAAACACAGCTCCGCAATTGTGTTTGTGGTAGGCAGTACTTTAAATTCCTGCGGATATATACATTTTATTGGATTTAAAATGTCTTATGTTATAGTATCTTACTTTAAGTCCGCTCCAGTCGGCTCACAAATTCGAAAAGACCTTACTTAACAAAAGGGTTAACTTAAGGCGTGCTTTTTTATTTAATTATCGAGTCTTTATCGATCACGGCAGGGCTGCGAGCGATTACGAGGGCTTGACACTATGGCAGGCTGGGTGCCGCTGACGGCGCTGCCAACTCTGTCGTAACACTCCCCTTCGGTATATCGCGGTCGCGTTCTACCTCCTTTTTATCCTCGATCGACAGAACAGCTAGTTTGGTGGCCGGCCTGACATAGATACCGCCGGTGGTCTTCACTGTTGCGCTCCTTACGTGCCCGTCCTCGCTACGCCTCACTTCTAGGATACGTCCTTTCGGCCAGCAGGCTCTTGGGTTGTCTGTATCGCACACATACACGATGTCATCTACTTCCAGTGGCTTTGTATCTGTGAACCATTTGCTGCGGCGGGTCATTGTAGGTAAATATTCTCTCAGCCATCTTCTCCAAAATGCGTCTGCTAACTGCTGGGCAGTGCGCCAGCTCTTCTTTAGCAGCATTCCTTCTGGAGCCGGCTGTACCAGTGGCTTGCCTCCGTTGGATGAGCCCAGCAAAAAATGGTTGGGTGTGAGCGCCTCTTCATTCTCGGTGGCGATTGGGATGTATGTGAGGGGACGGGAGTTGACGATCATCTCTGCTTCCATTAGAACGCTCTTCAATAGTTCATCGGATGGTCGTATGTTGCCAAGAATGCTGCATATAGCTTCCTTCACGGACCTCACTAATCGTTCCCATGCCCCTCCCATATGTGGCGATGCTGGGGGTATGAATGCCCACTTCATATTTGGGCCAGTAAATTCTCTAGTCATGGCGTCTGCATCTAGGGATAGCAGCGCCTTCTTCAGTTCAGTATTAGCGCCTTGAAAGTTGGTGCCGTTGTCACTCCATAGTTCCAGGGGCTGACCCCGTCGAGCGATAAAGTTTCGAACTGAAAGAATACAAGAATCTGTAGTTAGACTATACGCTACCTCCAGGTGTATGGCCCTAGTCGTTAGGCAGGTAAATAGAACGCCGTATCTCTTTTCGGATCGTCTGCCGACCGTTACCATCAACGGTCCAAAATAGTCCACGCCTGTGTAGCTGAACGCACGGTGAAATGCAGCCTGTCTCAATTTTGGAAGCATTGCCATAGGGGGAGGCATAGGCATCGTTTTTTGATTGCGGCATCTTTGACATGATTTGCGAATTCTAGCTAGCACAGCCCTCAGTTGTGGAATCCAAAATCTCTGTCTCAGTTCGTTCACTACTGTCTCGTGATTCGCATGGTGGAACTTTGTGTGAGCATCTTCTACGATCAGATTGGTTATTTTACTCTTCTTCGGTAGTACGACCAGGTCCTGGCCATAGCTAAGCTTAACTCTCCCCTTCAGTCTGAGCACGCCATTTTCATCTATGTATGGACACAGCTTATACAAGGGGCTGGATCGTTCCAATCTTCGATTTTTCTGTAATGATGCTACCTCGCTGCCATATGCGTAGTCTTGTGCTACGGCCCAGAGCAGGTTCTCAGCATTCTTAAAATCTTCCTGTGTTGCCATTGCCATTGCAACGGCCGTCTTTGTCGTCTTGCTTCTCCATTTCCGGAGTGCCCACATCACTGTTGCTGTAACTCGCAGCAGTCGGCGCCATGTGGAGAAGCGATCTACGTCTATGAGCTGGCACTCGCCTTTGTTTATCGTTTCCTGGCACACTCCTATAAACTGTGCTTTTAGCTCCTCCATGGGCGTATCACTTATACTGCTCGGTTCCTTTGGCCAATTCTCGGGTCCGAGTTTCAGAAATGGTGGCCCGTTCAGCCAACGACTTGTGCTAGTGAAGTCTGGTGTCTTCTGCCATTTTGTGGCCTCATCTGCCACGTTCTCGGAAGTGGGTACCCAATACCAATCAGCTATTTTGGTTAGGTCCGTGATTTCACTCACGCGGAATGCTACAAACTGTCGATAACGGCGGTGATCTGAGCGAAGCCAGCACAACACTGTGCGTGAATCAGTCCAGTATATACGCTTTTCGTACTCAACGCTGTGGGTGTTAGCAAGTGTGTGTCCCAGCCGTGCTCCTAATGTTGCTGCCTGTAGTTCTAGCCTTGGTATTGACATTTGCTTCAAGGGCGCCACCTTAGATTTGCTTCCCAGCAGACTGCAGTAAACCTCTGTACCTTTCGTCCAACGAATATAGCTGACAGCTGCATAACCTTCCTCACTGGCATCTACAAATGTATGCATCTCGACCTTGACATCTTTTAGTGGACCAGTCATGTTGTAGCATCGTGGAATTCGCATTGCTTCTACTTCTGGGATGAGCTTAATCCAACGTTGCCATTTGACCCATTGTGTTTCGCCGATTGATATATCCCAGTCACATCCAGATCGCCAGACTTCTTGGAAAATTATTTTCGCGTACATGATAAAGAATGAGAGCAGTCCTAGGGGGTCGTATATGGACATGATTATGCTCAGGAGTTCTCTCTTCGTGGGCCGTCGATGTCCATCAAGCAGCTCTCTGTTTCGATGCTTTACTGACACTCTAAAGGATAGCGTATCCTCCTCAGTGTTCCACCACATTCCTAGTACCTTTTCGCTCTTTAGCCCTGCTTCGTTGTCTAGATTCACCTCTGGCATACCTTTTACGCCTAGCGCCTTCAGAACAGACTTTGAATTTGAGACCCAATTTCGAATGCAGAAGCCTCCTTTTTCATGTATATAGCGCACGGCTTGGGTCAATTCAATAGCTTCTTCTTCCGTGTCGACGCTGTCTAGCATATCGTCTACGTAATGGCTTTCTAATATGCTCATAACCGCTCTCGGAAGATTCTTTTTAAACTCCAGTGCGTTTCGGTTTTTTATGTATTGGGCGCTGCTTGGTGAGCACGTGGCTCCGAACGTCATAACTTGCATAGCGTACCTCTCCACTTCTTGTGTAATCGGGTCTATGAATATAAAGCGTTGAAACTTCTGATCTGTTTCACATATTCTCACCTGATGAAACATTTCGGCAATGTCTCCTCCAACTGCAACAGGTCTTTCTCTAAATCGACGGAGTATTGTTACCAGTTGTGTCAACTGATCTGGTCCTTTCAGCAGCATGTCATTTAATGATAACCCAGACGTTTTTGCTGCGGCATCCCATACTATGCGCAGCTTACCAGGTTTATTCGGGTTTACTACCGGAAAAATTGGTAAAAACCAATAAGGCCTCTTGGTCGCTTCCGCCTCTGACAGCACCTTTACATAGCCCTTTGTTATGTATTCATCGATTTTCGCTCTCATCTGGCTCGCCAAGTCAGGTTGCCGCTTCAACTTCTCCTTCAGGCAATGTGCTCTCTTTAATGCAGTTGGGAGACTGTCGGGCAAATTATGATCTTTGTATCTCCATAGAAGTCCGGTCTCGAACCGATCTCCAATGCGTTTTGTGTTCGCCTCCAGTTGTTGCTGTGCACGTTTATCCTCCTCAGATAGCAATGCTTGCTCCTGACCGAAGCCTAGATCTCTTTGCTCATTCCAGATGTGTTGCTTTAATAGTTGTAGAACTTCGTTATCTACTGTCTCTTGGCAGCCACATATGTGAAATGAGTGATACTTCATCACCTTGTTGTTCACCGGTACTCCTCCTTTGACCGTCCATCCCAATCTGCTCTTCTCAGCTATAGGACCAGCCCCAGCGCCTTCGTGGGTTTTGAATGTTCGTCCAAGGCCACAATTGTTTAGCCCGATCAGTAATCGGGGTACTGCTTTCGAATAACTCGTCAGTGGCAGTGAGCGCAGATGCTTGTATTTCTTTTGCATGGCTTCCGCGTTAAACGTCTGTGATGGCAGACCAAGACTTTTCACTGAGTGTACTCCGCGCAAGGCATGGACTCGTGAGCTGCCTATCCCGGATATCTGTAAATCTGCTTTCACCGACTCTTCCTCAGTACGATGCATTCCAGCGGTCCACTGCATGCAGATTGGTTGGTGACTTCCTCGTACTCCTAACTCGTGTAGGAGGTGCTCTTCTATCAGCGTGATTGATGAACCATCGTCGATGAATGCGAATGTTTCAACCACTTTTTTATCGCCATACAGTGTGACTGGCAGCATTCGAAATAATACGGACGATTGGCATTGTTGATGGGCATTGCAACTGGCCCTTACAACCGTGCCATGTTGATGTATAAGTGAGTGGTGATCCTCTTTGCAGCCCATAAAGCCGCAATGCTTATTACTCCGACAATCTCTTTTCTTGTGCGGTCCTAGACATCTCCAGCAAAGCTTAAAGCGACGGACTATCTCCAGACGGTCTTTGACTGACCTATTTTTAAACGCTTCACACTCTCCAGTTGATGGGCACATTCCGTGGCATACTATGCACTGCATTGCCTTTAGATTGTCGAAGTGCGCATTTAGCACTCCTCGTTTTCTATTTCCATGCCATGGACTGGGAACCATCACACTATTGGCACCCTGTGCCACCTCGAACAGCCACTCATTAAACTCGACAAGTGAATGTTCACCAAGCTTCATTTTATGTATGCCCCAAAAGGTCTGTAGCATACCTGGTAGCTTCGCAACCAACTCCCGCTCTAATTCAGGATTGTTGAGGTAGTTGTCCATATTACTGGCTTTCATCGTGGCGCATACGTTTTGGACTTCTACTGCAAAGTCCACGAGATTCTCCAATCTATTGTCTCTTATCGGTGCAAACTCCTTTATTTGAGTAAGCAAAACATCTATAATCAATTCCGGTCTGCCGAACCTCATCTTTAGCGTTGATATTATCGTCGGCACACAGTCGGCGTGTAGCAGCAGGCTTTTCACTGCATTTTTGGCCTGCCCATCCAATGCGTGTCGCAGCCGCATTAGATTCTCGGCATCAGAGAACCTGCACAGATCCGTTGATTGATTAAAACTTGCCAGAAATAGAGCCCAGTCCTCCGGCCTTCCAGTAAACTTTGGTAGCTCAGCCACGATGCCTTTTCTTGCTGCCAAATGCTCCGCCGAAAGGAGTTGCCCATTTCTCTCTGAATTGTCTCGGTGCTGCGAGACATCGCAATTTGTCGCAAGCTGTCCTCGTCTAGAGTTCCGTGAATCGGCAATTCTTTTCTCTAATTCCGTATCCCAGCCACCTAGAACTGATCTTTGTTGCGTCCCATCTGCGATTGCACACGTGCTGGATGCCCGAGGCGCCTTATCTGAAAGCTTTTCATGCACCTCTTCTGGTGGATCGAACACGTGGTTACTATAGTTGTGCGCGTGCCGCACGTTTTGTCCTTCTAACATTAACCCGAGCAATTCCATTCGTTTCTCGAGTAGTGTTTGCCTTCTTTGCAAGATGTACTCTTCTTCTTCTAGTAGCTGCAACTGAGCTCGCAGGCGCTCGTTGTCCGTTGAGATTGGCAACACTTTACTATTTTTTGCCCAATCCTTTACAACGCCCTGGTCCTCGATGCTTGGCTTAGCTTTGAGCACTGAGTCTTGCACTTTTCCTGATTCAGCCGCATTGATACATGCTTCGCAGTACCACATGGCTCCTTCTTTCCTGATCGCAGTACACCTTTCATGACATCTCACAATACATAAGCTGCCGGTGCAGCTCTGCATTGTTTCATCATCCTCGTCGGAACAGGCAATGCAGTTGTGAGGTAAAGTTCGGATGCTACTCGATCCAGGCGTCTTTGGAGACATCATTTTAAGTTTAAAGAATTTAAAGAAATGTTGCGGGGTTTTCGAAGTATGCAGTACCACCCGTATTGAAACACAGCTCCGCAATTGTGTTTGTGGTAGGCAGTACTTTAAATTCCTGCGGATATATACATTTTATTGGATTTAAAATGTCTTATGTTATAGTATCTTACTTTAAGTCCGCTCCAGTCGGCTCACAAATTCGAAAAGACCTTACTTAACAAAAGGGTTAACTTAAGGCGTGCTTTTTTATTTAATTATCGAGTCTTTATCGATCACGGCAGGGCTGCGAGCGATTACGAGGGCTTGACACTATGGCAGGCTGGGTGCCGCTGACGGCGCTGCCAACTCTGTCGTAACACGTAGGTTTCAATTATTTTAATAATGCGACAAGCGACTTTCCTCTTTGAGGTCCAAAAATGAACTGCCTATATTTTATTAAACAGATAAAGCTTAAGCTACGATGTTTACAAGAATCATACTTTGTGTCTTAGTCGAAATCTGTCCGTTCATCCTAAACTGTGTAATCGAAGATTCGATGAACTGTCTCAGGGCTTGGGGGTACCATTCTATACTCTGTATATCTCAACTCCCGTAACGCACATTTTTTTTTTTTTTTTTTAATCCTTTTGGAATATTTTTTTTCAAAAATCAAAGCATAGGGTATAGAATAATAGGGCGGCCCTTTCTGGCGGGTATTCTTAAATTATAGCACTTTTTATGTGTGTCACATCTAAATTGGTATGGGTGTCTTGGATAAAATAGGTAAAAAAATATATTTTTAAAAGAAAAATAGGTGCGTGCTTAACTGTACCAACAATAGTGGTTATATTGGTACGATTGTAAAAAGACGGAAGAGCTTCAAGGATCACAAGGAAGAGTTAAGAAACAAGCAAGTAAGCAGAAGGTTGTATTAACTTATCCATACATAAAATATTATTTTAAACAATTTTCAAAGGGTAAAACAAACCGGCAATATTATTGAAATATCCATTTCAAAATCAAAAGGGGTTTCCGAATTTACTTAAGTAATTGACAATTTCGAAAAGGGCTTATCAGAGCCTGTAGATCAAAACCTCTGATGAGGTTGTTAAGGCTATGCAATTGGTTTTTAGAACAGGAAAAATTTTTTCTAAAAACATTCAGTCAGATCAAGGAAAAGAGTTTTTCAACATAGAATTTAAGCAATTAATGGAAAAACATCAAATAAATCATTATCATACATTTACAATTTAAAAGCTAAATATGCGAACGATTCAACAGAACCCTTAAAAATCTTATGTGGAAAATTTCAGCTATCATGGAAATTATGAATGGGTTAGTAGGTTACCAAATCTACTATTTAAATACAATACAATACAAATTCCATAGAACAATTAAAATGAAACCAAATGAGGTGACAAAGAAAAATGCAAGGTTTATTTTGAAAACGTTTTCAATAAGAATTAGTAAGCATAAAGGCATATTGTAAAAGGATATGAACCCAATTGGACTACAGAGATATTTAAAATACATAAAATCAAAATGACTTCACCTGTTACATACATCATATAAGAATCAAATAATCGAAGGGTCTTTTTATGAACCTGAACTTCAAAAGGTTAAAGATAAAAATGCATTTTTGGTTGAAAAGATAATCAAGAGAAGGGGAAACAATGTATACGTTAAGTGATTAGGATTTGACAGCACTCATAATTCTTGGATAAATAAATCAAAATTACTGAAATAAGAAGTAGTGTTAATACAGGAGCAAAGCGTTGAATAACTCAGATAATGGATAAGATAAAAAGTATTATAAAAAAAAATGAAGCGGAGTCAAGCAAGGTTTCATATACCAAGCTTCTTTATTGTAATTATTGTGGCAGCGATACACATACTGAAAATAATTGTGCTAAGAAACAGATCAGGAGAAATGCCGAATTGGCACTGCACGAAATGATAATTAAGCGAGCCCGAATTTAGCACTGTCCAAATTGATAGCTAAACGACAACTAACTTTTGCGTCGGCGTAACAAGTGCCGCGAACATATTTACATAGTTAAGTGCAAGATAAATCGAAAGCAAAGCATATTAAAGAATAAGGGACAAGGAGAATTAGAGATTGAAATAAATTTTATGTATGCTTTAGAGCAGCTGCGGCATCAGCTTGTGAGGGCAAGACCAAACAGATTGAATGATACTTTATCATAAAATTATTATTACAAAATCAATATGTAAATAAAAATCTTTTAAATCAATTAAATAAATATTTGAGTTTTTTATTTTATTCTTCAATTACATGTTCAAAATATATATAAGTGTAGAATATCATTTTTGGAAAACTGAAATAAAAGTATTAACTGTTTTACAAGAAACACCAATTTAACTCAGTTATATTTAATTATAGTTAATTTATATTTGATGCTCTACGAGCTCTTTTCAAAAACCGCACGCACGCCACAAGCACAGCAGGAAAAAGGAACGAACAAATCAAGAGTGTGACCATACTTCAATGTATGCATAATACTAAATTAATCGATTACTATTTATGTCGATTAATCAAGTGAATGTTATTTTTGTTAAGGCGATATATTCAACACGCCCCCTCAAAAACAACATTTAAAACTTTTCAATAAAAAATAAAAAAAAACTTATTCATTACAAACTTATTCTAGTGTGGCTAGTGTGCTTACTGGGAGTGTACAATGTGTTATCCAGCATTTACTGCGAGGATCAGGGAAAACCCAGAAAAACCTGATCAGATAACATTAAAAAAAAAAAAAAACTTAATTACATGGAATACTTTAGATTAACAATGTTTCAGTACTTCAAAATTTTAAGAATTAATAAGAAAATAAAATTTGAGTTCAATGAAATTTAATAGTCAGCTTTTCAGTTATCTGTCATCAGTCCTCCGCATCTTGTTGCAATCCCATCTTAGCTCGGAGTTCCGTGAATCTTGCTGCCGGAAGAGGCTTTGTCATTATATCTGCAAGTTGTTTTTCTGTGGATATATACTCAATAAGAATAACATTATTTTCAACTTGCTCTCTTGCAAAATGGTATTTTATATCAATGTGTTTCGATCTTTTATGACATAGGGATTATTTGCTATCCTAATACAACCTTGGTTGTCCTCATAGATTTTAATGGGTCTGTCAAGCTTTATATTTACACTATTCAGAAGGGACTTTAGCCAAAGACCTTCTCTCACAGCTTCAAATAGAGCCATATACTCTGCTTCGGTAGACGAAGCTGCAACTGAATTTTGCCTCTTGGTATTCCAGCCAATAATGTTTGAATCAAACATTTTAAATAAATAGCCTGTTGTACTTTTTCTGTCTATTTCATTTCCACCCCAATCAGAGTCTACATAGCCTACTATAGCCATAGTTCTATATTATTCTTGCTGCTATATCTACTTAAGATATTAACTGCTGTAGCTAAATCAGGACGTGTACATAACATTATGTACATTAAACAGCCAATTAGATTGCGACATGGTGCATTAGAGTTTTCATCTGAGTCAAGTGACTCATAGTTTAATTTGCTTGGTAATGGGGTACTAACTGCATTGCAATCATTCATATTAAATTTATTCAAAACTCTTTTAGCATAAGCAGACTGACTTAAACAAATGCTGCCTTCAGACATTTCTATTCTGATACCAATAAAATATTTTATTTCATCAAGGTCAGTCATTTTAAACTTATTCATTAAATACTGTTTGAAACTTATCATTCTATTCATGTTTCCTGTTGCTATAACTACATCATCAACATATAAAAGCACATATATGCTTTCCTTGACATCTCCTTTGTCAAGTATATATATACATCGATCTACCGGAGAATTTACAAAACCACATTCTTTTAGTGCTTGCTCAAATACTTCAAACCAGCATCTAGCTGCTTGTTTGAGCCGGTAAATAGCTTTGTTTAATTTACACACATTCTCACCACTGCAAGGTACACCTTGAGGTAGTCGCATATATATTTCTTCGTTCAATATACCATTAAGAAATGCTGTTTTGACGTCCATTTGATGAACTTTCAAATCATATTGAACTGCAAATATAATAAAATTCTAAAACTTGAAATCCTGGCAACAGGTGCAAATGTTTCCTCATAATCAACTTGAAACTTTTGAGTGAAGCCTCTCGCAACTAATCTTGCTTTGTATTTAACAGGATTTCCTAATTCATTATACTTGAGTGAAAATACCCATCTACTATCAACAATATTTTTGTTTTCTGGCTTCTTTACTATAGTCCAAGTGTTATTTATTTCATGAGCATCTAATTCTATTTTAATGGCTTCGTCCCAAAGTGTTTTATCACTTCTATTTTTGATTTCATCATATGTATTTGGAACATCATTAAATATTGTATGTGCGTTCAGAATGAATTTATTAAAATTATCGTTATCTTCATTAAAAGATATTTGTGGCTTAGCTTTTAAACTTTCACTTCTCTGTTTACTATTTCATTACTATTTTTGCTGTCGTCCAAGACTAGAATTGGATTATTACTAAATCCAATTTCATTAGGCTTTTTAGTTTGTTCAAATTCCGTACTCTCGTTCGGGAAATCTGATGCCTTACTCTCATTCAGGACATCGGCCAACTTTCTTTTCTTACTTCCAGAAAACTCTGTTTTACTTTCCTTACTCTCGTACAGGAATTCTATTTTACTTTCCTTACTCTCATTCGGGAATTCTTTTTTACTTTCCTTACTCTCATTCGGGAATTCTTTTTTACTTTCCTTACTCTCGTTCAGGAATTCTGTATTTTCACTTTCCTTACTATCATTCAGGAAGTTTTTATCATATAATACAGCTCTAGAATTGACCATATTGGTTTCGTCAACAACCACATCTCTTGCAACGATAAATTTTTTATTAACTTCATCCCATAATTTATAACCATTGGGTTCATACCCAATAAGAATACACTTGAATGACTTGTCGTCAAATCTCCCTTTCTTAGTTTTATTATGCACATAAACAGTAGATCCAAATACTCTTAAGTGTTTTAGACTTGGTTTTCTGTTATGCCACATCTCGTATGGTGTTGTGGACCTATCCCCAAGCGCTCTACTTGGGATTCTATTTATTAAATATGTAGCAGTTAACACTGCTTCACCCCAGAACATTTTTTCTAATTTTGAACCACTAATCATGGCTCGCGCTTTTTCAGTAATGGTTCTTACCATTCGCTCAGATACACCATTTAACTGAGGTGTATGAGGTACAGTTAAATGTTATGTTATTCCTTTCTGAACGCAGAACTCACGCATCTCATTAGACAAATATTCCCTGCCATTGTCAATATACAAATTAACAATCTTTAGATTAAAATGTGCTTCACATTTTGGTACAAAATCTTTAAACATATTGAACACATCTGATTTGTGTTTCATAAGATAAGTTACACAGTAATGCGTAAATTGATCAATAAAAATTACATAGTAATTTTGATCTTTTATAGTTGCTGGTGAAATCGGTCCACAAACATCTGAATGTATGATGAAAAGGGGTCTATTAACATAACTTTTATCTTTACACTGCTTGAACGGCAGCCTAGCTTGTTTACCATTTAAACAGGGCTCACATATTTCATCAGACAACTCAATACCATTTAGTAGACTATTATCGGTAAATAAATTCTTCCTTTTAATTTCTAACAATTTACCACTGCTAATATGCCCAAACCTCTCATGCCATAATTTATATTTATTTTTATTTTGTACATTCACTGCATATGCAGAAAATTTAATAATCGGTATATTGTTCAACATACCTGAACTTTCGGCTACCACAACTCCATTTTTTGATATCTTTACGCCGTCTTTATCAAATTCGATTTTCATCTCTGCCTCTTGTAGGCGCTTTACAGATATTAAATTTCCTGCAGCCTCCTTGCAGTAAAGGACATCCTCCAGCGTTATCTGATTGTCATTGTGCAGCCGCACAATACCACGTTTAGTAGCAAGGATAAATGTACCTTCCTTGGCCACAGATATTTGAAGTGGATGCTCCAACTCCACACAATCAGCATACAGGTTCTAGTCGTTTATTATATGATCCGTTGCACCGGAATCAAGAATAAAACCAATTTTATTCACAAACTTTGAATTTACCATAAACGCGAAACCATGCTGTGACGTTGCGGTTTGTGCTGTTTTATTTTCTTTATTTTTATTTATATTTGATATTCTTTTAAAATGGTAGCAATCCTTTTTAATGTGCCCTGCCTTGCCACAGTAATGACATATAATATTCGATTTTTGTTTACTTTTAAAAATCTTTTGCTTAAATACCTTATTTTTAAATGAACTTTTAATATTCTGATTCTTTTGAACAACTGCTTTCAGAACTTTTCTACTTGAATCGTTAAGGTCATTTTTAATTTTTATCTCTTGATCTAGCAGCCTATTCTTTACAAATGCTACACTTAAATTATCTTCGGACAATGTTTCAATTGCCGTAATCACACCGTTATATGACGAGGGTAGAGTTAATAACAAATGGGACACTTTATCCATTTCGTCAATTTTCGCACCAGACGCTAATAATTCATTTATTAGTTCGTCGAAAATATTAAAATGGTTCAACAATGTACAGTCACCATTCAGTTTAAGCGAGAGCAAACGTTTGCGCACTGCTAACTGCGAAGCCAAACTCGCGAATACACGGCGTCTAAATTTCTAAGAATTTGCCTAGCCGTTATGTCGTTTTCTGCGAAATTCAAGAAGGCGTCACTTAAATGTTCTACTATAATGCTTTTCGCGCACCGCTCTGCTTTATTCCAAGTCTCATCTACCTCATCAGGCACACTTTCATCAATAACTTTTAATATATTTAATTCTGCAAACACTGCGCGAATTCTAAATTTCCAAACGGAATATTTTTCGCCGTCAAAAGGCTTTATATTACGTTTGGCCTTTTCCATGTTTCCTCGTATTCATACACACACTAGTATGCGGACAACTGTTTCCTGGAAATTATTTCACAATCTAATTTTACGATTTATAAAATTTAGCACAGCAGGAAAAAGGAACGAACAAATCAAGAGTGTGACCATACTTCAATGTATGCATAATACTAAATTAATCGATTACTATTTATGTCGATTAATCAAGTGAATGTTATTTTTGTTAAGGCGATATATTCAACAATCATTATATAAATAAATATACAATATTAAGATTATTCAAAATTGTTGAGTTATAATACATTATTTGGTCTTATATTATAATGCCCCCGAGCTAGAGCACTAATCCCAGTTTCTTCTATAAATCTCTTATCATCTTTATAATTTAAACTATCTTTATAACTATTTCAGTATACAGTGTATGATTTCTACTTCTAATGACTCTATGTTCACCATAAAATGTTTTTCTATTTCGTATACAATCGATATAATTCTCATGAGTCAACTTTTTTATAACCGATTTTTTTACTCCTTTTATTTTTTTTGTTTCACCCTCACCTTCAACAATATATGAATAGGCTTTTGCTTTGATACCTGCAAATGACTTTATAATTTTACCACCATTTTCATCTTTCATTAAGCCTATTTCATTATTGTTCGCAGGTAAAATTTGAAATCTATTGCTCGGATCGTAATTTGATGTATCAAAGCGATGCGGATTATTTTTTATTATATTGTAAAAATTATTCGAGGATGACAGGATAAAGGAATCTGTATCCATATAAATTATTTTAGGCGAGGGTTGCTGTTTGCATAGGAAATTATAATAGAAGTCATACATTAAAGTTTTAGACAGTTCTAGAACTGAAACTCCAATATAAATTGGCTTATCATAAAAGATTTCCAATTTATTAAGTTCAATTGCAGCTAAGTCATTTTCAAAAAGTTCAACACTATGGAAATTTGGCTTAGCCACTAACTGTCTAAAACCTTGGGAATTACATGTAGACTCGTACCTTTGCATCAGTCTCACATCTCGCCTCTTCTCTACATTTTCCATGGTTTTTCCATAAACAGCATTATTCATTAATTTAAAAAAAAATTTTTCAAAATCATTATTCGCATTTTTTCTGCAATTTGTATTTAAAATAATATATGGTTTCAACCAGAATTCCTGTTTAAAAGTTAAAACTCGGTGATTTTTTTTTTTAAATCAACCCCTGTTGAATTGCTAATTGCAATTGTTTTAAATGAATAATATATTTTTTTTTATTTTCCAGGTCTGCTATTAGTTTTATTTTATTATGCTACTTGGATAGTCTAGGTCAACTTCTAAAATATTCCCATCATCATTGTCAGCATTAACTGACTCAAACTGAATTTCGTTTATTTGATTTTGACTCAAAAATTTAAAATCGGAAATTGGAAGGTTCTGACTCATAGCCCAACCATAAAGGTTGTTTGCATCAATGTATGATAGAAAAACATTTTCTTGTGTAGAGTCATAATTTGTTAAATACTCATTGTTCGCTTTGGCTAGTCTTTGAGTGCATTGCTAATGAGTTCTAATTTTACTTTAGTGAACTTAAGCATTGCGTCCCATGATAATGAAGGAGCCGTTACATAATTTATTGGATCTAATGAATAAATTGTCAAACAAATATGCCTGAAATTCTCAAATACGTCAGCTAATATTAGCACATCAGCCCTTAAGTACAAAAGAAGGTAGTCGCGCAAGGTCTCGCACTCAAAGACACTCCAAACTGTTTGAGCAAAATTAAAATCTTGCACACTGCATTCCTCTTCTGTTAATGAGTTATACAAATACTTAATAGGAGGCAGTGTGCGCTCATTTAATTTTTCTAAGGAATCTAAATAATCGGAAGGGAAAGTTAAACTTATCATTTTTATAAATACGACCAAGCAACTTAAACTGGTCCTTATTTAAATAACTATCTAACTTTTCTAAACTTGAATTTAAAAATCTATTAGAATCTATGAAAACTATATTATACTTAGATCTATGGTTTTCAATAATTATTTTTGTTAGAGTTATATATAACTCTTTATTACACGGAATTGCTTTTAAATTATTTCCTAATTCACTTATAAATAAATGTATATCATACCTACATAAATTATGAAATACTATTGGGAAAAAGTGATATTTTAACTTAAAACTATCTTTACACTTACTGTGTATTGGTCCCATATAAAAACCGGAAAATGGGTTGAAATACTTCTCCCTTCCTTCGTTTTCATTTATAGAAACTTCACAAGCGTAGCATCGTCCATTTTCCTGCTCTTGCTGTTGAGTTGCAGTTAATGCGGTATGAGGTCTACACCAATACATATCATATAGTTTATGACATGTGTTTTCCAACTCTTTGCAGAACTCTTTCATACAATCCTCTCCTGAAATGAGAAAAATATAATTAAAATATCTATATAATACTTTAAAATTTTAAATGTAGACTTACCTGCATATGTCCACATTTCATTCTGTGAAGGTCTATATTTATGTACTACATAAAAGGAAACCGCACATGCTCTATGTTTTTGAGCTCTTGTAAAACTGGGAGTATTTGGGTCGTTCACTGGGTGGTGATATTTCTCCAGGAGTGCTTCAATATCCGCATATATAGTACGGATGGTGATAGTTTTTTGTGTGCACTCGTAAAACGCGTTGTCGTTCCTGGCTTGGGGTAATTGGCAGTGACCTTTCCCCATTCCTTTTCGCTGTGAGTTTTATTGTCACTTGTGTAATAATGTTGACAGTTATCACAAAATATTCCATTTTTGTTGTTACTCCTTGTAAATTGAAGCTTAGTAAGGCGTTTTAAATCCCTTATCACAACAAAATGATACAGGCCACTACTCGTATTATAAATTGTGAGCATGTTTATGTGGAATGGTCTTATAGTATCGGCTCTTCTAGTAGGACCAACTACTTTATGTTGGCCATCTAAGCTTCTTTCTAGCGTGTAAATATTGACACTTATTAATGGATTCAATTTTTCGAATTGCTTTATTCCTTGTGTATCAATAGGAAAAGCAATGTCATCGAACCTTAATGTTTTTCCTTGGAATGTTATTACTGAAGAATCAATAGCCAAAACATTGTAAAAACTTTCCTTAATTCTATCCTTGTCATTCGAGGACAGTTTTTAAGTGCGATCGCCGAGAGCACGGACCACTTGAAACAGTAGATATCACTGTTGTGGACGTTTGTGGTTGCGTTCTTCGCTTGAATGTGTGATGGCAAAGCGCAATATGCTGAAGCTGGTATGTTTTCCAGTTTACAAATTGTGGTTTCGAAGTACTTAAACTTCTCGATGGCCCAGCCACTATCTTTCTCCTGAAACTCACTCGCGATCAAAGCGAGATTTTCCACCATTGCGGTTAGTACTTCATCTATGTCTTCAATATTGTAAAGACTACCGAAATGCGTTACAAAATGTTTTAAGGCAGTTTGCATTTCATCATTTTCAGTGCTTTTCATATAATCGCCAAATAATTTTAAATTAAATTTGATAGCCCCATATTCGGACAAATTCAATTCAAAAAGTGATCTTAAGAAATCTTCACAAAGTCTAAAAAACTCATTTGCGCATATTATATTTGTGGCATCAGTGTAAATGCGATAAATTTTGTATGGAAACTTATTGGTTGCCGGTGAAATTATCATAACATTTTTATTGCTGCTCAATTGCTGACATGATGCATCTCTATGTGCAATCGTCCTTTGGTGTATTTTAAATAATGCTGCTGGAACTGTGATATTACAAACGGAGCAATTGATTTCATTGTCATTTTTTTTTTTGTTTTCTTGGGGGCCTGCATTACTTCAAATGCATTGCGAGGACCAGTACATTCATTATAATGCTTATTGAAATCGGCAAGTTTCACTTTTCTTTTGCATTGATCGCATGCAACCAGAGACACTTTAGGTGATGCGTTACGAGGTCCTTTACACTTATTATAGTGTTTAGCAAATTCCGAGATTTGCACTTTTATACTGCATAACTCACATGCAATCCTCGATGCCTTTGTCCCCTAGATTTCATTAAATGCGTTACGAGGTCCTTTGCACATGGCATAGTGGGCCATAAACTCATTAATAGCAAATTTTCCATTGCTTAAATCGCAAGTTATTGTGTTCATTTTGAATTTATTTGATGATCTTATAAAGGTGGAGTTGGTTAAGTGAGCAATAGTGGCACTGGCGAAGCGGTTGATGAGCTGGCGAAGCGGATGAGCTGGCGAAGCGGTTGATGCTGGATCTGATGAGCTGGCGAAACGGATGAGCTGGCGGAGCGGTTGATGCCGGATCTGATGAGTTGGCGAAGGGGTTGATGCAGGAGCTGGCGAAGGAGCTGGTGAAACAGGCGATACTGATACTGGTGAGTCCGAAGTTGAGCGGGTACAAACGATGAGCAGGCGATGCTTATAATGTCTAAAGTAAGACTGTGCTCTCACTTTCTTTTGTTGCTCTATGCTCGAAGTCCAATACGGTTAGTAGGTAAAAAAATACTTCGTAAAAGGACACAATGCTTGTGACCTTAGCACTCATAAAATAGAAAAGTTATGGCCATAGATTTGAAATGTCCAAATGAAATAGAAAAAAAATTCGGAACGTTAAACTCGGGCGCAGCCGAGTTTTAGATATCCTGTACCTGTAGGGAGCGTAAATCAGTATTTCTGACAAAATAATTAAAATACCATCTGATTTCGATTAAATTTTGATTAATTGATTGGTGTCCTAAAGCACGACTTATTCCCAAATTTAATAGAGATATCTTTAGGACCAAAGAAATTACGACGTTAAAACGATTTTTGCACTTCCAAGAGGCCATACGGAAACTATATGTTATGGTAGTCCGATCAGTTTAAAACTTCGTTTTTTGGGTTATTACAAAAGAAACTATCATATGGTAGTTGTGGTTGCGATTCGTGCATAAAAACGCGATTTCTGACAAAAAAAAAAAACAAAAAATCGGAGTTTTTGTCCGATTAGGCCTATGGGAGCTATATGATATAGCCATCGGATTTCAACAAAATTTTGTGGTATTAAAAACTTATACTAAAAACTGTCTTGTGCTTAATTTTGATGCGATTGGTTCATAAATAACCCGATTTCTGACAAAACAGCACAGAAATCAAATTTTTTGACCGATTAGCCCTATGGAAGCTATATGATGTAGATCTCCAATTTTATTAAAACTTTGCACAGCTGCTGAGTATTTTAAAGTTCACATTGTTTCTTGATTTGAATAAAATATCTTTAAAGATAAAAAAATTATGACGTTAAAACCATTTTTGCACTTTCGATCGACCCTATGGGAGCTATATGATATAGTTGTGCGATCAGATCGAAACTTCACATCCTTATTGAGAGCATACAAGAACTTCTAACTGCAAACTTTTGCAATAACACGATTGCAAACAAACAAGTTATGACCTATAACCTTTTTCCTCTTTTTGAGGTTGTTGTGGTTTTATACTTTTTATTCCGAACCTAAATCAGATATTAAAAAATATAATAAACTTGATCTAACCTGCAGAACAAATGATTATCAGCAATAAACCGGAACTTTCTAGGCCTTACCATCTCTAAGAACGAGGGGTTCATACAGACGGACAGACAGACAGACAGACGGACATGGCTAGATCGATTTCTCTAGTCACTCTGATCATACATTAGGTAACTTTGGGGGTCTCTGACGTCTCCTTCTCTATGTTACATACATTTGACAAACTTAATATACCCTTGTACCTTTATAGGTACAGGATATAAAAACTTGAAGAAATCCTCGACAGTGGGTGCATCCGTATCCATCCTACGTTCAATCCACCTTCGCCGGGTGTCTGCATCAAGCTTTTCCAACACCAAATATATTATCCAGCAATCGCCCCCCTTGTGACCGAGTGCGTTCAAGCCACATATTATTTCGTTTGCCCCTTCTGAGACTGCTCGCAACACTAGTGCATCAATTTTTGTAGTGGTTGGCAAACTCATAAATTTATCCAGAAACGAATTGACAATATGGCGTGGTCTGTTATAAATTTCCATAATGCGCTGCCAAGCTGTTTCATAAGCACGGACCACTTGAAACAGTAGATATCACTGTTGTGGACGTTTGTGGTTGCGTTCTTCGCTTGAATGTGTGATGGCAAAGCGCAATATGCTGAAGCTGGTATGTTTTCCAGTTTACAAATTGTGGTTTCGAAGTACTTAAACTTCTCGATGGCCCAGCCACTATCTTTCTCCTGAAACTCACTCGCGATCAAAGCGAGATTTTCCACCATTGCGGTTAGTACTTCATCTATGTCTTCAATATTGTAAAGACTACCGAAATGCGTTACAAAATGTTTTAAGGCAGTTTGCATTTCATCATTTTCAGTGCTTTTCATATAATCGCCAAATAATTTTAAATTAAATTTGATAGCCTCATATTCGGACAAATTCAATTCAAAAAGTGATCTTAAGACCTTTTCACAAAGTCTAAAAAACTCATTTGCGCATATTATATTTGTGGCATCAGTGTAAATGCGATAAATTTTGTATGGAAACTTATTGGTTGCCGGTGAAATTATCATAACATTTTTATTGCTGCTCAATTGCTGACATGATGCATCTCTATGTGCAATCGTCCTTTGGTGTATTTTAAATAATGCTGCTGGAACTGTGATATTACAAACGGAGCAATTGATTTCATTGTCATTTTTTTTTTGTTTTCTTGGGGGCCTGCATTACTTCAAATGCATTGCGAGGACCAGTACATTCATTATAATGCTTATTGAAATCGGCAAGTTTCACTTTTCTTTTGCATTGATCGCATGCAATCAGAGACACTTTAGGTGATGCGTTACGAGGTCCTTTACACTTATTATAGTGTTTAGCAAATTCCGAGATTTGCACTTTTATACTGCATAACTCACATGCAATCCTCGATGCCTTTGTCCCCTAGATTTCATTAAATGCGTTACGAGGTCCTTTGCAAATGGCATAGTGGGCCATAAACTCATTAATAGCAAATTTTCCATTGCTTAAATCGCAAGTTATTGTGTTCATTTTGAATTTATTTGATGATCTTATAAAGGTGGAGTTGGTTAAGTGAGCAATAGTGGCACTGGCGAAGCGGTTGATGAGCTGGCGAAGCGGATGAGCTGGCGAAGCGGTTGATGCTGGATCTGATGAGCTGGCGAAGCGGTTGATGAGCTGGCGAAACGGATGAGCTGGCGGAGCGGTTGATGCCGGATCTGATGAGTTGGCGAAGGGGTTGATGCAGGAGCTGGCGAAGGAGCTGGTGAAACAGGCGATACTGATACTGGTGAGTCCGAAGTTGAGCGGGTACAAACGATGAGCAGGCGATGCTTATAATGTCTAAAGTAAGACTGTGCTCTCACTTTCTTTTGTTGCTCTGTTCTCGAAGTCCAATACGGTTAGTAGGTAAAAAAATACTTCGTAAAAGGACACAATGCTTGTGACCTTAGCACTCATAAAATAGAAAAGTTATGGCCATAGATTTGAAATGTCCAAATGAAATAGAAAAAAAATTCGGAACGTTAAACTCGGGCGCAGCCGAGTTTTAGATATCCTGTACCTGTAGGGAGCGTAAATCAGTATTTCTGACAAAATAATTAAAATACCATCTGATTTCGATTAAATTTTGATTAATTGATTGGTGTCCTAAAGCACGACTTATTCCCAAATTTAATAGAGATATCTTTAGGACCAAAGAAATTACGACGTTAAAACGATTTTTGCACTTCCAAGAGGCCATACGGAAACTATATGTTATGGTAGTCCGATCAGTTTAAAACTTCGTTTTTTGGGTTATTACAAAAGAAACTATCATATGGTAGTTGTGGTTGCGATTCGTGCATAAAAACGCGATTTCTGACAAAAAAAAAAAAAACAAAAAATCGGAGTTTTTGTCCGATTAGGCCTATGGGAGCTATATGATATAGCCATCGGATTTCAACAAAATTTTGTGGTATTAAAAACTTATACTAAAAACTGTCTTGTGCTTAATTTTGATGCGATTGGTTCATAAATAACCCGTTTTCTGACAAAACAGCACAGAAATCAAATTTTTTGACCGATTAGCCCTATGGAAGCTATATGATGTAGATCTCCAATTTTATTAAAACTTTGCACAGCTGCTGAGTATTTTAAAGTTCACATTGTTTCTTGATTTGAATAAAATATCTTTAAAGATAAAAAAATTATGACGTTAAAACCATTTTTGCACTTTCGATCGACCCTATGGGAGCTATATGATATAGTTGTGCGATCAGATCGAAACTTCACATCCTTATTGAGAGCATACAAGAACTTCTAACTGCAAACTTTTGCAATAACACGATTGCAAACAAACAAGTTATGACCTATAACCTTTTTCCTCTTTTTGAGGTTGTTGTGGTTTTATACTTTTTATTCCGAACCTAAATCAGATATTAAAAAATATAATAAACTTGATCTAACCTGCAGAACAAATGATTATCAGCAATAAACCGGAACTTTCTATGCCTTACCATCTCTAAGAACGAGGGGTTCATACAGACGG